>JAODKC010000082.1:24908861-24920550 GCA_026777985.1 Mormyrops attenuatus
CAAACACACCCTTGCAAGCAGAGGGGCACACCAGTACCCTCTTTGCTCAAGGAGAGTTAATGTGCCACTGGCTCTAGGTGTGAGGGGATCATGCTTTTCTGGGAAGGCCACACCCCCTGCCGGGACATGCCAAGCGGCCGCAAGAGGTGAAAGGCGCTATACAGCGGGCTGCTCAGACTCCACTGCTAAGTGACGAAAGCGTTTGAAGTGACAGCAGCCTGGGCTAAAAGGAAACATATCAAGCGGAAAAACAAAGGCTACTATGCTCTAAAGGTGGGTGGCCTTGGTGACACAGTGTGGCCTCAGGAAGCCAAAGCATGCTCAAGAAACAGCCCAATATCTTGTATAGCCCAAGTTCCAGAACAGAGAGACACAGAGACACCAATACAGATGCACAGACAGACGGACAGACAGACAAGAGACACAGACACACACAGAAACATTAAGATTGAAAACAGAGCACTATGAAAGGGTTACCACTCACTTCCCTTAGTGTGTTATCTGGATATATACTGATATACTGCACTTTCACACAGTAACGTTGGTGTGTAACTGAAGCATTTCAGCTGTGATGAGCTTCCAGCCCTGTCACATGAATCAGACAGAGGCACGGGCGCCAAGGACAGATGGACGTGCAGATAATGCGCCATCCCCCCCCCGCCCCCGCAGATGCAAAGCGGGACCACGACTGGACAAGACTTCAGTGCGTCTGCAGACACATTGTGACATTACACTGCGACACATCAGGGCCCAGAGGCCGGACCTCACCCTGGGGGCCCATCACCACCCAGCCAAACGCCCCCATGTCGCAAGGTCCACTGGTGGTCTGCCTGCTGTATTCTGGACCGTCCATGCAGGTGCTGATCGCTTTCTCATATGGCCCCATCTGGAGGAGGCCATCTTGAGGCACAGCACTGGAAAATGTGGGCAGGGACTTGCACTGGGGCTGCCAATCCCTATGTATGTCTCCCCGTGTCACATGACGTGCAGATGTCCAATCAGGAGACAGTATCTATGGGAAGGCGCTTCGCTCAGCAGTCTGGCCCTTGGACAGAAAGCAGCAGAGCGGCTGGGATCCAGAGACTGTGGGCGGGTTCTGGAAGCAGCCAGGATTTGTCCGTCTTACAGCCCGTTTCTAAAGAAATTTGTGTGCAACAGGATTTGGAAGGAGAGAGGAAGAGGGTCTGTGCTCCTGTGTCCTTTCTGCACCGAGGCATGAATGTCTCACTTCCTGGGAGAAGTTAAAAAGTCACATAGGCAGAAACACATACCAGACACTGGGCAACCAAGATCATGCCACAGAACAACTAAGGGGTGTTGCTTACATACTTTATGCTGAAATCCATCAATTTATTTTCTGTAACCACTTATCCTATTCAGGGTCGCGGGGGGTCCGGAGCCTGTCCCAGAGGCTATGGGCACAAGGCAGAAAACAACCCAGCATGGGGTGCTAACCCATCACAGGGCAAACACACACACACCAGCCACTCATACATACACAGATGAAAATTGTTGTGCTGACTAAAGAAGCAATAAAACTGGCCTTATTTGGACTAGTTGAGTTGTGGGTTCGATTACAAAGTCAAAATGGTCATAAACAAAGAACTTTCTTCTGAAACTCATCAGTCTATTCTTGTTCTGAGAAATGAAGGCTATTGCATGCGAGAAATTGCCAGGAAACTGAAGACCTGGTACAATGCTGTGTGCTACTCATTCTGTACCTTCACAGAGCAGCGCAAACTGGCTCTAACATAACAGAAAGAGGAGAGGGAGGCCCCGGTGTACAAGTGAGCGAGAAGATCTTCAACTGCCAGCTTCATTAAATAGTACCCACAAAAGTTCAGTCTCAACGTCCACAGTCTAGAGGCAACTCCGTGATGCTGGCCTTCTGGGTAGAATTGCAAAGAAAAAGCGGTATTTTAGAATGGCCAATAAAAAGAAAAGACTGAGATGAGGCAAATGAACTCGGATACTGGACAGACAAAGACTGGGAAAAAAGTGCCATGGATAGACGAGCCTAAGCTTGAGGTGTTTGGATCACAAAGAACGCAGATCAAATGAAGACCCTGGAGGAGTGCTTGACGACATCGTTATGGGAGCAGCTTGACCGAATGGTACGTAAGAAGTGCCCCTCAAGCCAATCCAACTTGTGGGAGATGCTTCAGGAAGCACGGGGTGACATCAGCAGGTTACCTCAGCAAACTGACACCTAGAATGCCCAAGGTCTACAAGGCTGTGACTGCTGCCAATGGAGGACTCTTTAATGAAAGTAAAGTTTGAAGAACACAATTATTATTTTAATTTCAAAAATGATTATTTGTAACTATACCAATGATTATTTCCTATTTATTTAGCTATATTTCATATTCAAACTCATTTCATGTATGTTTTCATGGAAAATAAGGACAAAATAAGTGACCCCAAACAGTAGTGTTACTGTATGCTTCATGTTTTTCTTTTCAGGACATTCTGGGCTACTCAGATCATCATGATTTGATGTTTAATTCACCTCATAATTTGATGTGTAAATGCTGACAGTCTTGATATCCTTCTTATGAGGAAAAACTACTTGCACCTATTGAAATTTCACAATTTTGAGTCTCATCTAATATAAAAATTTGCAAGCAGTACAAATACATGACTTAGTATTGTGATGGAATACATGGTGAGTGAAAAGGTGGGAATGAATAACTTGCTGAAGTTATCTGACAGACAGTAATGCACACTTTTATATTTTTTAATTTTTATTCATTACTTTATAACATCTGAAAGAAATTGAAATATAAAAGCATTGTTTAATTGATGATCCATTGAAGTGAAGAAATACTGAAATTTTGTCCTATAAAATGACATCATTCGGAGAAAGCACTATTTTACACAATAACCCATTCATATCTCTGTGACCCAAGCATACATGAATGCACTATGCACACAGAAATAGTAACAAAGCCAGGTCAGGAGTCACTCGCATCTTTAGCAGGATGTCAGACAAAGACAAAGACACACACACACACACACACACAGGTTTAAATTATATTGTAAAGCCGGGCGGACCGAGGCATTGCGAGCATTAGCAAAGGACAAGGAGACTTGCTTGCCGGGACAGAACACGCTCTTTATTCTAGTCCTGAACTGGACTGTATCAGGCACCAAACCCTAAATACACACAACAGAGGTGGTCAGACGCCGAACTGTAAGGTGCACACACGGTGGGAGAGTTATACAAGACAATAACACGCGAGGATCGGACAGGGTACACACAAGACACGGGTAAACACATATGCTACGATCTGGAAGGCAACTATAACCATAACAACAATACAAGGGCTATTTCAATTACAGACAGGAGCCATTTACATTGCCCGCGAGCATGCCGGCATATGCGGACCCCAGCCAGCGCTACACTATCTTTGTGGGGACTCCCCATTCATTTCCATGCAGAACTCTAACCCCAGCATGACGACCTTAACCCCTACCCAACCCTAACCTTAAGTAACCAAACTAAATACGAGGCTTTTGGCATTATTATTTTTTGACTGCATTCATGGATCTTTGAAATCTGAAAAATGGCCCCCACAATGTCAAAAAAAAAAAAAAACAGGATTTTATTACCTTGTGGTCCCCACAATGTAATATATACCTAATACATATATACCGAATACACGCACACAACACACCACCCTAAACATACACACATCCCTACAAATGTACACATATGACCCCACCACAAACATACAAAGACAAACAACAATGCACACCAAATCATAATAGAAGCTCAAAAGAAATACTTTTAGGAGCAACACGCATATTTAGTGTTCTGACGATACTCTGTGGTGCATGGATCATTGCCGAAGCCAATATGCCTTTTGTGTTCTGGGGTACATCTTAGTGGAAAATATTTTAAATACGTGCCTCATTGTGCATAGGGTTACTCTGAAATACTTTAGTGAACAACATTGCAACTTGGACATCCACATCAGTTCTCTCAATTCCAACGATATGCTATTCTTGTCTCTTATCCCGATCCAAAGCTACAAGCCTGAGATTAATGGGTGTGAAAATCAACACATTTTCTGTTTGTTGGGTTGTATGGGTTAAAACACATATAGTTATATGTGAAGAAGAGGCACAGATATTAGAAGAGGTGCAGATGTTGGAACGGATACAGATATTAGAATAGAATAGCAGCTTCATTGCCAGGTGACCACAGCCAGTGAAGATGTTTGTTAATACAGCTTATGCCAGCACACAGAACCAGATAAACGGGGTATAAACTTGTTAAGGCCACGATAAGATTTAATCAGCTGAACACGTATCGACACTTGGCACTCTGAGTGTGCTCTCACCTAGAGGCAGGGATTACAGTGTGCTGATGCCCACATGGCGGGACGTCCAGCAGCCAGAGGCAGGGGCCCAGACCATGCCTGCATTCATTCATAATACCAGCTCCTAAAAGCAGGCCGGGCAGCTAACGCTAACATGTCGTTGCCGTGGACGCTCTTCACTGTGAGTGAAGACGACACAAAGCTTGCAGTTTGTAATACATGTAAAGCCAAAGTAAACCGTGGGGGAACCACCACGAAAACATGGTGAAACATTGGAGGTAAACTTTAAACTGATTATTAAACATACTAGATCATCCCGAAAAGGAATAATCATTAAAACTGCAAAGCTAGCTATGTTTTTTTTCCTAAGACAGAGTAAAAATGTTTTAGCAAAACTTAAACACGCTGCACTATAATGTCCATACAGAATTGAAGGTATGAAAAAGCCTGATCTTAATCTAGTTCACTAGTGATGTAAGAATTGTATGTGCATAACATGCGATGTTAGTATTATTAAAATTACCCTGCACTTATTATTATTTGGAAGAGTATAGTACACATCTGCTTTATTTGGAGGTTTGCAACCTATGGACATGTGATCTGGTGAATTTATACATACTGGAAAATTATATAAGTAACTGACAATTGTTTGATTATTTAAATAAACTCTTGTTCGGTAAAGTAAGATATGTCAGATAAATTGGATATACAGCAACTCATTTTCAGTTAATTGTGACACTTTCCAGTCACAGAGCACTTTATTTTGAGTCTTGTCTAAGTGAGAGAATATCCTGTAACTAAATGCAGTTTGGGGGAAACTGTTGAACAATTTCTTTTATTATGAAAATAAAATTTTACATTGAAGAAAATCTGTATATGCTGTCAATTACTGTACTTAGAAAGAAAAAAAATGATATCGGCAAGTCAGAAATTGGAATCGGCCAAGAAAATTGCAATCGGCGCATCTCTTGCTGTAATGGTACACATATTCATGGTGTGAGGTTCAGTACACCATTTTCTGTTCAGTACGCACAATAAAACGAATGAATAAATTTGCTGACACAGATGGAACCTAAATTCACAAGTAGATGTTCAACACTGAACACATGCTAATTGTGGCCGAGTTGGTTATGGCTAATGCTGGTTACAGGCGGTTTGAGAACATTTTGGTTTCCCAATAAATTACATCAGCACCGGAGAGAGAGTAGTTATTGAGACCCACACACACACACACACACACACACACACACCATATCAAATACGCAAGTAGTACATTCCACAATAAAGGACTTTGTTGAAGAAATACTTTTCCATTCAACTTTTAAAGTTACTAACAATGATCTCATTAGTGCAGGTGCAGGAATAATTTGGCAACAGGCTTAAGCGATACCTCCCATATGAAGATTAATCAGGAGGATTCATTAATAGGTTATTCATGACACGTCTGAACTGTTACTTTCTAAAAGCCCTCATAAGATAAAGGTTAGCCTATTTCTTTTTTATATAAAAGATATATACACAACATGCAAACTCCACACAACATGCAAGCAACATGTAAAAATATAGTTGTTTGTAGGCTCTATGCTTGGCTACAGCATAGGGTCTGCATAATGTTACCTTGACGTATACCCAACATGTTATACAATGTGTAAAGTTGAAATATCAGACATAATATTATTGTTGTTATTGTCATTATTATTATTCTTGTTGTGGTTATAAATATGTAGGAAGGTCAGTCCTTGGGTGTGTGTTGCAACTGTTAGCACCTGCAGGGAATTATAAGCTAGAAAAGACTCTATACCCATCGTGAAAGTGTTTATTTTATATATTAAATGTGTTCCTTCCAGTAACCACTTGAATGACACCGACTCTCTCTCACGTCTTTATGTTCATACTGTCATACTCAAAATTGAACTTTACACATTCTGTATCTAAATTTCTCTGCTAGCTTGTACTCACAGCAGAGCAGTCTTTTTCACAGGTAGCACACTTAAGTGTTTATATGCAAAGTGCACTGTGGTCTCTCGAAACACCACACACAACTGCACACATGCATGCTCACGTCTTTCTTTTGTATCTGGAATTCATATGGCATTTACACATTGTACTCAAAGTAACAATACTGATTAAAGATATTTCTTTTAGCATTGCCCACAAGACCACACTAAATAATGTTGACAACACACATGCACCTTTTATTTGTTTATAGCATCTAATATTTTAACTTTACACATTCTATAACAGGTTGGGTATACTTCAAGATGATATTTTATTTCATCCCTTTGAAACACATTTATAAAGCATATATCACGCTTACGTCACGTCAGTGCAGACATAATTGCATGCATAAATAATCTGTCTTAACACAAACTTTTACAACATAATGACAAATTTACACAGATCGTTACCTTAAAGAGTGGTACCTCGGTATGCGTCCTATTTGGTATAAGTCCAACTTGGTATACGTCCTGTTTGGGCGCGAAAAAGTTTGCTTGGTATATGACCTTTGTTTGGAATATGACTTGCAAACTTGGTATGGGTCAAAATGAGTCACAACACTGCGCGCTACCCTTATTTACCTCTCTCCAGACAAAGCCACGACTGCCCACGAGCGTCAGTACGCCAGTTGCTACCATTCAGTAAACAACCCGCGCTATAACTCAAGGATCCGGAACGGATTAAGGACATATACCAAGGTACCATTGTACTTCACTTGTTCCAATTTAGACATAATACTCAGCATATCAGAAAAAACAATGAGCCTCATCGTTGAAATTCAATATCAGTGGTTATGAGTAAAAGCCGAAATGTTATCATATGGTAGTAAGACCACAAGAGACACGATGCAGCAACGAATAACAATGCACTACAGACCATTAGAGATTAATCTACAGAGATTAGTCTATAGGTATATCTTGGTACTGAAAGACCTTTTTTAACACATACATTTGTACCGTGTTGATGCAGTATAAACATGCATGTCATCATTAGTTTCTAAATGCGTATATTAATGCCAAAGCTCTGTAGGAAAGTGCAGTGTGGAGACGTATAAAGGGGGAAAAAATACCGTGTTGAGGGGTATTTACTCTCGTTTTCTGTCCCAACGGCCTTCCATATTCAAAGTATAATCAGGATACTTCGAGAGAGACAAGGTTATACCACGAATATCGATAGAGAAAATAACATAGTTCTCAAAAATCCCATGACTTTTCCAAAACTTTCTGATATTTTTTATTTTCCATGACTATTCCAGGTCTGGAAAAGGTGAATTCTTAATTATGTTGAATATGGCCAGTGCCTAGCAAGTAGGCCTACACACCATTATGAATATGCACAAGATTTGTAATTTATTTAATTAGCTTGGATTTCTTGATCAACTAAATTCTTAATGGAAAATAATCGATTGTTGATTAATCATTAACAACCATAATACCCTAGTATTGGCAGCGATACCAGCTGCAGTTAAAAAAAGGTCATTCATCTGAAGCTAAGCAGGTTTGGGCGCGGCCAGTATCTGGATTGGAGACCAACTAGGAAAGCTGGGTTGCTGCTGTAGGAGGCGTTGGTGTGGCCAACAGGTTAGCCAGTCCTGTGGCCAGTGTGGCTCCCAATGCAGTGATGAGGACACTGTGCTGTAACAATAGTGCTGCCCTCTGGATGAGATGTAAAACCAAGGTCTGGCCTCTCTGAGCTCATTAAAGATCCCTGGTCATCTTTCGAAAGAGAGGGGGTGGTACCCCAATGTCCTGGCTAAAATTGCTCACTATGGCCCTATTAAATCTGGCCTCCTAATCATCCCCTGTATCTAATCAGTGAATTCTCTCCTGCTCCTTCACCACCTTAGCTACTGTGTGGTGAGCGTACTGGCGCAGAATGACTGCTGTCACATCATACAGGTGGGGGCTACACGGTGGTGGTGGAAGCGGCTCACCGTCGCTTCTGTGAGGTGCTTTGGGTGTCTTGAAAAGTGCTATATAAATGTAACTTTCATTTAACTCAACTTAGGTGACATCATCTGTCTCACACCGTGTCTCCCCAGGTGTTTTTCTGGGAAATTCAAAATGGGTTAAAAAAAAAAAAATCACGTTTTAATTTTTCCCCAATGTGCAGATAAGCATCGCAGACACGTCGACAGACACATTGTCTTTGTACATAAACTGTTCCTAATTGTTATTTCAGTTAAAAAAAAAAAAAAAATCCTATACTAAAATTTCAATGAGCCATGAACGCAAAAACAAGGTTGGTACCGAACCGTGAATTCTGTGTACTGTCACACCCCTAACAGGAACAGAAGCCCCCGGCTCGGTGATTTCGAGGGGGGTAGCACCCTTCCCGGGCTGATGACGCCCTGAAACTCACAGTTGCATGAACTGCGCAGGTGGGCCAAGGCCCAGACGACTCCACAGGCCAATTTAATGGGCTGCAGCAGGGGCCCTGAGGGAGCAGAATGGCTAGGGGGAGCACTGTGGACTCGGGGGCGGGGAGACAGTCCGTAAAGCAGGTTTCTCACTAAGAACAGACACCTCCCACATGGCACAGGCAGAGACACGACTGCAGGGGGGTGGAGCCAGATCAGCACAGTGCGGCCGGACACAGGGGGCTCGTGAGGGGGGGAGGCGCATCTTGCGCGACACATACTCAGAACTGCCTCCAGACCCAGACTAAACCCAGACCAAGGTTCGGTTAATTCAGAGCCAGCACCAAACCCAGAGAGCCGCCACCGCACCAGATACAGGGTAGCACCACAGTGAGGACGCCCGGGGCCTCAGAGCCGAAGAGCTTAAGGACGGCAGCATCAGCGAGCCACCGGCCACACAAGCACGTAGGGGTGGGTGCAAAGAGTGTCTCATTATCGCCTCCTTGCTGCTCAGATATTTCACACATCTAAGAGATTCACTGAGCACCAGCGAATGTGGTCAAGTAGCACACCGGGTTACCAGCTCCATGATGAACTGCCCTTAGTCCGGTCAAGGAGATTAGAGGTCAGGTCACAGGACTCACCCTGACGAAGTTATCCGGGAAGAAGCCCCTGCGGCCAGCCAGCTCTCCCTCCCACCAGCCGCCGTCATCCTTGCGGATGTTGCTGATGATGTCGCCGATGGCGATGGTCAACTCGTCATCGTGCTGGGCCCTGTAGTCGAATTCCACAATGGCCTCCACTGGAGGGGGACGTCAGGAACAGAGCAGCTTATTTACTGAGATTTACCTCACTAGCGCCTGCCCGACCCCCAACCCCAGCAGGAACCCCAACACCACAAGCTCCTTGGCTCTCGTGTACCCATCCGGTTCTGGCCCCGTGTTTAGCGCAGGCGGTCCTAACAAAATGCTCACTTTCTCACCTCACACTCACACACACACGGCATAAAGGAACCGACCCGTACCCGAGCTGTACCACAAAGAGAGACTAGTTACAGCACAGTTCCAGCTCGCTTGGGGTTTCCACTGCAGAAGGCTCGGCTTGGTAATGGTGTTGCCCAGTCTGGAGAGTGACAGTGACGTAAAGCCTAAGAGACACTTGTTTACTGTTCATACAGTGTACATCATGATGACACTATGGGCAATTATTATTAGTAATATATTTTTTTGTCTGCTAATTTCCCCTAGAACTGTCTGTGAGAATCACCGTCTTATGTTAGCATCAAACACTAGCGGAATTAGCATTCCCTTGCGTAAATTTGCATTATGAATCCATTCTGTTCAGCTGTTCTATAGCAGGAAGTAGGAAGTTGGAAATTTTCAAGATTTGAATTACTGGGAATGTATCAGTACAATACATGTGCGATACTATTAATATTGAATGATGCATGAAATATATGCTTTTTCCTTCAGATAATCCATGCACCAAACACCGGTATCTCCATGCATTAGTGATCAATCAGATGGTGATAACACAACCAGCTCAGTTTGGTCACAGCTTTCGGCCCTGATAATAAGCCAGCGTGGGTACAGCTTGGCTCTTGGTGGCAGTGGAAAACCGCCAATTGACAGACAGTCCGACACACACATATACACACACACAAACACACACAGGCAGAGACACAAACACACAGGCACAAACATAGACACAGTCAGAAACACACACACAAACACACACAGGCACAAACATACACGGGCAGACACACAGTCTTCCCAGAAAGGTTCTCGGATGGCCTGCAGCTGAAACGAGGCCAGTCTCAGTAACAAACAGGAAGTGTCCTGCAGATGGCCAGTGTTTACAGACCTCCCCCCCTTATGCTGTGTCACCCCCCTCCCCCCATCAGAGCACGGACTGTCCAGCAGGGAAGCCCATTCACCCCAAACCGGCATGGCACCTCCCCTGGGGATTTACACAGCATGGAGAAGAGCATGCTGATTTACACACAGTGCAGGGGGGGAGGGGGTGAGGGTGTGATGGTGCCACCTCAACCCCCCTAAAGACAAGTGAGGAGCTAATCCACCCTTAAGAAATCTCAGAAGTTCAGAGCTTCCTGTGTCCTCACTTCCTCTTCCTGTGTCCTCACTTCCTCTTCCTGTGTCCTCACTTCCTCTTCCTGCTCCTCTTATGAGAAGCCGGCTCCTTGCGGAAGCTCCAGAGGCTAGTAATCTTCCGCCAGCAGGCATTTGAGGTCGGCAAACCCAAGTGTCAGAGGGGAAAGCCGGTCCACCCATCCGTGTAAAGACCCAGCACCCGCCCTACCGAAACACAAGGGGGCCACCAAGCCCAATGCGGGTCGGCTTCAAATTGACACTCATGCTGAGCCCTTCAAGTCTGCTGCTCTGCGCTCCCTGACCCTCCGACCTGCCGGACCCAGCACTCAGTGACGGTCAGCAGTGCTACACGAGGCCTCATCACCCCGCACCCTGCCAGGTCCCGTCACGGGGCACTCTGTCCAACCCCCTGCTTTTTCCTCATGGACACTGCTCCTCTCTCTGTGGGCGTCTGTGAGCCTCGCCGGCTCTTTGTGGAGGCATACAGATACGGAGTGTGAGCTGAAGAAAGACACATTTAACCCTGGGGGGGTGATGCATCTGCAGCCTGGAATGTGGGGCTCCCCGTCGCAGGTCGCCATGCAGAGGTGCAGCGGCCACCCGCCCCCAACCACTGCGGGATGAGCGCCTCCCTTGTGCGAGAGCACACTGCCACAGTGTTGCCAGCTGCCTTTTCACGCTGCACAGGACCCCACTGTTCCCTGCGATGCCACCCCCCCAGGAAGTGATGGTACTGCGGCCAAGCTCCACCTCTTACGGCAGTGACCCCACTAGTGACAGCTGTCAGGACACACAGCAGGTTCTCCGTCATCTAAGGGATGGCGGGCCGGGGGGGGGGGGGGGGGGGGGGGGGGGGGGGGGGGGGGGGGGGGGGGGGGGGGGGGGGGGGGGGGGGG
>JAODKC010000082.1:24933809-24951947 GCA_026777985.1 Mormyrops attenuatus
CTCCTTCTCTCCCTCTCTCCCACCCTCTGTCGATCTTCATTGACCTACTTCTCCCTGCCCGCCCCCCCATGCTGGAGCATAGCTGTCCTCTTCTGTCTGAGCTGTTAGCAGGGAGGTAGATGGTGGCTAAAACAGAAACAGACCCCCCACAACAGAGCAGCTAAATAAGAGTGGAAGGGGGTGCTGAGGCAGATACTCCCCAGCCGTAGGTGCAGTAGCCCCCAGATTACCAGGCCGATCGGGGTGGGGGGGCATTGAAATTGTCGAAGTTCTGTCCAGAATCAGAGACCTTAGGGATCCTTCATGTTGCTCAGTGAGGTGAGCCATGGAACCCAGGAAAGAAATGCAAAATCCAGCGGCTGCCATTACTTAAAATAACCAATGATCACATAATTGAGTGATGACGTCACTGGTGCTTGTGTCAAAATACAAATATTAGCAGTTAATGATTCATCATTGTTGGAATACTATGGGATAGTAAGGGCTGAATCACAAAGGAATGTGTTCCGTTACACTCTGCTTCCTGGTGTGAGACACCCTCTCTGGTACCCGGATCTAACGCTCTGCTTCCTGGTGTGAGACACCCTCTCTGGTACCCGGATCTAACGCTCTGCTTCCGGGTGTGAGATACCCTCTCCGTCCCCTGGATCTAATTCTCTGCTTCCGGGTGTGTGATGCCCTCTCTGTCTCCTGGATCTAACGCTCTGCTTCCGGGTGTGTGATGCTCTCTCCTTCCCCTGGATCTAGCACTCTGCTTCCGGGTGTGAGATACCCTCTCCGTCCCCTGGATCTAATTCTCTGCTTCCGGGTGTGAGATGCCCTCTCTGACTCCTGGATCTAACGCTCTGCTTCCAGGTGTGAGATGCCCTCTCCGTCCCCTGGATCTAACACTCTGCTTCCGGGTGTGAGAAGCCCTCTCCGTCCCCTGGATCTAGCACTCTGCTTCCAGGTATGAGATGTCCTCTCCATCCCCCGGATCTAGTTAGATAGATAGATATAGATATATACTTTATTAATCCTCAAGGGGAAATTCAAATGCTCCAGCAGCAGCATACTGATAAAGATAATATTAATTAAAGAGAAATTAAATTAAAGTGCGAAAATTACATTGAAGAAATTATTTGCAATTTTTCAACAAAAGTAACTGCTATTCCCAATTTGTCCACTAGGGACCACACTATTTTAGAGTGTTTTAGACATACAGTAAAATCCCGTTATAACGGACTTCAAGGGACCTGGCAAAACAGTCCGTTATATCCAAAGTCCATTATATCCATAGTTGCTGTATGCCCAGAACACAACTACAGGACACCATTTACTCATGCCACACCCCAGCAGACATACTTGTGGTATAGATTATTATATTGTACATGTAGTAATCCAACTTTACCTGACCAGATGCGTGACTATTAATAATCCCGACGATGTATCTGTGCTGGATATCACTGGCACGCCAAGCGCCTTGTTGGCGGAGCCTGCATGTCCGTTATAGCTGAACAAAACTACAGTTAAAAGCGGCCCTGGGGACCAACTTGTTTGTCCGTTATAAGCGAAATTCCGTTATATGCGAGTCCGCTATATCCGTTGCTTCTTCTGCATGTTTTTCAATGAAATTCTGAAATTGGCTGCTACTCAGAATTTGACGCCAGATATTGATGCACTCGTAAAGGCTAAAAGATGCCAAGTTTCAGGAGCAAATTGAAACATCAGTAAGACTAATTCCTGTATAATGCTGCTTCAGACACTTTTTGCACTATGAAGAACAGAGTACTGTGAAACCTAATACTATTTAAAGAAAATCATCATTGTGCAGCAGCAGCTTCAGCACAAAAGCGTTTGTTTTGGTGCAAGCATTTGTTCATGCACTGCCAGAACTTATGTATTTTTTATGTATAAATGTTATACATTTACAAAGGGAATAGCTTAACCTTTTTCCCTAATAGTTCCCACTTTATTTTGTATGGTGTGGTGAGTAATTTCAGGTCAGGATTAATACACTGATGTGAAAGTGTAAATTTAAAGTAATTTCTAGAGCTTGACAAGTTGTTTTAATCATAGTGTATTACTATTCTTCATTTTCAAATACCCGTGACTATGTTTTGTGTCTTTGTAGATCCACTGTGATCTGAGGCATACTATTGTTGAAATTCTACTTATTTTTCCTATGAAATTTCAGGTTGTTCATAATGTTTTGTAAAAGGATGGTTAATTAAATTTAAACATTTTCCTACTTGTACATTCACTTATTTGTAGTTCTTTACAATAAAACAAATGGAAAATTATAGAATTCTTGTGTAGGTTGTTATGCTATTATTTTACTGGTCCGGCCCAGATGAGATCAAATTGTGCTGTATGTGGCCCCTGAACTAAAATGAGTTTGACCCCCTGCTCTACATTAATGACTGCACCACCCAGCATTGAAATTCCTGAAGTTTGCAGATGACACTACAATCATCTGACTTATCCAGGATGGTGACGAATCTGCATATCAGTGGGAGGTTGACTGGTGTTCTGGTGCAGTCAGAACAACCTGGAGCTTAACACGCTCAAGACTGTGGAGATGACAGTGGACTTTAGGAGGCACTGTCAGGCACTTCTTCCTCTCACTACATCCAACAGCCCTGTGGAAAAGGTGGAGACCTTCAAGTTTCTGGGAACAACCATTTCCCAAGACTTGAAGTGGGAGCCCAACGTCAACTCCATCCTCAAAAAGGCCCAGCAAATGACGCACTTCCTGCGGCAACTAAGGAGGTACGGTCTGCCACGGGAGCTGTTGAGCCAGTTCTACACTGCTGTCATTGAGATTGTCCTTTGCTCGTCAATCACAGTGTGGTTTGGAGCAAACGCTAAACAGGACCAAGGGAGACTCCAGCAAACAGTGAAGGCAGCGGAAAAAATCATTGGTGCCCCCCTGCCCTCCATCCAGGACTTCTACTAAAGGACTAGGAAACGGGCAGATAAAATCATTGCAGATCCGTCACTCCCTGGACACAATCTTTTCCAGCTCCTCCCATCTGGAGGTACAGAACTCTGTACACAAAAACCACCAGACATAGTAGCAGTTTCTTCCCTCAGACCATCACCCTCATAAACAGCTAAGCTGTGTCACCTGCCTTCTGTAAATTTTCCCCCCTTAAACTCTGTTTGCACTCAACCTTGCACCTTATACTTTGTACAGTGGGTTACCCATGTGTGTATATTTCAAATTTTATTTTTTGTACAGTGTCATTTATTGTTTGTATAGTGTCATTTATTGTTTGTATAGTGTCATTTATTGTCTGTGTACTAGGGAGTCTCAAGCAGCCGGAAGCAAATTCCTTGTGTGCCCCAGCACACTTGCCGAATAAAGCTGATTCTGATTCTGACATTTACCCCCCCACCCCAGTGGAATTGAAGAGCCGCATAGTATGGGGGAGGAACAATCTCCTCAGTCTGTCAGTGGAACAGGACAGTGACAGCAGTCTGTTGCTGGAGCTGCTCCTCTGTCTGGAGGTGATACTGTTCAATGGATGCAGAAGATTCTCCATAATTGACAGGAGTCTGTTCAGTGCCCTTCGCTCCACCACAGATGTCAAACTGTCCAGCTCCATGCCTACAATAGAGCCTGCCTTTCTCACCAGTTTGTCCAGGTGTGAGGCATCCCTCCTCTTAATGCTGCCTCCCCCAGCACACCACCGCGTAGAAGGGGGCACTCGCCACAACCGTCTGGTAGAACATCTGTAGCATCTTATGGCAGATGTTGAAGGACGCAAGCCTTCAACGGTAGTATAGGCGGCTCTGTCCTCTTAGCAGTCCAATCCAATTTGTCACCAAGCAGCACTCCCAGGTATTTATAGGTCTGCACTCTGCACACAGTCACCTCTGATGATCACGAGGTCCGTGAGGGGGCTGGGCCTCCTAAAATCCACCACCAGCTCCTTGGTTTTTCTGGTGTTCAGTTGTAGGTGGTTTAAGTCGCACCATTTAACAAAGTCCTTGATTAGGTTCCTATACTCCTTCTCCTGCCCACTCCTGATACAGCCCACGATAGCAGTATCGTCAACGAACTTATGCACATGGCAGGACTCCAAGTTGTATTGGAAGTCCGATGTATAAAGGCTGAACAGGACCGGAGAAAGCGCAGTCCCCTGTGGCGCTCCTGTGCCACTGACCACAATGTCAGACCTGCATTTCCTAAGACGCACATACTGAGGTCTGTCTGTAAGATAGTCCAAGTGGGAAAGGGATTGGTGTAGCATGTAGATGATGGTATCTTCCACTCCCACTTTCTCTTGGTATGCAAACTGCAGAGGGCCGAGGGCGTGGCGGACCTGTGGCGTCAGGTGGTGAAGCAGCAGCCGCTCCATGGTCTTCATCACATGTGACATCAGGGCGACAGGCCTAAAGTCATTCACCTCCCCAGGACGTGATACCTTTGGAACTGGGGTGATGCAAGATGTTTTCCAAAGTCTCGGGACTGTCCCCTGTTCTAGGCTCATGTTAAAGATGTGCTGTAGAGGATTCCCCAGCTCCAGAGCACAGGACTTCAGGAGTCGAGGCGATACTCCATCTGGACCCACTGCTTTGCTGGCATGAAGCCTCCTCAGCTCTCCACTTGGCTGGGCTGCTGTAATTGTGAGTGGGGGGAAACTCACTCCTATGCTGGTATCAGCAGAAGGATGGGTGGAGGGTGCAGTACTCTGTGGTGAAGGTGAGAATGGGTTAGGGTGGTCAAACCTGTTAAAAAAGTTTTCTCCACGTCTCCCTCGATGGAGGCACCCCGCTTCAAGCTGCAGCCAGTGATGATCTTCATCCCATCCCACACTTCCTTCATGCTGTTATGCTGCAAATTTTGCTCCAGCTTTCTCCTGTACTGCCCTTTCGCTGCCCTGACCTGAGCTTGAATTTCCTTCTGCACGCACTTGAGCTCATGCTGATCACTGCCTTTAAAAGCCCTTTTCTGCTGGTTCAAAAGGCCCTTGATGTCACTTGTAATCCATGGCTTGTTGTTAGCATAGCAGCGTACTGTTCTTACTGGAACTACAATGTCCATACAGAAGTTGATGTAGTCAGTTGTGCAGTCAACAACCTCCTAAATGTTGTCATCATGTGACCCCTGTAGAATATCCCAGTCCATACAGTAGTTCCAAAGCAGTCTCTTAGAGCCAGTTCTGCCCCAGGGGACCACTTCCTAAATGACCGTGTGGTTGTAGGTAGCTCCCTCACTCTTGGTTTGTAGTGAGGCTGAAGCAGAACCAGGTTATGATTTGCTTTCCCAAGCGCAGGCAGGGGGGTGGCGCTGTATGCATCCTTAACGTTTGCATACAGTAGGTCAATAATCCTATTTCCCCGGGTGTTACAATGCACATATTGGGAGAAGGCAGGTAATGTTTTGTCCAGCGTCACATGGTTAAAATCTCCTGAGATTAGCACAAGTGCCTCGGGGTGCTGTGTTTGTAGTTTAGCAACTGCGGAGTAGATGACATTACACGCTATCTCCACGGCCTCGTGAGGAGGGATGTAAACAATAATAACAATGACTTAGCTTAGCTTAGTGCCGGCTCTGCTGCCATGATACGGCCGCCTTTCCTCGTCAGGTAAATAGGGAACCACACCATCACTGGCCTTTGCTCTCAGCGCTAGAAGTTGACTACCTGAATAAACGAGTCTTGTCGTGTAAAAATACATGTCCAAGTAGTAAAACATAAGAAGTAAAAAAGATACAAAGGTAAAGAAAGTAAGATTGTACTTGGAGCTGCTGGAAAGGCTGCCACTCGCAGCAGCGCCGACATAAGGTGATGAAGGTGATCTAACAATCTGCTTCCTGGTGTGAGATGCCCTCTCCATCCCCCCGATCAAACACTCTGCTTCCTGATGGGAGACGCCCTTTCTGGTACACGGATCTAATGCTCTGCTTCCTGGTGTGAGATGCCCTCTCCGTCCCCCCGATCAAACACTCTGCTTCCTGGTGTGAGACGCCCTCTCTGGCACCCGGATCTAATGCTCTGCTTCCTGGTGTGAGACGCCCTCTCTGGCACCCGGATCTAATGCTCTGCTTCCTGGTGTGAGATGCCCTCTCTGGTACCCGGATCTAATGCTCTGCTTCCTGGTGTGATACGCCCTCTCTGGTACCCGGATCTAATGCTCTGCTTCCTGGTGTGAGACAGTGAGATGCCCTCTCTGTTCCTCAGATCCAATGCTATGACCCAGAGTCTGACTCCTGGCTCCTGTGGGTCACCCAGTGCTGCATCACCACTGTGTCTCTCAATAGCCTGATCTACGTGTCTGCTGGCCTCACCGGGTCCATCTTCTGCTCCAACCCAGCTGAGGACTACTGGATGAATGTGGTGCAGATTTTCAGCATGCAGGTATGAGAAATTGGGCCTTCCGTGTCATGAGTGTGTTC
Source organism: Mormyrops attenuatus (assembly GCA_026777985.1). NCBI lineage: Eukaryota > Metazoa > Chordata > Actinopteri > Osteoglossiformes > Mormyridae > Mormyrops > Mormyrops attenuatus. The sequence goes on from JAODKC010000082.1 coordinate 24,940,195, forward strand.
ATTCGCGGTGACCGAAGTTCGCCTGTGTATGTGTGTGGTGACTGAAATTTTCTGACCATCCGACCTGTAAGTCAGCTGTGCCCCCTTCCATGGGCTCTGAGACTGACGCAATGAGAGCTTGAGACTCCCTGCATGATACACTCTTTGTGACATGATGGACTGCATCCCATATACAAATAAGATGTCTTTCGGGTCCATCACCTGACAGTACCCTGACTGGCACCAGTGGTACTGCCGTCCAAGGTCAGAATGTTAAATGTCACCATCACTACCTATAGCAGGCGACCCAGTCTCTGAATCGAGCCACTGCAATGTTACGGGTGCTCGCTTTTCACTGTCAGCGATGGCTGCTTAGGCCTCCCTTTCTGATCGCTGACAGATGGTCCTGCTCTTCAGACCTGGGGGAGGAGCAGCCAAGCTGCCATGTCCCGCAGACCTGACGCTCTGGGTCACCTTGCTGCTTACGTACACATAACAATATTTATGATAAAAGCACAAAACACTGTATGTGTGGCTCCGATTACTGTGTGCTGATTGTAGATGTGTCATTGTCTTACATCTCCCAGTAAAATTGCATTTTTGCATCAGTGGCGTAGCAGAGCTGGGTTTTAACAATTGATGTGTTTTCCAGCATTCCCCCTCCCTCCCTCCCCGGCTCCTGCCCCACGGGCTCTGAGTCTGCACAGCTGCTAGCTCTTCCTCCTCCAAGCGGCGGTCGTGCCGGACGCCTGGCAGCTTCTGCTTTCGGTCCAAACCAGCTGAAGTTTGCTGAACTTGCTCACTGACAGGCAGGAATGTGAGGCGCTCGCTTTCGAAAAGTGGGAGGATTCTGGATCTGCTGCCACGTAAACACCCCCCCCAGCCACAATTCTGTACAGTATCCACGGAAAAGCTGACATCATCTGGAAAGTAGGCCAGGGGAAATGCCTCTGAGAAACAGCCGCACTTGGGTCTGGAGCGGGGACCACCCAGTCCTAACATGCACAGGACCCCCCCTCAGTATGGACGAGCACCTTAGCCAGTGTATGAGGGATGCTTTCACCTGCACCAAACTGAAGTTTCTGATTTTCTGAAGTTTCTGAGTGAGCAGAGCCCAGACTCTCAATCCAGAGTGGGATTGATTTTCATCACGGGAGTTTTAGGCCCAATTTTGATAAACGGCTATTTTGATGAAGGCTTTTTTTATTAAATAAATTGTATTGTACTCACTCAGTTCTAAATGGCAAGCGTTCACACAGACGTGCATACTGCGTATTTGCTCATTTCCCTATGCAGAGAAATCATGGTCTATTTTGTTTGTGTGTTTGTGTATTTGTTTGTGTGCGTGTTTGTGCACACCCGTGCAAGAGAACTCGCTAGGTAACATTCTGAAACATTGTGGTAGAATTTTAAACAAAATTATTTTTTTTCTGACCAGCTCAATTTTAACCTTAAACTTGTATCTGAATAGCACAGCAGCTAAGGAGCCCACCGGGAATTCTCCTGAGTATCCCAACTGGCTTAAGAGTCCTCAGCTGTGGGGGTCTTTTCCGGCCTGCAGGGGACAGGCTGTTATGTTTTAATGAGGTGTAACCCTGTGCGATTAAACTGCTTCTTGGGAGCCTGGAGCTATCCATCCTGGCAGGAATGTGCATTATGACATGACACAGTGGGACTGTGTCGCATGACACAGTGGGAGTGTATTGCATGACACAGTGGGACTCTCACATGACACAGCGGGACTGTATTGCATGATACAGTGGTACATGACACGCCGGGACTGTGTAGCATGATACAGTGGTACATGACACATGGTCCTGTCGTTGTGTTTCGGTTCTGCTGCTCAGAGAAAAACAGAGCCGTTCTGAAGGCCTGTTTTCCAACCTCTCCTGCTCTTTGACTGGACCATGAAGAGGCAAGGCTGCGATGTCACAGTGAAACGTCAGAAGGTCGCCAGTTCGAACCCAGCGTCGGCATGTCTGTGGGTCCTTGAGCAAGGCCCTTAACCCCCAGCTCGCTGGGCGCCGCAACAGGTGGCTGCCCTTCTCGACCAGCGTACTCTACAAAGAGAATTTTCCCATGGGGATCAATAAAGTATCAATTCAATCCAATTAAAATGATCAATTAAACATGCACACTTGTTCTCAGAAGATAATATACAGCAGAGCATGACATGCAGCATGATTACCTTTCAAAGTACACAGTGTCTGTCCCAGTAATCAGGCCCCTGTTGAGGAGTTCCTGTCTATACTCAGCCTGTAAAACCACTTTGCTTGAGAATCTGAAAATAATAATTGGCTGAGAATAATTCTAGCACCATCTGGCAGGTACAGGGTTTGCACTGCCAGCTAGTTTGTGTCTAGAGGTAACAATAGGAGAGCGTGGGCGGTTTGTGTGTGTGTGTGTGTGTGTGTGTGTGTGGTGTGATTTTGCCAGGGGGGATGGTGCCACATGATCCAGGAGGGATGAATGTAGCTTGCAGGTGAGGAAAACATGCTGAGTGTGTCTTCCTAAACCACCCCGACAGGTACACCACTTCACGTTCACGTGATCTAAACTGCGTCCACTCCGACAGTCCCAGCATTATGATGCCAAAGGCTTCTGCTGATACATGACCATCCATGTTGTATTTGGGCCTTCCCATTACACTCTGCTGGGGTGCCACTGCCCCCTAGTGGCCTCAATGCCACAATGCTTTTTTTAAGCAGAGGTAGAGCATGAATATCCACACAGGATGTGTCTGTCTGTCTACCTCCCTGTTTCTCTGTCTGTCTGTCTACCTGTCGCTGTCTGTCAGTCTTCCCTGACTGTCTGTGTTCTTCTGTCCCACCTGGTTGCCGGTGATGTTACCTGCCTGGAGACCTCCAAGTAGCCCTGAGCCCAAAAGCATTACGCTGAAGTTGCACACACAGCGTAGTGCAAAAGCAACTCGCCAAACCCAAGGACCAGCTCAGCCAGTTGTTATGGTAACACTGAGTCACATGACTGGAGACAGCGACTCTGGATTGTTCCATCTGTGGTTTAGTAATAGTGTGATTATTTTCAGAATTGTCAAACAGATCTCAGACAGTCGATTTTGTTACCCCAAACCCCCAAAGAAGTTCAACACAGGATGATTCCACTGGGGCAGAGGACAAGTGACCACCCATGTCAACCACAACCCCCCCAAGACCAGTGCAGGGTGAGCCATTCTGCAGCAGAGAGAATCTGTCTCCTGAATCACCCTCCCTTTCTGTGTGGTACCTTCCCACTAACTAACACTGCCAATGGTTCCTAATCCCATTCTTCAAAACTGAGGAAAAAAACTGAGGTTTTTTTAGAAACCTTTACTATTTTTATTAGTACTTACAGAAATAAGTAATATTTATATTTTCCTTTTGCACCTTTTTCAAACTTAGACAACATACAAAAAGGTTAAACAATCGATATTCTCCAGAAACTGAACAAAAATAGAATAAATACTGAAACCATGAATAAACGCTTTGCTGGTCAGATCAGTCTGTGCTAACAACTGTAAACTGCTGAACCTCTCACTGAGGTCCTAAACTGCATGCCCAGCAAGAATTTAAGTCACATGGACGAGTGCATTGGAATGTTACTGACATGCAGGTGTTCTGTACGGAGCAACACCCTCCTGCTTGCATCGAAGGCAGGGACGGAGCTGCTGCGCTTTCCCTGTCGCTCCACTGGAGGGCATTATCTCAGAGCTGCTCTGAAAAATGGCCGACGGATTGGAGGACCTCTGCGTTCTCACTGTTTCACCCTTGTTTGGAAAGACAGAAATGTAATCAACATCAGAAGCCACAGCTGTTACTACAGTACACTCGCACCATGGGACCACAGCTCACGCAGCCTGGCTCCGACACACAGTTCCTGAGTGAGCGCCCCCTTGAGTTGAGGAAACCACACAAGTCGTCAAGGGCATGGTTTAATGCCTTACAAACTGCTCACATAAATGGTGCATCAACTAGGAGGTATAACCATTATCAAGTTGATGTGGCACCACAGCAGTTCTAAAGACTAGTGTTGAATCTAGATTGGTTATTCCGGTTAAGTATATTTGGTGCTGTAATACATTATTCAGATATTATCAGGGTGCCCACTCATCCTGGAAAACCTAGAAAATAGTCAACCAATTTTCCAGGCATGGAAAACAGATGGAAAGAAAAAGTAAAATGTCCTGGGAAACTATTTCAGCAAACAAATATTATTGAATTGTAAGTTTTGAATATGTGAACACTAAAAATTAGCTGATTACTTTCCAGGTTTTCCAGGATGAGTGGAAACCTTGATTATGCAGAAAATCCAATATACTTTTTTTTAATATATCAGACACCTTCAAGGGCCTCAAAAACATGTTTACATCTATATATGGAAGTTCAAGGTCAGCTGCACTTAATAACAACCTTAAGAAGAAGCAGCCAGCAGAGGCCCAGGTGAACTCCAGGGCATGGCAGTAATGAGGCGTGTTAATGAAACATCTCACCTCCATCCTGATCCTTGTCTGAGGTGGGCGCAGTCTCTGGGCTGGTATGTCCACCCGCAGCTTCTCCATCGCCCTCGGCCCGTGCCCCCCGAACGCCGCCCGGTAACTGGTCACCATGGGGACCGCGGGCAGGGGGGTGCTTTTCTTTTTCTCCGCTAACCTCGACGGACTTGGCCCGGTCCAGTCCTGGTAGTCCTGTCTGCAAGGAAGGTGAAAATCCTGAATTGTACCTACTGTCGGGGGGAGACCAGAGATTTAGGTATCCATCCAGTATAAGAATTACGTACAAAGAACAGTGACACAGCTGTCGTATTTGCCAAAGTCTGTCCTGTTACACATGTTAATTTGATGTTGCACACTGTCAGAAAAAATGATACAGCCCTAGTACAAACAACAATAATCTACCCTTAATGGTACAAAAATGTTCTTCAGAGTTCACTTCTGTAGCTTAAAAGATACATGTACCAATGGCTAAGGGTACAATTGGCCCCAGTGACAAGTAATTGTATCCTCAAATGTACAATTGGTATTTTTTTCCTAATACTGTTGTCATGCCAAATGGGTGCCAAGTAAATAATATTAACCCCGAAAATTATCATCTCAAAGAATGATCAATCGAAGGCCAATCAAGTCGGCGGGATCCGATTTTAAATCCCACCGTTTGCTTTAAAAGGGCTTTAAGCGCGACTGGCACGAAGAATTTATTAGTCCGCAAGGTGACGGTGAAATTTAACTTGATGACACATTTTCAGTCGGCAGATTACGCAACACAAACAGAAACACGGGCTGCACGGCATGCATCGATGAAGACGTCTGAAGATGGCTTGGTCTCTCTGCGTCCCGGTCCGCTATAATCGTACCTGTAGGAGCTCGTTATAAACACTTTTGCCCGCGGTTCCAGAAGCTTTCCTCGTCTTCTCTCCCCTTTCTCTGGCCTCTTCTGGGTCTTCTTCGGGTAATACTGCCCGGGGGTTCTTGTTTTACTTTCTGTGCCGGGAGACACGTTCTGTCTCCGCGGAATGGGCCAGGGTTTGAAATCCTGCTTGTAAAGGCTCGTCCTGAGATTTGGCTGCTCATCCACACCGTGCTGGCCCGCAATTCGCCGCTTAGCCTCCGCCGGATCCCGAACCGACGGCGACCTTCTGTGATCGGGAGTTGGACAGTAACTCTGTAGTGTCCGATCGGCTGGGAGGTGCGTCTTAATGGATGCGGGAGCATCCTGCTCTCTTATATCAGAGTAATTCGGGATCGTCAGCGGTACCGCCAGATCAGACTTATCGAACTGGCTCCAGAACCGAGCCAGGCAACAGACTCTGCTAATACACGGCCAAGCCATGCTTTTAACGTTACAGAACGCAACCGAAAAAGAGTTAAAACGTTACGCACGGCGAGTTCCGAATATATCTAATTGCGGAGATAGATCCGTGCCTGCGTTCTCCGTGTGAAACTTCATTTCCTTGCCTGCTCCCCTTCGGTCTCCCGCGGTCCGATGGGATCCCATCTCATGCACAAATTAATGGCTGAATGTATGATAGCTGCAGGAAACATGAAACGTCAGCATGGTGAGTCGTGTGCGCGGTCCTTTTCACCGCCCCCATCACACCCCGAGCAGAAGCAAACGTCGGCTGCCTTGTAAGACACTGAAGTGCTTATTATACTTATTAACAAAATACCAGTTGGCGCCTATTTTTATTTAACCAAACTCAATGTTTTATCTGCATACTGTTTTTTCTGCACAATGCGAGGCTCCCTATACATGCACAGACAGGTGTGTTAGTTATTATTTAAAACTGTAGTATCGATGCATTTTTTAATTAAAAATAATATTGTTATATAATAAGCGCCTTATACATGTTTAGATCTGTGGGAGGGCATTAACCACTATACATATAGTGGTTATACATTAACCACTTTAACCTGCAGAGAACACTTGGCAGAGAGTAGGGTTCCCGTTACGGAAGCGCTGATTTCGTGTCAGTTTGAAAATGTCGTTTACGACTAATTGTAGTTTGTAATGAATTATGTGTACTTCTTGATTATAATACCTGTAACAATCAAATGGCTCCCCCTGCGGGCAAATATGGGAACTTTTTTTCCACATTTTCTCTGTATACTACATTCCCCATAAGCACCACAAACAAAGTAATGTATGCAGTCCACCACTAGGTGGCAGGGCAGCAGCATGCATGTTGCAGTTTCAGAGCCCAAGTACATACAAAAGGTAGAGGGTCAGTACAGCGTCCTCATCATGGCTGTCCTTCGTGACCTTTGACCATGTTGACCAACAATCTCGCCTGCTTCCAAGAACATTTTCAGCTGTGAGGAAACCATGAGGTGTGTGGAGTGTCCCGCTCACCCAGACTCACTTCATGAGAGCGCCATTCTCGGCGTATCCCTGAAAAGGCATTTTCCACAGCTAATCAGCTTCTCCGCACTCTGGCTTTTGGCCACTAGGGGCAGTATTATGCCTCCTGGCTTGCAGCTCTCCCGTGTGGCAGCTTTGAAATGTGTGTCAGTGGAGTGACAGGTCTGTGCGCTCTCTGCCGGGGCAGGTAGTGAGTCAGCAGGAATCTGCACCATGACAAGGACAGGGTCCAGCCTGAGATACACCCTCGCCCATACTCTCACTTCTCCAGGAATTAACATACGGGCGGGCGAAATTACGGTATCTCTGCAGTAGAATCCAACATCTCTCAGTAATATGTGCTGGAAGGGGTAGAGTGTGTGTGTGAGGACATTGGGGTGGTGTACACACACACACACACACATTCACCTGCTGCAGGGGTGCTATGTTTGATGCCCTGCACACCTCTCTTTCTCGCTCTCCTTCTCTCTCTCTGTCATGGACACACAATCATAGACACGCTTCTGTATAGGTGGGCTGTCACTCAGACCTCTGTGGCAATCCCCCGACTCTCTTCGGCCTCATTATGTACCCATGTGTGTGTTTTGGTGAATAAGACACAGAAACAGCAAACGGACGCAGCGCTGGAAGTCCCACCAATTAAAGGGCTTTTCAAAGGCTGGCTGTGAAACTGCAGCCACCCCGCAATCCCCAATTCTCAGATCAAACGTGGAAGCTGCTGATGGTCCCCAGTGCAGGGGCTTAATCACTGGAACAGATCAGAGAGTCTGGACAGTTTGTGAAGGCAGTGGAGGGGGGAGAAACAGAGAGAGGAAGAGAAACTGGGAGAGGGAGAGACCCATGAGGAATTTTACTCATTACATAGCCTTCAGGTTCATAGCCCAGTGCTCTCACCACTACTCCCCCTGCTGTCATGGTTGATAAATTGTCATCCTCGGATACTTTAACCACAGGTGTTGTCCCTTTACCGATGGTGTCAATGTTTGACAGAGATGATTCAGCTCTATGCTACAGCTTGGCCAGTTACCATGGTTACCAGCTCAGGTAGTGAAGCCAGGTCTATGCTACAGCACGGCTTGTTGCCGTGGTAACCATACAGAGTGGCAGAGGCGGAGGCCTGAAGACATGTTGCACGTTGCCTGTACTTCAGTCTGATGCCTTGATGCATACAGCAGATACAGGACCCTGACAATGTGGGGCAGTGTGTAACATCCATGACAGAACTGTATGGGGCCTTTGGTGTGTGTGTGTGTGTGTGTGTGCGTGTGTGTGTGTGTGTGTGTGTGCGCGCGTGTGTGTGTGTGTGTGTGCATGCGTGCGTGCGTGCGTGCGTGCGTGTGTGTGTGTTTGTGTGTGTGTGTGTGTGTGTGTGTGTGTGTGTGTGTGAGTGATGCCACCATTATAAACTGTGGGCTGAGCTGTCCAGATGTGCCTCTATTATTTTCTCGAATGGAAAACCACAGCCCAAGGATTAGCAGAAAGGATGGTGATGCTTCAAAGGGTCCTGGGGAGGCGTCTGGGGCAGATTCATTGTGTCTTTTGCATATTATAATCACTAAGTCAGTCCTGCTGATCCAGAGTTTTGTGCGACCAGTGACAGTCGTGGGTGGGAACAGCCACTTTGTTTTTGCCCTGCCTCCAGCATAACGACCCCCCTGCCCCCACAGAGTCACACCTCGTCTGTAGGACCCCTCCCTTTGACCTTCGTCTGAAACTGAAACTGCTCCCCCCCACCCATGCAAAGCACAACATCCCCATCAGATTACAGCAGGAGGCGTGTGTCCCTCGGGACTGTCCACAGTCAGTTACGTAAGGAAGAACCCGGACTTGTTCCCGGCCGCTTCACTGCAGAGAGGGACTCTTAAGAAATATCATTCCTTTCACATTCTGCTGACACAAACGTAAACCATAACCATAAGTAAAATGTTAGAAATATTGCTGTTAAAATGCAAAGATTATTAGGGAAAGAGCACAGAATGTCACACTTTCCAAAACACATCTTGCATTTGTGGATTCACACACATTTCTGTGTGTGTTTGTGTGTGTGTGTGTGTGTGTGTGTGTGTTTGTGTGTGTGTGTGTGTGTGTGGATTATGTATACATTACATTGTGGGGATCAATTGTCTCCTCATTGTGAGAAAAAACTGTTATTACGACATTGTGGGGACCATTTTTTGGTCCCTGCAAGGGAAGCTCAATTTAATAAAAATCTGTAATTGCAATCAAAAAATGAAAAACCCCAAAACACTTTATTTTTTGGTTACTTATGTTTATGGTTAGGGCTGGGTAGAGGTTAAGGTTGTCATTGCTGGGATTTGGGTTTTTGCCCTTAGAAATCAATGGACGATCCCCACAAATACTGGGAACGACCAGAAACCAGCCAGGTAAAGGGCAGATGCGGTTTTCTAATGCCGTCGACTGACCTGACAGATGACCGTCGACTGACCTGACAGTTTCTCATGAATCGGAGGATGACATTAAGTGACCTTCAAAAGGAATGGGAAACATTAAGTGCAGGTGTGAAATGCACTGCTAGTAGAGTTCGTATCAGGCTCCAAGAAGCAGGACTGAAGTCCCATAAAACAAGGAAGAAGCCCTTCATTAATGAGAAACAGGGAAGAACCAGGCTGCAGTTTGTATAATAATATATATATTATTCACAGACGCACTCCCATAAATTGAGAAATGAGTGAAACAAAACATTGTGCTGTGCTCACTTAATTTTTTCTGGAGCTGTATATGAAGTCAAATCCTCAACGTGCTCGCTTAAATGCCTGGCCTATGCAGGAGATGATGAATGGAATGTCTCAAGGGGGCGGCATGTTGGATCTTTGTGGTGGCATTGTCAAGTTGACAACATGTGTTTTATGTCTACGTGTGGGCATGAAGGAGAGTCTGACAGGAGTGTAAACATATCTGTGACACTGTGCAAGGTCGGCTCACCAGCCATCGTCATGGCAACGTGGGTGGACTTTTTCCTGCAAGCCAGAGACGCAGGCGGGTGTGTGGGCCGCCAGGGCGAGCTTTGCCTGGGTCCAGCTTCATGCACCAAAGTTCTCTGAGGAAAAACGTAGGCCAGACTTGGTTTCACAAAGCAAAATTTCGATATGGAGAGCAGTCAAAAACCCCAAAGAGGTGTGCAAAGTCTCGAGGATTCATCCTCATGCATGCTGACAAAAATCAATGTGCACGTTCAGAATCATTTGCCAAAATATGTTCTGGAGGAAAAAAAGCTGGTCCTTCTGCTCCTCGAAGCAGGTACCATCCCCTGGTTTCCATGGTACCGCGTTGCTACGGAAACCAGTGCAGGCTCTGCAGTGAGTGCAGACACCGGGAGCTCTTTGGGAAAAAGTGAAAAGATTACTGCATGCCTGTCATCGCCAAGAGCAAAAGACGCTTAATGAAGGGTAACGTGAGGTGCCGCAGAGCTGCGGAGAGTTGGTTCACATACCAGCGGGTGCCGTGCATTATGTGCCCGACCTGAGCAGTTAAAGCTAAAATGCCCAGCAGCTGACAAGTGAAGTTGCAGTGGAGTCACGTTGGGTGCAGGTGTCAGAGAGATGCCTTAAACTCTGCGTATTTTTGATGTTATTTTTGTATTTGCAGTCTGTCAGCTCACTCCTTTAAACAGGATGTCTCATGGTGCTGCACACAGATAAATGTGACGGAGAGGGACAGGGGGACAGAGAAGGACAGATGGGAATAGAGAGGGACAGCAGGACAGATGGCGATGGGGGACGGAGTGGGGCAGATGGGGACAGAGGGACACAGAATGTGGCAGGATTCGACATTGAGGGACAGAAAAGGACAGAGTAGGGCACAGTGTTCAGGACAAAGTGGGACAGCAAGACTTCCAAACCCTTAAGATGGACCTGTGCTGGTCCACAGCTGCATCAACACCACCTCACACGATGGAGCAGGAGATGGACCGCTTCACCCCTAAACCCCATTAAAGGAAACTGGGGTAGGGGGGCTGGAGCCTTAAGCACCTCTGTGTTTGTGTAGGACTGGGGGGGGGGGGCGAGTACACATTACACACCTCAGCTCAGTATCTCTGCAAAGTATCGTTCATCGCAGCCCAGATTCACTCTGACTTACAGTGCAGGCGGTGCATGCCTGAGCCATCCAACCCACACGGCACAGGTCCGGTTTATAAAACCCACATGGCACAGGTCTGGTTTATTAAACCAACATGGCACAGGTTCGGTTAATTAAACCCACAAGACACAGGTCCGGTTTGTTAAAACTGCACTGCACTGGTCCAGTTTATTAAACCCACACAGCACAGGTCCGATTTATTAAAACCACACGGCACAGGTTCGGTTAATTAAACCCACAAGGCACAGGTCCGGTTTATTAAAACTACACGGCACTGGTCCAGTTTACTAAAACCGCACTGAACTGGTCTGGTTTATTAAAACCACACGGCACAGGTCCGGTTTATTAAAACCGCATGGCACAGGTCCGGTTAATTAAAACTGCACTGGTCTGGTTCGGTTGATTGTATAGGTCTCATTGTTATGCTTCAGAATAACACAGACATCATGAGCCCCATCTCTCCCAGGGCCAGCTTGGCCCTCTGACTCTAGGCCACACACACACACCCCTGAGCACAGCCCCTTCCCCACACATTCATCCCTGAGCACAGCACCTTCCCCACTCACTCATCCCTGAGCACAGCCCCTTCCCCACACACTCATCCCTGAGCACGCCCCCCCCGCACACTCACCCCTGAGCATGGCCCCTTTCCCCCCACACTCATCCCTGAGCACGGCCCCTTCCCCACACACTCATCCCTGAGCACGGCCCCCCCCCACCCGCAGCCCCCACCACGGCCCACAAGGCGCGGCCCGGAAACCGGGTGGCCGGCGGGGCCCGCCCGGGGGGGCGGGGGGCGGCGGGGGGGGGGGGGGGGGGGGGGGG
>JAODKC010000082.1:24957732-24969432 GCA_026777985.1 Mormyrops attenuatus
CCTGTCTGTTAACCAGTTTTTGATCCAAGCTGCTACAGATCCTAAAATCCCTGCAGCTTTGAGCTTAAGCAAGAGCCACTTGTGGGGGACAAACGTTATTAGAGTATATACAGCAAGGGAAATAATTATTTGAGCCCATGCTGACTTAAGATGATCCATTAATAAATAAATGAGAAATCTATCATTTCACTGGTAGGTTTATTTTGACAACAAAAGATATATTATCAACAAAACAAGCAAGGAAAAATCATTATGTTACAATTACAAATTACAACTACAATTTGTCATTTATATAGGGAAATAAGTATTTGATACCTTGGAACACATGCTATAGTACTTGGTGGAATAACCATTGTTTGCAAGCACAGCTGTCAGATGTTTCTTGTAGTTGGTCACTAGGTTTGCATGCAGATCAGCAGGAATTTGCAGACCTCCTCCAGATCTTTAAGATTTTTAGGCTATCACTTGCATATACTAAGCATGAGTTCCCTCCATAGGTTTTCTATGGGATTAAGGTCTGGAGATTGGCTAGGGCACTCCATGACCTTAATGTGCTTCTTCTTGAACCACTCCTTTGTTGCCTTGGCTGTATGGTTAGGGTCATTGTCTTGCTGGAAGACCCATCCGCAATGCATTTTCAGTGCTCTGGCTGAAGGAAGAAGGTTCTCATCCAAGATTTTACGGTACATGGCCCTGCCCTGTCATCTTTGATGAGGTGCAGCAGTCCTGTACCCTTGGCAGAAAAACACCCCAAAGAATAATGCTTCCACCTCTGTGTTTGATGGTAGGGATGGTGTTCCTGGGGTTATATTCAGCATTCTTTTCCCTCCAAACACGGTAGCAGAGTTGATGCCAAACAACTCAATTTTGGTCTCATCTGACCACATCAAATTCTTCCAAGCCTCACTGGAATTATTCAGGTTTTCACTGTTATACTTCAGAAGGGCCTGACTATGGACTCATTTTGAGCAGGGGTACTTTGTGAGCAACGCAGGATTTCAAATCATAATGGCATAATGTGTTACTGATGGTTTTCTTGGTGACTGTGGTCCCTGCTGCTTTGAGATCATTAACGAGCTCCGCCCGTGTAGTTCTGGGGTTAGCCCTCACCGTCCTTAAGATCATTGATGCTGCATGAGACAAGCTTTTCCTTGGGGCCCCAGACCGAGGGAAATTGACAGTAATTTTGTCTTTCTTCCAATTGCACCAACAGTTGTCACTTTCTCACCAAGCTGAGTCAACAATCAGATCAACAATCCTGTTTCTGATGTACTTAGACAACTGTTTGGTATTTTTCATGGTGATAAGGTTGAAGATGTAGACAGGTTAGTGACCCAAGAATACCATTTAACAAAGTAATGACATTAAATAAGAATTCTGGCTTGGTACCTGTTAATTCTTAATTATTTAGTACTTGTGTTGTGTTAGGGCACATGTACTTCACCTAATTTCTTTCTGGCTTGTAGGGGATCAAATAATTATTTCCCTAGATAAATGACAGTTTGATTTGTACCTGTTACATAATATTTTTTTTCGTTTGTTTTGTCGAAAATCTATCTTCTGATATTAAAATAAATGCACCATTGAAATGATAGACTTCTCATTTCTTTATAAATGGGTGCATTTAGGAATTCAACAGGGGGTAATTATTTCCCTCGCAGCATGTGGCTGCCCTTGTCCTATTTCTTTTTTGGTTATTGTGGATGTTAGTGTTTGTGCTATATGATCTTTTGCAGTGTTGCTACTTGTTTAGGATAGCCCTGGTCCCTCCTGGTTGTGAATGAATGAATGAAAGTTACATTTATATAGCGCTTTTCAAGACACCAAAAGCACCTCACAGAACCAATGGGGAGCCGCTTCCACCACCACCACCGTGTAGCCCCCACCTGTATGATGCGACAGCAGCCATTCTGCACCATTCTGCATTCTGCACATTAGCTAAGGTGGTGAAGGAGCAGGAGAGAATTCACCAGTTAGATACAGGGGATGATTAGGAGGCCAGATTTGATAGGGCCACAGTGGGCAGTTTTAGCCAGGACTTTGGGGTACCACCCCTACTGTTTCAAAAGATGCCCAGGGATCATTTATGACCCTGGTTTTACATCTCTCCCTGCCTCATGTTTTGACCCATTGTGTTTTTGGTATTGTAATAAAGTCCGCGTCAGTCCCAAACAAGGCTGTGTTTGGATCGTCACTCCTTCCCCCTTTCCAGTCTTGACAAGGTATGTGCGACTCAGCTCCCGTCTGTTACATGGCCATTTCCCTTTGCAGTCTCCAGGTTGATGATATGTGGCCTTTATTCATGTTAATGTTTAAACAGAAGCACCTACCATGGAATTGGACCTGATGTCCAGAGTGATATGTGTGGTTCCCTAACCAGTAGTACCCCTATTGACTGCCTATTGCCGGCTTCTGATTCCTAATTTTCCGCAGTATGCGGTAGGAGGGTGACAGAAACACACTCAGGAATACGCAGACACTCGGTCGGACTCTCGATATTTATTCAGTCATCAAATCCAGTGAACATTGCACCGTAGCACACAACGACTCATTCTTAGAATGTCATGACATTAATAGATTTTTTTGCTTCATAAATGTATTGAAAATATTAAGATATCATGCAGAATAAACCATAATTATTCTGTATTGTGTAGAAATCAATCAGTTAAAAACGTTACGTGTATATATTTATGTATGCATGAAAAATCCACACGTCGCACCACTGCATAATATAACGTCTGTATCTGGAAAAAAATAACACGATCAGTAAGCTAAAAACGCAAATACTTCCGTCAATAAAAATCTGATACTTCTTGTGTGTCAGTCGTAACATCCTCTTGTGAATTGATCGCAAAATGGTACATCGACGTATCAGCATTACTAACAAATTTGTTAAAATTAGATATAAAAATTACAAATGTGAATTGTGTCAAAAATAAGCAAGACATGGGCTACTGATGCGCCCGTCAAGAGCCCGAAACGAAACTTCATGCAAACATGGAAAACGTCGACTTCTTTTTATGCGAAGACGACACACTATTATAAAAGCAATAACTCTCGGCAGTCTTTATTCGTTGTGATTTTGTGTATCCATTTTACTGAGGATGAAATGAATATATTCCAATACATTTGATATGAACCATATAAATATGGACATTTCTTTGCAAAAAAAGCGAATGGATAGGTCTTATTTTTTTTTTGAAAAGGAAGATACTTGTATATAAAGAACGCGTAATCCTTGGGTAGACTTTATGATGCAAATCTTCTTTTTTTGCCTTGGTTTTCGACTGTCTCGGTGCTGGGACGAGCAGCTCCGTGAGTCGCCGCTTGTGCTTGTTAAACGTGGTCAGCTTTCAGACACACCTATACATACTATACACCTGTACAGGTTGGACTGAACACTGCTGTATGTCTCCAGGTGCCGTTTTTGGAAGAGTGTGGTGATGAAGTGGTATGTCCATTCGTCTCCGCCGGGCAGAGGTGGGACGACGGAGCCGCGCACATCAGCTATGTCCCCGGCTGGGGGGCGTCAGGTTGGGTCTCGTGAGATGAAGTGCCGGCAGCCCTTCGCTCCCTCCGTCCTCCTCGCCCCCCTCTCCTTCCGCGCTGTCTTCCATCTGCTCCTCCCTCGTCTCCACCGCTGTCGCGCTTTCTCAAAATCCCCAAAAACACAGGATCCGACAAATGCTTCCAGCCGATGATTTAAATGAAAAATATGTGGGATGACTTGGGTTTAAACGCCCGGTGGCGATTTGTCTGTCATCCCCTTGAGGACCTCATCTATTCGGTCGTCCTCGATGACCACTGTGAGAGAAAACAAGGACCACATTTTTATTTTTCCGCAACGTTTGCGGGCTTTTCATCAGCAGGCATAGATATATAATCCCACTACACAGATATCTCTAGGATAATGGAAAACATATGGATGATTATGCCGACAGTGAAGGTGGAGGTGTGGACATTTCCCACGTATTACGTTATTGCATTGGAAGGTCAGGTTTTCTACTGGAAACTGGTTAAAAATCAGATGCGAATAATTGGCAACCTATTCACAGTTAAACAGCAGCGTGTTTGTAATGCAGAATGTACCCTGTCTAACGATCAGCTGTTGCTCCAGCTGCCTCTGTTTTGACAGACATTAACGACGCGCTGCGGTCGCTCGCTCAGTACGGAGAAAACGTCAATGTAGAACCATTTTCATGCTAAATAAGACGCAGTCCTGGACTACGCAGGCTCCTGCTCTCCTTTATTCAAGGGTTTGCTATGCATATTATTTGCCTATAAAGCTATTCCAATTAAATTGCACCAGATGGTTAATGCATTTGATAAACTCAGGTCCCTAATTAAGACGGCGGTTGTGTTAGATGACTACCAACGCGTCCAGCGTGTTTGTGTTTTAGCTTTTTATTTAATCATCTGTCAATTATTCACGCTTCTTAGCGTAATATAAATCATTATCGCGGGGATTTTTTCCCATTGTCACATTCTTCCTAATAAACAATGGCCAAATAAATTGTCACATAAGAAGGTATTAAAATCGAGATTCGACTGTCTTTGCTTACCATGTTTTGCTCTGCCGATTTCCCCAAGTTTGGGGGGTCGTTTTGTCTGCGACGCCCCGAAAAACGAATTGGTGTCCTGCAGTCGGCAGCTGAAGGATATCGGGCTGACTTCGCCATCTGCCCCGTAGCCATTCATTTTGCCCTCACTGTACGGCAGGACCTCGGACATCTCGGCACAGGTAGATACAAGTCAGAAAGGCAAGTTGCTGGGAAGGGAAGCGGTGGTAGCCCTTAGGAAAGCAAGCCGGGGTCTCAGGAATAATTGCAATTCTCCTGTTTTCGTTGCTGTGGACTTGATGATGATGATGATGAGTGATGATGATGATGATGATGATGGTGATGATGGAAATGCAAACGGAGAGACCGGTCCAACTCCGAGAGCGCTTGGCCGGCTATGGTGATGCGTGCGCAGCGGAGAGTGGTGCGCTGTGTTCCAGTCAATGTTCAGAGGATTATGACAGAAAAGGCTGGGAGATCCCCAGAACATAAAGGAAACCCAAGCGGAAAAGTGAAGTCATCCATCCGGGTTTAAAGTGATGGGGGAGGTGGAGGTGCAGAAGGAGGGAGAGGGAGTCGCAGAGCTGCAGAAGTGAAGTATAGTAAAGAGTGACATCAGCTGGCGAGAGGAATAATTAAGGGAAAACAAGTACGATCACTTGTGTTAAGCCACGTATAACTTCACAGAATGTCGTTCTCACGTGCCCAAGAGATACAATCAGCTCCTGCAAACTGCACATCAAGCAGTGGATGCCTGTTCAAGTCAACCAGTCCATGGGTTACTGAGTATAGCACAAATGTCGGACTTCTATTTGTATTGGAAAATCAGTCGGAACGAGACTCTTAGATAAAAAAAAAATTGTATACATTTGCGATCTTCAGTCAAAAACTTCAAATGAGTGGTCAAAATATTCAGATATTTTAACAACACTGATAATATATCCAATTTACGATGTCTTTGATGGCAATTCATAATTCTCACGGAACCGCCTCGAACAAGTCGGTGCCATCAGTCAGCAGGATGCTGGGGCGTCGGCGACTGGTCACGTCACTTCACCGAGCGTTCAGTAACTTAGTATTTATATTCTTTATTGAAATTACAGACTTTTATTTTCAAAATGTCCTAGAATAGCTTGTAGTAGACGGTGGGGGACCCCGGTACCTTTTCTGATAGGATTCTATAACCTACAGATAGGGATAATCTATGCTATTATCGGCCAACTTGGAGGCTACGCGAGTGTTACTATACCCCGTATTAATCATTCCACTGGCATGCGTTCCACTCTCTGGTAATGTTTCAATAACATTAACGCATGGCCGCAAGATACCAGAAACGCCAAGAAATGACTCAGGTTGTTTAATTTAAAACCAAGTCGTAAGTTCCATATTTGCAGTGCCGCAAATAGTGTTTTTCCTTCACGTGGATCTATTTTGTATTTGTGTGACAGGAATTCGTATGTAAATAATGTCGGCGCTGTGGCACGGTCCTTTTGTGTTGAAAACATATGTTTAGGTTTTGGAGCCATTTGATGTGTAAAATGCTCTGACTTTAACATTCTCATTACAATGCACTTCCAGGGGGAAAGACAATTAAATATTTCATTATTACATTGAGCTGTTTTGCTGTTACCAAAGATGAATAAAAGATTTTAGTGAATGAAGCGGGGCTTTAAAGAGCTGGATGAGAGCCCGAGCACTCGGGAGTCCTGACCTTTGCAGTATACCGGGAGACTTAACCTGCAGAGCTCCTACACAGCCGGCCTTGGAAGCTCGATGGAAACTGTGAAATAAGCAGCGCTTTGCATGATCCATCCACCATGTGAAATACGTCATATGGAAAGTCATGCAAAGTGTGCCTAGGGCTGGACGCTTTATGGCCAGTCTGTAGGCTTCGTCTGAGGGCTGAGATGTCTGCCGGTCAGTGCCTGGGTCGGGCTGAAACGCGAGACGGTCCGTGTTTTTGACGCGACTGTACCACCATAAGTCTGGAGTATCACAGCAAACATCGTGGAGCAAGTGGCGATAGATCCGAATTATAATAATTCGCTGTGGTTTTCGGTGAGCGCTGCACATCTGCTGGATATCTCATATTGATCAGCATCTTGCAGAGGCGTGGAACAGAATCTACCACTTATAAAGCCAGAACCTGCATGCATTTGTGTTTTCCACCTGCTGCTATGCTGCTTCTGACGTACATTTCTTTAAAATCCCAAATGAACAACATCTGCACGTCCATTACAGCTCGTTTTACGCTTTCTGAACCTGGGGCGCCATCTTGTGGAGGCCGAATCGTGAACAATTGCTAAGTACGTCAGACTAAGTCACTGTCTTATAGAAGCGTGTGAGAAGCTGAAATAGGTTTCGGTCATGATATATTAAACACTATCTGAAACATTAGCACACGTGTTATGGTCAAATGTTAATATTTTTCCTTCTTGTTATTTTCCAGTCTTGTTGTGATTTGGCGTGTCATTGGTCAGCAGGTTATCGTGTGGGTAGATGTGCCCGCCTCTGTCTTCCAAGGGTGTAGGTTTGGTTTCAGCATTGGTAGTGACCAAATCAGCCCCAACCCCCTCGGCCCCAAAACACACACAGTACTCCCACAATATTCGTAGGGTCAAGCCTCTACCATCCATACCCAAATCTACGCCCTTGCTGTCTCCCCCGGTATAGTCTGTCAGAGAAGCCGGAATGTGTCCAGTTTTTGTCCAGGAATTTATGCTATGTGACTGACTGGGCACCATGCAGTCAGCTGAAATAACACACTCCTGAGCACATGGTCAAGGCATTCAAGCAGAGACCTGGAGCACAGAGGCTGCAGAATGTTTGACATGAGCAACATTTTGTCTAAGGCTCTTGCCTTGTCAAACTGCGGCACTTTCCAGCTTACCAGTGGTGTTTGAGACTTGACTTATCTGAGTGTATGCCTCCCCTCCCCTAGACACATACACACCCCCCTGTCTGTTCCCCAGAGGGAAACTTTCTGTCATTCAGGGGTGCAGGGTATTGGCTGGTCAGCGTGGCTTGTTTTGGGCCCATGCCTCTGCCAAACAGTGACACCATTGCCGATTCAGGCTGTCGGGGCGCACGGAAGGAGCGTGGTGTGGGCTTTTTGCTATGTAGGGCTTTACACCAGCCTACGGGGGCCCCCTCTGCTCGGGGCTTCGCTCTGACTTCTTTGCAGTGGACAAGGTGAAGACTGACTGCGTAAAATTTATGGATTCGGGGGTAAAAGCTGCCTAAAATCTGATGGACCGATTCTGTGGGCTGCCAAAATACAAGCTTGGCTCCTCTTTCTTTTGTCTTTCTCTTGGTTCCTGCCCCCACCAGCCATTCCCGAAACCCACCCTGCAGAAGCACGTCTATTTTGGGCTCCCAGTTCCCCCACCTGCTCCCGTCCATCAGAGGCCGACAGCAGAGGGCTTAAAGAGACTCCTCACTGCGAAAGACTTTGTAACAAAGGAGGGAAACTATCATGAAAGTGTCCTGCTTTGCTTTTGCCGTGGTGTCCTGGATTTCTCTGCATACCTCAGGTATGTCAAAACCTCCTTCAACCGTCCTTGTGACACGTCGTCATCAGTTCATGTATTTTGTCAGAAGATGCTTTGACTGTGACATGGATGAGATGAAAGCTGTGGAGCCTGTTTTGCTGTTTTGCTCTTGAAAGGCATGGTGGAAGAATCTACAGTAAATGAAAGTTGTATGTCGAGGGTTTATTTGTTGTTTTTTAGCTTTGGATTGGTTGGACTCTTTGTATTGAGTCTCTACTGCATATTTACATTTAATATTCATATTCTAAATAATAAATAGTATAAATTACATACATGGTGAAAAAATGACCGCCTGTAAGTATGCATTCCTTTTACCATCGAGTGCATGTTTTGCGAAAGCGTAAGGCCGTCTTATTGGTGATCTCATTGCACCGAGGCACGGGCTTCTCATTCCAACCACCCTCTCGTCTCACCTCGGCACTCAGGATGTTGGGCCAGGAACGAGGAGGAGCGGCTCCTGAACTACTTGATGAAGGAGCGCGGCTATAACAAGGAGTTGCGGCCGGTGGCCAACAAGGACGATGCGGTGGACGTGTATCTCGCCCTCATCCTTTCAAACCTCATCTCGCTGGTGAGTGCCACTCTCAGCTTTCGCTCTATTTATGCGAGATACCCACAATAATCATTTCTGTCATCTACTCGGCTACTATTTTTAGAAGTTTTTTTTTTTTTTAGAAAGAAGTTGATGAAACGCTGCTTACAAACGTTTGGATGGAGCACGTGAGTAGGCAAATGCACACCCAGCTTCTGTATCTGCGCTCGTCTTGGCTTCACTGTTCAATATTCACCTGGGTGTGTTAGCCGCTCTGTGGTGGCAGCCTATTGAATGTCCTGGCTCTGGAAGGTTCTGGTCTCTCGTTATCTCCAGGAGTGGTCCGACCCAAGGCTGTCCTGGAACACCTCAGAATTTGGGGATATCGATGTTCTCCGGTTACCATCCAACATGATTTGGCTTCCCGAAATCGTGCTGGAGAATAAGTGAGTGAGCATGAGCATATGTGACAATACTGACCCCCCCCCCCGTGAAGCTCAGCTTATCCTTACACCATGTCAAATTCAATTCAATTAAATTTTGTATAGCGCCTTTCATGACAGAGTTATCCCAAGCTGCTTTACATCGATGTGTTGTGACACATTACAACATCATTAGAGAGAGTAGTAAAAACGAGGAAAAGGAAAGAAATTAAATAAAACAAGCCAGATGACAAGAGGAGGAACCAAAAATTCCCAAGTAGGTAGAAAAAAAACCTCTGGGGGCCCAAGGTCAACTGGCTGCACAACCCTCCCTGGACATACTAACAGTATTGAAAACAGAAAAGAGTGGCTTGCTTGCTAAAACCAAGGTATAAGCTGTGATTAAGGATCTGCTAGTCAAATCACCTGCTGTGTCGTGTCACCCCTCACCAGCAACGATGCCCAGTTCCAGGTCGCCTACTACTGCAACGTGCTGATCTACCCTGACGGCTCTGTCTACTGGCTGCCACCCGCCATCTTCCGCAGCTCCTGTGCCATCAATGTCAACTACTTCCCATTTGACTGGCAGAACTGTACACTAAAGTTCAGGTACAGGCCATGCTGGCGGGTACTCCAGGAAGTTTTTGAGAGCATCCTTCTCAAGCAGACCCCTGCAGCTATTCGCCTGCAGGGGTCAGCATGGCCGCTTTCAGGGAATGTCAATCTGGGTGTCTCTGTATTACAAGTCTACTGTCAGATGGCTCTGAACAATCAGGTGCTGGACCTTAGAATCAAATTTAATTGATAAGTAGTTACCATGGTGCTGAAAGTCCTACAGGCCCCTCCTATTAATCAACTACACTCAAGAAACATGCCTCTCTTTCACAGGCTTGTTGTTTCTTATTAAGGACAGAAATAATGACTACTGTCCGAAAGATGCCTTGAGGACAGATCAGTGTGTTTTCCTCCAGTTCACTGACCTACAATGCCAAAGAGATCACCATGCACCTGAAGCAGGTCGATGATGCAGCCACCGAGAAGAAATACACAGTGGAGTGGATTACCATCGACCCTGCAGCATTCACAGGTAGCTTGCATTGCCATTGGCCCCACCCATACACAGGATAGACTGCGTTGCCATTGGCCCCACCCATACACAGGAGAGACTGTGTTGCCATTGGCCACACCCATACACATAGCAGCATTCCCATGTCCTCCTCCATCACTCGATCACAGCTCTTATTTATTGATGTTCCTCCTGATGCTAATTAACCTGAAATCTGAGTTCATCCCAGGCTTCAAATGTCAGCTGAGCAGTGAAATGTCCCTCAGCGTGTTTAGCTTGGTAGCCTGATGGCTCTCCGCCTCCGCAGGGGTGATGGAGTCTGTGTGAATTTGTACCTTTCTCTGGTCCTCTCCTGGCTTCTGCTTACAGTTGACTGTAATACATACTCTGGAATCCACACTTTGTACTGATGTGGGCCTAATGTTGCCGTGCTGCAGAAAATGGGGAGTGGGAGATCGTGCACAAGCCAGCCAAGAAGAACACGTACAAGAACATCCCCATGGACAGCAACAAGCACCAAGACATCACCTTCTACCTCATCATCCGGCGCAAGCCGCTTTTCTACATCATCAACATCATCATCCCCTGCGTGCTCATCTCCTTCATGGCCTCGCTCGTGTATTACCTGCCGGCCGACAGTGAGAGCGCCAACCACTGGATCTCTGTTATGCATGCATCTCAGAAAATTTTACAGGAGCTCACAAAGAAGAAAAAAAGACAAATTCAATAATAATAATAATACAATAACAAACGTGTAACGGGACATTATGACAGAGTGTGTGACAGTCTGTATCTATGAATGAGTGTATGTCCATGGATATATTTGGTTTTTGTTTGCCTGTGGTTGGGTATTTTTAACCAAGATGTAATAAGAGTCCCCCCAAAAATGTAAACATATCCTTGTGTACATGTGTTGCACAGTATCAGTAGAACAGCTTCTAGCAGTTTGTATCTGGGTGTGGGTGATACAGTTCATGGTGTACTCTCTCGCCCCCTACAGGTGGGGAGAAGATGACCCTGTCTATCTCCGTGCTTCTGGCCCAGTCTGTGTTCCTGCTGCTGATATCGCAGAGGCTGCCTGAGACATCCATGGCCATCCCGCTCTTTGTTAAGTACGCTGCCATGGGCGTTTGGGACATGTTTGGGATGGGGGGGGCACATTTTGGGTCAGAGGCTCATTTATAAACATGGGAGTCAGGTAGGTCACATCTGGCTGGTGCAGTTCAGCATGGGAGTCGCCTCAGTCCTCGGGTTTTCTGGAATCCCTGGTCAGGTGGTAACTGATTTCCTGTCTCCCTCCCCCAGGTACCTGATGTTCATCATGGTGCTTGTCACCGTGGTGGTGCTCAACTGTGTCGTCGTCCTCAACCTGCACTTCCGCACCCCCAGCACCCACGTCATGTCAGAGTGGACCAAGGAGGTGGGGGGGGGGGGGGGGCCCGGGGGGGGGCCGCCCCGGGGGGGGGGGCGGGTGGGGCGGGCGGGGGCCCGGCGCAGCGGGCCGCGGGGCGGGGGGTGGGGGCGAATGAGGGGGTTGGGGGTGTGAGGGGTGGGTGGGTGGGAGCTGTCG
>JAODKC010000082.1:24970251-25001085 GCA_026777985.1 Mormyrops attenuatus
AAAAGATAGAAATAACGAACGACGTAGCGTTAAGAAGGCTTCGAGAAACTCACCCCAGGTTTTTAAGTAAAATGGTCACTAGGTGAAAACCACGGTCGCCTAGGCGTGACGTTTCCTCAGCCATCCATACTCCGTTTCTTGTAGCCTTCATTGTGTACATTCTACTTCGAAGACCTCTTTAATTCTATAAAATTTGGTCCTAAATGCATGCAATGGTCAGAAGATTAATTTTTTATTACCATCGTATTTGTGAGTGGTCGCTAACCGAGGTTGTCACTAAATGAGGAGTGGCTGTATTTAGTGTATTTTTATTTAGTTAATTACTCTAAGTTTGAAAGGAGGCTGGAAACCAAATCCGCCAGCATGCTACAGAAACGGTCAGCATGTAGAGGCAGGAATCCAGCCTCTGAAGAGGCCAGCATGCTGTTAAAGTCCAGCTCTGATGGGGATGCTACCCAGCTGCCCGGGACGCGCAGTGACGTAACGAGACCTGTCCCCCCCCAGTTCTTCCTAGAGAAACTGCCCCGCTTCCTGCGCATGTCGCGGCCTGCGGATAGCGAGCCTGGCCATGGGGGGGCGCTGGCGCGCCGCTCCAGCTCAGTGGGGTACATTGCCAAGGCAGAGGAGTACTACAGCGTCAAGTCTCGCAGTGAGCTGATGTTCGAGAAGCAGTCGGAGAGGCACGGCCTGGCCCCTCGCGCCACGGCTGCTGCTGGTGAGTCACAACCTGGCCTCCCTCCACAGGTCACTACGGGCAAGCGGGCACCACAGACAGCTGGTCTGTTAAGAAGAAGCATATAACAGATACTGCATAAGTCTCTATGTATATACTGGGTCAGCATACTGGAGACTGCATTTATTTCTAACAGCAGTAGGGGTGATATCAGGGGTGTCAGATTCGGGGGGGGGCAGACTTTATGGGGACTTCTGATTATGGAAAAACAATCTATGTGCCCCCCCCCCCCCCCCCACTTGGGAAATTGTACTGTGGAGGACCCAGATGTTACCATGGAGGCCCAAGGTGACATATTGTCAGAGGGCCCAAAATTTCTAGCTGTGTCCCAGCTGACAAGTGGAGCTGCCTTTTTAAGGTTGACCACATCCTCAGGATTAATTTGCTCTTCCAGTATGAAACATGTTCCTAGTCATATCTAATGATACCTAGTGATGTCTGCTTCGGGGGGCGGTCAGCCTGCAGATCCTCGGACCTGACGTCATATCTTTGCTTTTCGTCCCAGTATACAAGGCGAGTGATGAGGATGAAGCCAGCGACCAGCTCTTCTCGGAGATGAAGCCGGCTGTGGATGGGGCCAATTACATTGTCAAGCACATGCACGAGAAGAACGACTACAATGAGGTGAGAGGCTCTGGGGGGGCAGCTACGGTGGCTGTACAGGGACACTCTTCTGCCTGTGGTCAGCCTGTTTAGAGAGTTTAAGCCACAGTTTTGTGTTATGAGTCACACCTGGTTGTGAATGTCAGGCATTGAGGTTTAGAGCTCAGTCTCAGCTTAGTCAATCCTGTTGCCCATAGAATGAAGGTGCCACAGTGAAGCCCTGCCTTTATTGTCATCTAACCAGCTAATCCCCCCCCCGCCCCCTTTCCCCACCCCAGGAAAAGGACAACTGGAGTGGCATTGCCCGGACCATCGACCGCCTCTGCCTTTATGTGGTCACACCGATCATGACCGTGGGGACAGTTGTGATCTTCCTCACAGGGATTTACAACCGGCCCCCGCCGCTGCCCTTCGATGGCGACCCCTACAACTACCTGGAGAAAAACAAGCGCTTCATCTGAGCTGCGCCTGCCTACCACCCACGTGACCAAGCCGATACTAACTGTCCGACTCATCAGTGTGATGAATATAATACACCTTTAGGCACAGGAAGTGGTTTGCAGTGTTTAATTGCTACTGGGATCCTTTGGAAAGGTTGATGCCAGCATCAGGGTTTGGGGTATTTCTGATGCATTCAGTGCATTATACAATGCCTGGCACCCTGATCACAGGGTGCAAAGTGGGCAGCACAGTGAACATTTGATGCAGTTTCTACTCTGATCCATGAGCCATTGTGTCATAGTGGTCACAGTGCATCGGGGGGATTCTCTCTTCTGTCTCTTGCTCGTTTGCATCACAAACTGAGATTCCTCATCTCCAGGGTTACCTGACAGGCTCAATGCAATGGTTGCTAATCTGAGTCTATAAAGCCAGGTCAGCGCTCTGAACAAAACTGATTTATGTCATCCCCATTGTACTGTTGGTGTTTTTACTGCCTCATAAAAGATGGAAAATGTAACAAAAATCATCGTGTGATTGTATGGTTTTATCCTACTTCTGTGCTTACTATATAGCGGTAATGGAGTCGCTCCATGGAGGGGTTTGCACTGACAAAGATGAATTATAAGTCAACTGTCTCCAGTTTTATGAAGAGCCGAATGGTGGGTTACTCAGCTTAAGTGCACTTTAGCAAGATTTAAGACCAGAGTGGAACTGGCGCTGGCGATGACAAACCGCTGCCACCTGGGGGCAGCATCGCCCCGGTGATCTGCTGTAGTGTGCTGCGGGTGAGGCTAACGTGCAAAATTACCTTTTTAAAAAGAAAAAATGTATTATATGTGATATTTATCAATATGTAAACTTTCGTCACTCGGGATTTGTCATTTTTCTGATTTAGTCCCTGAAATCACTCGCTTTTGAAACATGCCTTTTGCGGCGCTTTCCTGAGACGACATGAAACAGCGAAAAGGTTCAAAGTAAAAGAACAGAAAACAGGATTATGGTCAGGGTTAGTGTCACGGTTACGGTCGGGTTTGGGGTTTAGGTGGGTGCTTTTCGCCTTTTAATTTGGAGACGAATGTGGTTACGCATTTATGTGGGCGGAATGGCGGTGACGAGCCCCCAGGTAAAAGTGGGAAATATTGCTTTATATTTAACTGAAGTGCAGCTGTGATTATACAGGATAAATATGCAGTTTATATGGTATCAGCATGTAAACGCAATAGCCTGATTAAACAGTGTTTATAGAGTATATAGGTGACGTATTCACTCCTCCGCCTGTACGTATATTTAAATGACTCCATACATTCATGTATATCAAAGCAAAATGACACTTTATTCAGGTCCTAACTTAACAAGGCATTTCCAGTATGAAGAGGTAGCTGTGATTTCACACAGTGACATGAAGGCTGAGGTTGATGGCCCCCCCCGCAGGTACAGTTTCCCTGTGGCCCATCGGTCTCTTACATCCAGCCGGACCTCAGGAAGGTAACAGCCATCTACATGACCTCTGTGTGCTCTGCTCCCATATATGGAAGCTCTCTGACAGTGATCCGCATGCTACACTCCTGTCTTGACGTCTACACGATGTGAGCTGTTCATTAGCGCTGCTTGGCTGTACGCTTCTAATGGTACTAGATCCCCTTGGCAGTTAGTAGGAACCCTTCCTTGAGTAGGATCCTTGCTCTCTTCAGAAGCCTGGCTCCTCACATGGCCTGGGCCTGAATGATGCTTCCGTGTTCTCCTCCAGGATGATGTCATAGTGGCACAGCAGCGGCCTGCGGAGGAAACCATGCGGCACACGCAAATACATGTTTAGCAGTGGGTGATGGGACAGCCATGCAGGGAAAAGGACAGCCCCGCAGGTCACCTGTTGGGCTTGTCCAGCGGTGTGAGCCGGATCCGTAGCAGCCGCAGCTTGTACTTGGGCCCGATCATATTGCCCATGATGAAGCGGATGGAGATCTTCTGGACTGGGTGCAGGTCTTCATCAAACTGGGCCAACATGCGAGTGGCTGTGTATTGCTCGAACCGGAACACTTTACTGGGCCAGAGAGAACACAAGTGTGTAAATCAAGCTGAAGGCTACAGGATTCCGATGTGCTGAAAATATAAATGTGTATGACCTGTGCATTGATGTATCATAAGAACATAAGAAATTTACAAACGAGAGGAGGCCATTCGGCTCATCAAGCTCATTTGGGGAGAACTTAACTAATAGCTCAGAGTTGTTAAAATCTTATCTAGCTCTGTTTTAAAGGAACCCAGGGTTTTAGCTTGCGCTATACTAGCAGGAAGACTATTCCATACTCCAACTACACGCTATGTAAAGAAGTGTTTTCTCAAATTCAGTTTAAAATGTTCTCCCGCTAATTTCCACGTATGGCCACAAGTTCTAGTATTTAAGCTAATATTAAAGTAGCCATTTGGCAGTACAGCATCGAGACCTGTTAGAATCTTATCAGTTGTGTCCCTCTGTGATTCCTCTCTGTGTGTTTGTCTGTGACTCCCATCTGTGTCTGTATGTCTATCTGTGACTTCTGTCTCTGTGGCATGTCCTGGGGCATGTTCGGGAAACAGAGGCAGATGAGCTCACTGGTCCATGCGGGTCTCTGTCACCCTCCTGCCGCTGTGCAACTTGAGGACCACAGTTCCCCAGCGTGTGAACTGGTTCCAGGTCACCATGTCCACCATGTAGCTGCTCTCTGTGACGGGCAACAGTGGCACAGGTCCCCCCATTATATTGCAATCTATACCCACCCAAGACTGCAGTGTGAATTGGTGATGTCCTCAGGATTGTGCCAATAATGCTAATGCTAAAACACAGGCAGAGACTCTGTGTACGTCACAGACTCACTGCAGTAAGGTGACTCTGTTGTAGTGGAGAAATAGGCCCTGGTTTGGCCCCACTGCATCACGGCGTCCCTCCACCCTCTGACATCATAACCTATGGACATGGAGGTACAGTCAGCAATGGGAGCACCGGGGCACAGTGGCTTGTTCCCCTCTTTCAGGCAGGTGGAATCAGTGTGACTGGAAAATGACTCTGCTTGGTTATAGTTATATTTGTTTTTATTTAGGGCTGTATGCTGGTTTATGTTTGTCCTCTGACAGTAATCCAACCTGTCCCACAGTGGGGCGGTGGGGGGGGTAACAGTGCTACTACCCCAGTTTGTGGTACAGCACCGCCCACATGAGGTGTCTCACCAAGGACAGGGCAGGGTGCGGGCCTCAGTGGCTCACAGGAGAGGCACCGCCCATCCTGGAAGTCAGAGTAAGAGGAGCACGGGTAGGCCGTGAAGCTGCATGTCTTGTTGAGGGCACAGAGAAAGAGGAAGACTGCCCTCTGGTGGTCACAGACAAAGTACGACTTTCCTGCAGGGTGAGATTAGGGGTGACAAAGTGGGTGGGCATAGGGAATGAATGGTTTCAGCACCAGCTTTATGCTCTAAAACATCTTCACATGTCAGGGCTGTGTTTCATTTAATGCTCTTTGATGTTTTAAATAAGGTAGGAAAGTTCTCCTATGTTACAATGAATGGTTGATATCCTGCATGGCCTGTGATTGGTTCGTGGGCCAGTTATGATAGAGACGATGTCAACGAGAAATGCTTGTCTGCTGACCTGCGAAGATGGACTTGGGACAGCCGGGCTGGTCGACTCCCCCATTAGCGTAGAAATCGATGTGTCCCAGGGACCCTTTGTATCCCAGGGCTGTGGGAACATTGACTGAGCAGGTCACTCTATGCACACGGCGACACCATACATTGTGATACATGATGATGAGACAGACGCTACAGGGCATCACAGGCTGGGTTCCCATGACAGAGGCAGGACAATGAGTGTAATTCATCTGTGGCCCTTAGCTGTTCTGTGGACTCTGGATGATTCTGCCCACACAAGAGGCAATGGGAGGGGCTGCTATTCTGACACTGGTTCTGGAAACTTCATGTGCGTCACATAACCTGTTTAAGCATGCTAAACTCCAGGGTTATTTTGGCTGTGGCTCTTCCATGGATTATGATGTTATTCTGGACATAGTGACTTCCTTTCTCTTCCTGGGGGAACTAAAATTCAAACCTAAATGCATAGAAAAAGTCAGTTTCCAAAGACAGAAGATGGTAGTTTAGATTTTTCTAGAAGAGAATTGCTCTTGTAGCCTTGAGAACAGCACTCCCTTTAAACTCTAAACTCTAAAGGGCTTCATTTCTGCCTGTATAAATTGATAATGTGTACTAGCTGTGAGCTATGCACTGGTGTCCCAAACAGAAGCATCAACTCATCAAGAAAATTAAAATCTAATAAATAATATACTGTAGAATAGACTAATGGACAAGTGCTCCAGGCAAGTCAGCAGGCAGGAGGGCTGTTGCACGATAATAAATTTGGACATCTTTTTAGAGTCAGCTATGGGAGTTCTGAAGAAGCTTTCAGATGATTTCCAATTGCTGTCATTTGGCAAGGAGAGGAATATAAAAACCAGTGAAATGCTGAAACAGGACTTCCAGAATTGCCTCCTTAAGAGTTCATTAGCCATCACTGCTTAGCAGGTCCATCCATGTCTTCAGAAGATGTACATCAAGGTGATATTTTAAGCCTCTTGGGCCACAGGCACTCCGGGGCTGAGTTTAGAAATTCTACATAAGCTACAACATGAGGTACCTACCGTTCATGTCGGTGTGCAGAACATCAACAAACTGGGCATCTGTGGGGTCCAGACGCTCTGCTGGGGGTACCCCATTGAACAGGGGCCCTGCTGGGTCTAGGCCTGGGATGGATCGACACATAAGTACACATATTGATGTACTCTAGACAAGGGAAAATGTCAGCCTCACCTGTGATCCTGCTGATCTTCCCTTTGAGCATCGCCCCCACAAAACCAGCCACGTGTGCCCCCAGGCTCATTCCAATTAAGTGGATGGAGCTCAAAGAGACCCCATGCTCCTGCAAGCAGAGAAAAAGGTAAAGTGAAAGCAAAGGTACAGACATGGTGATGTGAGACCAACTGGACAGAAAGACCAAAACGACAGAAATTAAAAACAGCAAGACAGAAAGTGAGACCAACAGGACATAAAATGAAACTAGCAGGAGGGCCAGTGAGACCAATTGGACAAAAAGTGAGATCAAATAGACAGAAAGTGAGATCGGCAGAAGGAAAAGTGAGACTAACTGGATAGGAAGTAAGACCAGTAGGACATAAAGTATAACCAGCAGGAGAAAGAGTGAGACCAACTAGATAAAAAGTGAAATCAAATGGACAGAAACTGAGACCAAAAGAGCAGAAAGTAAAACTTGCAGGAGAGAAAGTGAGACCACCTGGACAGAAGTTAAGACCAGCAGAATGCAAAGAGAGTTTTTCCTTGCCACTGGCCCCTTGGGGCTTTGGGCAGGGATAATATAAAACACTTTGAGGTGTGAATGTGATGTTGTGAAAATGCGCTATACAAAATAAAATTTTGAAAGTGAGACCAACTGGGCAGAAAATAAGACCAGTGGGGCAGAAAGTGAAACCAGCAGGAAAGAAGGTGAGACCAGCTGGCAGACATGTAGAGACACAGAGCCAGGTGAATGGTATGGGCAGCATTTATTTTTCAGTCAGTCTGCAGCATGAAGAGTAAGAGAAAGCAAGTCACGCTGCAAACACACGGGAGCACCAGAGGCTCTTTCCTGTCTGAATTTACCTGCATTTTCTGAATGAAGCTGGAGATGTTAGCAGCGGCACTGCGGCTGTTAGCCACAGCAGTGAAATAATTAATGTTAGCGGCGCCACGGTTCCAGTCCACAACAACAACGTTTGTGTCATCCTGTGCAGCCAGCAGGTGCACCATGTGAGACACCCAGATGGGAGGGGCCCCCGTGGGCCGGTACCCGTGGATCACCATGGCCGTCCGCCGGCTCACATTGAACAGTGCCTGGTGTGTGAGGTCATGATGTGACAGCTGGTGGCCACAGTTTGGATTGGCCCCTGTGTACAGCAGCAGCTTCACGGATAGGCTGGTCCCCATAAACGACTCATGGAAATTCAGGTCAGTGAAGCTGTCACACTCACTCTTCTGGCCTGGATGAAGGTAGGAGCTTATTAATCACAGATAGGCAGCTGGTGTGTTAGATGTTACATCATGCAGGGCAGTGTTTGTTGTGTGGAGACCTGGAGGCCATGTGACCCGGCTGTCAGCCCTGACCGTATAGAGCCGGGTTCCTAGATTTTGATCCTGGAAGACCAGAATCCGACAGTTTGTAGATTTCCCTGCTCAGACACATCTTAATCAGCTAATTACCATGTTTAGTTGATGTGTTTGAACATGAAAACCTGCAAATTGAGTAGCATTCTGGCCCTCCAGGACTGGAATTGGGAAACCCTGCTGTACAGGTCCTGTTTATAATTAGAGGCTTATGCTGCTGTATGTGAGGTGAAATTGTATGTTTTTCTAAAAGGGGACACTCTAGCGTATTCCAAAAACAGCACAGGCAGGTTTTTTTAGAGGGTTATGCTCCACCCAAGAGTGGGCAGCCCCACTCTGTGGGGGTTGGGGTTGGGGTCTGTCCCTGTAAGCGTCGTTCTTTCCCTTTCTTGTCGTTTTTGGAGGGTATGTCACCACTCAAAAACAGAGTCCAAGTGGAGAAATCCTGAGTTAGTGGCTGAATTTCTCATGGGCAGTGATGGGTCTGGAAGCAGAACCCAAACAGAACATGTCTGTGCTCCTTGCAGACCCTACAGTTTTTATTGGGCTAGGGTCAGATCAGCAGAGTGGCACCGTGACCCAGTCACCTACGCTGCCTGTGTGGCACCTCGGGGTGCTGGACACTTTCCTCGGCTGAGGCTGCAATTGTACTGTTAAATACCCCACTTCTAGTACAAGTTAATAGCAAGTTAATACAAGTTAATAGCTGGTCCCCTAAATACCCCCACCCTCTTCTGGTTCCCTAAACACTGTGGTGGCCACTGGGCCCCAAGCTTACCTTTGCATCCTGCGAGGAAACAGAGCAGAAGAAGCAGCAAGTAGGACTCCATGCTGTCAGCAGCGAGAGAGACACTTCACTGAACTGTCAGCTTCTGGGCAGGATGGATGGAAGGAGGGCTAACAAACTAAGAGAGGGGGAGAGAGAGAGAGAGAGCAGAAAGTGGCTTAAAGAGAGACAGCAGGAGAGGAGAAAAAGAGAGATTAGTGAGGAAAGGAACCTGGATGGATCTTACAGAAAAACCTGGTGGCTCAATCAAAACCAATTACTACCTTCTTCCCAAAATCCAGCACTGACACCATCTCCCTACCTCCCGCAAGCACTGACACCATCTCGCTACCTCCCGTCAGCACTGACACCATCTCCCTACCTCCCGCCAGCACTGACACCATCTCCCTACCTCCCGTCACCACTGACACCATCTCCCTACCTCCCGTCAGCACTGACACCATCTCCCAACCTCTCGTCAGCCCCCTAACTCCCGTAAGGTTTAAAACAGGATGCAGCATTTTATTTATACAGCCCGTGACCCTTATAACTCATTATTAAATCTGGCCAGTAGATCTGTCTTTTGTTTTCCACAGAAGGAAAATATGATGTAACATTATTCCACTAATCACTGCCAGCAAGGTTCTCCAGCACCAGTGAAAATATATCGGTTATGGGTATTGGTCAATATTTTCATATTGGTGCATCATTACAAAAATGACAGGAAAGCCAGAGACATTGAATTGTGGAGATCAAATTTTCTGTTTCAGAATTATGGAGGTGCAAGCAACAAAGGTAATCATTAATATATTTAATGTAATTGAGATAGAAAAATCATGATTTTATCTCTTTTACCTGCACTTCTGCGTGACTTCCAAATTAGTGCCAGTGCTTGTGATCAGCTAAGCATTGCTTTATTGCTATGAGCCCTACTTTAGTATCTACCCTGGAGTAGAGACTAAAGAGCAGGAATTACAATTGAGCCAAGTTCCTGCAGTGGGAATGTGACAGAAGTCCCGGGTTCCTGAAAAAAGTTGCTGTGGTGTGAAAGGGCCTAAGATCAGTGAAAACTGGGCCCAAATTCCCTGTGCTGGATCTATAAAGAGCTGAAGCATAAAGTCAGACCCCTTCTGTGGTGTTTTTGGTTTTTGGTTTTGTTTTTGGTTTTTGCTCTTGTGAGTGAATTTGATAAATCTGCCCTTGGATATTTACTGGGATCTATTTTAGCTCACTTGAACCCCACTTAGTGTAAAACACCAGTAATTACTCTGGGCCTATTAGAGTTCATCCAGGATAGGACCACTGAGACAAAAGGGACAGCTGAGTGCAAAGCCAGATCCTCTGAACAGGTCACCGCAGAAAGTTGAACCCATTTAGGCCAGCTTTGCCCACCCGGCTCTCCGGCCAGCCTTATTGGACAGATGAAGACATCCCACAATGCCGATAGTGCTGTAGAGCACGGAGCAGTGGCCCCCTAATCAACTGGGCGAGGGACACAGTTGTTTCCAGGCGACAAACTGGCATAAGTGTCATTGCATCACACACCAAGCTGGCTCAATCATGTCGCATGTATCCCTGCATACAGGTACATGCATAGTCGCAGTTCATTTTGTCCTTCTGCAAACACACAGGCATATCTGGCTGGGCACCTGTGCATTTTGTCGGAGTGAATGCATGTGACTGTGTGAGAGCTGGTCTCGCAGTCTCTTCCCACGGTTGTTTTCTCTGAGGTCTGACAGTTATAGAGCATAACACATATAGTTATAGAGCATAATTCCCAGTCCTGAGGAGCGGGTGGAGGGGGCATCAGTATTGGATAAAAAGGCTTACTGGGGGGGTGTAGGGGCAGGGGATAAACAGGGGTTATATAGGAAAAGGCAGCACTGATCACTTAAAAGATGTTTTTCATGTCAGTGATTCCAAAGATCTGAGTATTACTTTTGCAAACGGCTGAAGTGGGAATCATTGTGGGTTTAAAATTAATTAAAGAAATGGCTCGTGGGTTTTTGATCTCCCCGGGCTGAATAAAGACGACCCCCAGAGAGATCCATACTAATCCCCTGATCATTTTAGCCTTATCTGAGCTGACGTGACGCTGTGTTTATTTTGATCTTTACTATTGATGTTTGTCCTACACTGCCGGCTGATCAGTATCAAGTCCATGCATGCGTAGAATTTATGACATGCTTAGCCCTGTCCACATGAAGCAGTCGTCAGCCTTGAAGGGACCCGCTGCTATTTCCAAGCAGCCTTTTCTGTTGTGTGGCGATAAATAACAGTTAGGACGGGGCCGACTAGGCGCTTATCTGAGCCACTCGGGGGCTTAAGCGGTTCGACGACAAAATCGCTAACAGATATAATGATTTAATGCCGCAGTGCTGCCAGCTAATTTCAAGTTTAAATGATTCGCTGCTCACAGTAAACGGGAAGCTCGTCAATAAATGCCAGGCTGCCTCATCTGAGCCATGGAAGCCAGATAACTGCATATACACACAGAACCGGTGGTCTGAGAAGAACTTTCCAGAAGTGGCTGTTTGAATCAGTGAATTCGGATAAGATATTCAGGCACATCATAATTTGGCTTTGGCCTGCATGACATCCCCTCCCATGCTCCTACCACGAAACAGGATTGAAGGGTTAGGATTAGGCTTTATTTTAGTTGTTTAATTTTACCATTGCTGCTGAGATGCAGCTGTACTTTGGTGCAGTCAGACTGCTGCGGCACATCCTGCTTTTTTGCCAGCTGGTGTCGCAATTCAGTGGTTTTGCTGCTGGAAAGGGCACATTTTACAGTTGCGGTGTTTCTGTGTTGTTGCCTGAGGCCCCCTGAAACACGGCATTTATCACCATGAGCACATTAGCCTGCTCAGCCAGCAGCCAACGCGATTGGTTCCCCAAACTCAAGGCAGTTATGTTTCTCAATGAAGGAGCTTTCACAAGGGGAGGGTGCTCTAACGCCTGGGCTAACCGTTATCACATAACAGAGTTTATCAGGTCACATGGTGCTGAGGTCACAGTGGTATTATTATAGTTTAGGTTTTTTTAATTTTGTTTTTTGTTTTATATTTTCATTTCAAATGCAGTTTATTTTTAGTTTTGTTGTTTTATTGTTTTTTATTTGAAAGATATATTTTTGTTTAGTTTTTGTGTCACTTTAGGTTTTAGTAATTTTATTTTTTAATTTTATGTGTCTGGCTTTACAGTCCTACATGAACACACAGTACACAATGTTCCGCCTCAATATAGGAAAAACATATTCCAGGGAATATTAATTAATAGTAATCAAGGATTTTATTTACTTTATTTTCGTATCATAACTATTTTAAGTTTGCAAAAATATTTTCATATTGTTTTGTTTTTTGATAACAATAATTGCCCAGGGTCACTGCAGTTGCACAGGGTCAGCGGAGCAGACCCGTGTTTATCGGTGTCCAATGCGTCTCTGTAGAGCTCCGGCCAGGACAACCTACCAGCATCAGAGATGAGACATAACAGCAGGACATGGAGAATTACTCAGCCCGAAGCTTGTGAATGCCTCTGTTTATTCGGCTCCTGGTACATTGGGTCAGTAGGTGGCAATGTGGTTGGGAAACCTGCCAGATCTTTATAACCGTACTTCATCTCAGTAAATCCCGTTCTAACCACATGAATTTGAATGATTTTGGTCCAAGTCCCAGGTCCAAGTTCTGTTGTAACTGATAGTCTGATCGATTTTTGACATATGCCTGAAAGGCCTGTGGGCCACATCCAGGATAATTCTTTACACCCCGTAAAATGATTTTGATATTCTATGAAAAATGGCCCAGGATTATGAATAGGTATCACTCTCATTCAGTTAGTTTTGAGTCATCAGTATGTTACCCTATGGTGCTTTCTCCCTTTTATTAATAATATGCACAAGATATCTTCCCTTAATAACAACTCAATTATTTACTACACACTTATGGTGTGGAGGGATGTGAGAAAATATTTATCCCCTCTGCCATTTCTTTACATCCACCTTTGGTATCTCTTCGAATGGAAGTTACAGGATTTGTCAGAAATTTCATGCCAAGTGACTAACGATTCTTTGAAGTCCTTAGAGCAGATCAAGACTAACTTTGGCACCTCTCATAAAGATTTTCTTTTATTTACCTCCAAATACGACACTTTATTTCAGGGATCTGCCAGATCACTAGATCTTAAGGGAAAGAATAGTTCTGTATTCAGACTCATCTGCTTATGATTCACTTAAATTAGTATGGGAACATTTTCTCCTGAAGAATGGAGTGATATTTGCAGCAGAATTTTTCATAGCTGTACTTCAATTTCTGTACATGAACTGAATTTTTATAGGATTATTATACCCCAGTCTGCCTCCAGAAAATGTTTCCTGCTATCTCAAATTTGTGTTACAAATGCAATGAACATAGGGGATCATTTTTCCATATGGTTTGGTCATGAGCTCATGTCCATAATTTTAGAAGGAGGTTCACATTGTGATCCAGGATATTATTGGGAAACAATTTGTAATGTCGCCTTTCTTTAATCTGCTGAACATGTTCCTGATGCAAGTGTTGTATCTGTGTTTACCAGGGTTGGGGCCTTTCCGGAATGCATTCATCAATTCCAATCCAAATCAGAAAATAGAACTGGAGTTGCAATTTAAATCTCCCTGAAATTCGAACTGTTTTCCAATTCTCTTCCCCGTAGTTTTTTTCTGATCCTGATTCCAGTTCCATTTCCTGATTTAGATTGGAATTGATGGATGCATTCCAGAATGCCCCCAACCCTGGTGCTTACCATCCCTTTATTTTTGGCTAAGAAATGTCTCCAGCACTAGTATGTGGTTATCATAGATATCGGCCCTTCTCCCGTTGGAGAAACTGACTCACCATCTGCAACATAATTCGGATAAATTCTGGGCAGTCTGGGCTCTTTTGTATTATTTTCTCCATGGACTTCGATTTGCCAGCTACACTGTATATTTCTCTATTTATTTATCTTTAACTATAATTCCCATTGTTATTCATTTGGACCGACCATGCTTTTTGTTTATTGTTATTTTTACTCATGTATACATATATGAACTGTGGCATCAGTGCTTCGGCATCAGTGTATATACATATACAGCCTCAGAAAAAATTAAGAGACCACAGCATAATTTTTTTTCACTCATTTCTCAAGTTATGGGTGTGTGTCTGTAAATAATATGTTTGTATTTTGCAAACTGCAGCCTGGCTCTTCCCTGTTTCTCATTAATGAAGGGCTTCTTCCTTGCTTTATGGTATTTCAGTCCTGCTTCAAGGAGCCTGATATGAACTGTCCTAGCAGTGCACTTCAGACTTGCACTTAATGTTTCCCATTCCTTTCAAAGGTCACTTGATGTCATCCTACGGTTCATGAGAAACTGTCGGATAAGTTAACGGTCATCTCTGGCATTAGAAAGTCACTTCTGCCCTTTACCTGGCTGGTTTCTGGTCATTCCCAGTGTCTCCCATTGTACCTTATTCTTGTGTCCTGCTGTCTTAGAAATTTTGAACCTGGAAGCAACCTGCTGCTCAGCATAGCCTTCTGCCCACAGAAGCATGATTAAACCAGGATTTAGAAATACAGATTTGTTTAAAAATATAGAGTGGTCTCTTTTTTCTGCGGGTGTATATTTGTATGTATGTATATGTTGTGGTTTTTCCTTCCCCGCCAAATCAGAAGTCAGAAGCTGCTCATGTCGATCCAGATTCAGTCTTTATTGCAACAATGAAGTTACAACCAAGGCTGGACACTTACAAGTGTGTCCAATACTGTTTTACACCAATTTTTATACAAATTCTCATCATTCAACAATATCTCACCATTTGAGCATCATCATTACTTCAACCATTCACAATCATTGTTTTTTCCCTTAATCCACACCCCTAGGTAATAAATTTATCCGTCAATTCTTTTACTTCTTGGTCCCTCGGCCAAACATAATGGTGGCACGGCCAGCTCCACTTGGTTTTTTAAAAATGCTCAGCCATGAACTTCTGGTGAACTCAGGCGAATCCCTTCCTTCAGTAGTGAGCCCTATCAGCTGCAGCCTGTTGCACTTTGTTTAACTAGAGGGTTAATAATATATTTGTCCTTTAACATAGTGATAACGTATATGCTAATAAAAGTGGATATTCATAGATTCTAGACTAACATAAAGTAGTTAACAAAAACTGTTAGGTTAATATGAGGTGCAAATACATACCCAATTTATTACATTGTGTTGATTACATTATAACGATTACATTGTAATGATTACATCACGGGTATTTGGCATGCTTATTAATAATATCATAATATTTATATTCTATGTTATATAGTGCTAAATAATATTCCATATATATTTGTACGTTTACATAAATATTATATATTATTTTCTATTATTATTATTATTTTCTGTGTATTGTTATGTGTTTACTGTGATGGGTTGGCGTCCCGTTCTGGGTTGTTCCCTGCCTTGTGCCTGTAGCCTCCGGGATAGGCTCCAGACCCTGAATAGGACAAGCGGTTTCGGAAAATGGATGGATGGATGTTATGTGTATATTTTTGACTGTTTGACTGGAAAATCTTGTTTAATCAATAAAAACAAAAAAGAATATTTTCAAACATGGACCCGGAATTATACACAAAATTCACAGGTCGGTACAAACTTCAGTTTTGGATTCACAGTTGGATGGAATTTTGATACAGCGTGGAAAACAGAATTTGTCTTGAGGTTATTTATTATTAACATTGCAAACACAAACACAATGAGGAACATTTGTGCACCTAATGTGGATGATGTCACCATGTCAAGAAATGTATTAATTTCAATGTGTGTTCTGAACCGAAAGTGATGAAACCAAAGCGATAATGAGTATTATGTTACAGTTCTACCCAGGAAGTCCGGCTCGTCCTGCGCAAACCTGCACTTTACCTTTCCTCTTACTGCCCTCATCCTGCTGACAGGTTCAATAGCTGTGATTTAGCATAAAATTCAGTAAAATATCCTTTTTTTATTTCCTGGGACCGAACTCAGCCAGTGGATAATGTCAGGTTTTTGTATGTCATTGATTTATTTAAAAAGAGAATAAAGGAATGTGTTTATTACAGGTATAATGTTTTAGAATGACAAAGTTCACATTTGTAAATGTTAATTACGTAAAATAAAGATTTCAACCAAATAACTGCAAAGCTTTGCTTATATCGTAATCAGCTAAATAAATAAGCCTTGGCCAAGCTGCAAATTCATTGGTAGCCCTTTCAGTGATTGAGTTTGACATATGGCTTAATTAAGGCATCAAATGGCAATGAACAGGTATTTCACAACGACCAAGGCCTCACACTGCGGCATGTGAAAATGGGAACCTTCATCATTTCAACAGAAGGGGGAGTGTTTAACGGTTGTGTGTGAAATGTTTGTGTCTCAATGGTCACCCATCTGTAGTAATCAGTCTTGCCAAAGTGGGGGCTGGGAGAGGGGTGGGTGTCTCAGTGAGTCTCCTCAGCTCTCTATATAAGCCTCTGAGCGGCAGGTAATGTCAGATTTGCTGGGCCAAGCATACTGAGGACGAGCTGGAACCATGCCAAAGACACTGCTGCTCCTGGTGCTGCTGGCACTGCTGCCCACCTGCAGGGGGCGACGCATGAGCCGCTGCGAGGTGGTCCGCATCTTAAAGCAGCAAGGCCTGGATGGATTTGAGGGATTCGCTCTGGGCAACTGTAAGCATGTACCACCCTGACCGGGCTGTGTCTGTGTTTGTGCTGTTAGTGTGATTTTAGTGTTAAAGTGACAGACTGCTCTTTTAGAGTTTGATAAAGCACATTAAACTAAGAAACGAACCGATGTTGGGGGATGTACTCGGGTCTGAGCTCCCAAACCACAAACCCAGCTGAGCTCGTCAGGTGTTTCTGCTCCCTCCAGACGTCTGCATGGCATTCTGGGAAAGCCGGTGGAAGACCGACAAGGTACGCGACAGCAACAACATCGGGAAGGACTACGGAGTCTTCCAGATTAACAGCTTCAAGTGGTGCGCCGATGGCACGGCTGGCGGGGAGAATCTCTGTAGGGTGCCCTGCGCAGGTGAGTGGGTGGGCCGGCCTGGGTGGGGCAAGCTCGCTAGGTTAGCTTTCTGATGCCTTTCTGGTCCTGGCAGAGCTCCTGAATGACAATCTGATCGCCTCCATCAACTGTGTCAAGACCATTGTTAAGAAGGAGGGGCTGAAGTCCTGGTAAGTTTACCCCCCCCCCCACTCCCCAAAAGCTCTCGGAGCTCCTCGTTTGGGGGGCAAGCCTGGTGTGTTTGGTCACATGACCCTGTCCAGCGGCAGGGACGCTGAATCTGCTGCTTACCTACAGGGACTCCTGGAACGACTACTGTAATGGCCGCAAGATAAAGCGATGGGTCCGGGGGTGCGACCTCCCGCAGGGCAGGCGGCCTGCAGCACGCCCACACCACCGCCACCGCCGCCCCCTGCTGGCTGTCAAAGCTTTGTAAACATTACTGTAGTGCCAATGTCATGTTGCTTGGTGTGTGTGTGTTACACCGCCTTTCAAGGAGCCACACAATAAAGTTTGCAGTAAATGCTGTATCCACTCAGACTCTCTTTGCATCTGTCAGGCTGCGTCGTCATTCATTCATTTAATGGCTTTAGCTATGGTGTCGCTGTATAAATAA
The DNA here is from genome assembly GCA_026777985.1 of Mormyrops attenuatus. Taxonomy (NCBI): domain Eukaryota; kingdom Metazoa; phylum Chordata; class Actinopteri; order Osteoglossiformes; family Mormyridae; genus Mormyrops; species Mormyrops attenuatus. The sequence goes on from JAODKC010000082.1 coordinate 24,987,640, forward strand.
CCGTGGAGCAGAAACAGGGCAGCTCTGATGTGCTGCTTAAATCATCGCAAACTACACCAATGTCTCTCACACAGGGATCCAGCAGAATGACACATGGTAGCACACATTTCCTCCCGGTGAACCACACATGCTTTTACGGAGCTCCTTCACAAACAGCCCACTCCCCTCTGCACTGACGGCTGTGCTGTCAAGACCAGGTCGTATCGACTGGGCACTGCATGGCCCTGGTATTTATGAGCCTGTGGGGGGTTAAAGGTCAAGTGGTGCCTCTGTGCAGCCCAGCTGTGGCTCTGAATGTGTGCGGGACCGTCCGTGATGAGTGTGCGCGTGTGAACTTCATCAAAGGTGAATGTGAGGAAGGCATGACCCTCCGTCAGCTTCATTACAACAGCAGTGAGGAGCAAGACATTCCCATCATTCTCTCCTCCGGCTCCTTGTCAGTAATTACTGTTCCCGGCCGGTGTGTGGAGCAGCAGGGCTCATTAGTGTAACTGCCTGAAATGCCGCTCTCCGTTAGGGGCAGCCTGCTGCTAATTACCCTCGGGTAACCAGCACATAGAAATGTGAGGATTTTGGCTGCACTGCATAAGTGCATTTTTATGGCCGCAGCGGGTTGGGTTTGTGTGTATATGTGAGTGTATCTGTGGATTATGTGTATATTACATTGTGGGGACCAAATATACCCCACAATGTGACAAAAACCTGTTTTTTGAAGTTGTGGGGACCACAAAGATCTGTGAATGCAATCAAAAAACTAAAAATGCCAAAATTCTCATATTTTGTTTGGTTACTTATGGATAAAGTTAGGGCTGGGTAAGGGGTAAGGTTGTCATGTTGGGATTAAAGTTTTCCCCATAGAAATGAAGAGTCCCCACAAAGATAGAATTACAAACCTGTGTGTGTGACATGTGACTATCCTGTTCTACTTTGGCCTGTCTGTGGCAGCCCAATGGCCACCAGGATGCCCTGGGTCATGGCTTTGCCATCTCTAGGTCCCATTTATCAGCCTTACTTGTTTCAAAATTACCCATAAATCCAAGCAGTTTTGCCTGACACAGCACACACACCACTCCCTCACATAAAGATTTTAATTCGTATCCTTTTCACTTGACAACACATGGGCAGAACATTTTCAGTTACATTAGTCTGGAAACGGTGTTGAACAAGCATTTATCTGCTGTGGGTGGTCCACATTTCCACAGCAAACATGGATACAAAACACGCCAGTCTTTTTCAACAACACACAGATCACACCGCTTCCCTCTAGTGGAGGGGGAGGGACACAGGCTTTTGGAATGCCGGGAATCTGCCTACCACCCTTCTCCGCTGCTGCCTCAAGGCCCCTCAAAGTCTTGCGTGTTCAGGATCTCTCTGCCACCATGGTGAGGCCACTCTTAACTCCCCCAAACACTTAATTACGCAACATTAATCTCACTGTTACGCTGTCATGTTTTACTGCCCGGGTATCCACTGTGACGGTCTACAGTAGGAGGGGGCAGGGGGGGTCAGCACTGAATGTGCCTGAGGCTCCTTCCAGATGAAGAAACAGCTGGGGGGGGGAGTTGCTGGTACAAGATAAGCATGAGGTAAGCGAGGAGGCAGGTGGGTTTGCGAGGGAGGGGGCAGCTCCCCGGTGCTGTACTGTTCAGACCACATCCACCAGGGCGCGATCTCAGCCATTAACATCAACAGAACGTAACATCAACAGAACGTAACATCAACGTAAACAGTAGCGGGGAGGGCGGTGGGGGGTTGGTGATGCGGGGAATTCTGTGGTGCAGGACTTCACACCTCCATGCCGCTGTCTGTTTTGGGCGTCTTGGAGATCCAGAGGGTGGGCTGGTTAACACTGGTTTTGGCCCGTGGCTTGCTGCACGGACAGAGTGACAATGGATGAGGATGAGGATCTCCGCTGGTAACCTGACGTTACTGTATGGAGAAGCAGGGTCAGCTACGGACCACAGGGAATATGTTCAGGACCATGAACCATAACAGATCTGCCCATTGTACATGTGGTCTTACGGCTGTGTCGGCAGCTTTCTAAAGCGAGGCCCTTGTGTTCCTTGGGGGGGGGGGGGTCAGCCAGGGAGGGGGTTGTTGAACAGCATCCAGGCAGCCTTTTACTGTCGGCCGTGTGGCGAGCAGTGATTAAATGCACTGTCTGAAGCACCCCCACCCCCCCCCATCTCCAGGGGCAATTGAATGCATGTTTAAAAGACATCATTCCAGGCAGGCACGGTTTCATTAATAAAATAATCCACAAACAGTCTGTGAGGGGGGAGGGGGGTGCTCATCGTTCAGCCTGTGTGATCAGTGTACGGATCGCATTATTTAGTCATAAAGGGTTCTTAGGCACCAGAGTCAGCCAGCTTGACTGTGATGTGGGATGTGTGGGAGTGTGTGTGTCATGGGGATTGTCAGTGTGTGAGGAGGTGTGGGAGTGTGTGTGTCACGGGTTTTGTCAGTGTCTGAGGAGGTGTGGGAGCGTGTGTGTCACGAGGATTATCAGTGTGTGAGGAGGTGTGTCAGTGTGTGTGTCACGGGTTTTGTCAGTGTGTGAGGAGGTGTGGGAGCGTGTGTGTCACGGGGATTGTCAGTGTGTGAGTGTGTGTGTCACAGGGATTGTCAGTGTGTGAGGAGGTGTGGGAGCGTGTGTGTCACAGGGATTGTCAGTGTGTGAGGAGGTGTGGGAGCACGTGTGCCACGGGGATTGTCAGTGTGTGAGGAGGTGTGGGAGCGTGTGTGTCACAGGGATTGTCAGTGTGTGAGGAGGTGTGGGAGCGCGTGTGTCATGGGGATTGTCAGTGTGTGAGGAGGTGTGGGAGTGTGTGTGTCACGGGGATTGTCATTGTGTGAGGAGGTGTGGGAGTGTGTGTGTCATGGGGATCGTTAGTGTGTGAGTAGGTGTGGGAGTGTGTGTGTCATGGGGCTCCGGAGGGGGAGGAGCTGTGCTGGGTTGAACTCACCTCTTGCTGAGCATCTGGAAACAGCAGGTGCCAGAAGCCACCAGGATGAGGAGGAGCAGCGGGATGGTGGGGATGATGACGTAAACCAGGAGGAGGCCTGAGGAGCAGGATGAAGAGGAGGATGTCACTGTTTACACACTCATTTACAGCATACAGCGCACATAGCCCCCCAGCTCACTCACCCGAGGGGCCTGTAGCCACCACGTGAGGCGGGACTAGGGTCTCCTCCTTCATGTCCGGCTCCTTGTTAGAGAGGTCTGGGCCACCAGGCAAAAAAAGAGAAAAAAAGCAGGTGAGTGGGAATGGTGGATGAGTCAATGCAGCTAAAACAGGATGAGTGAGTCAGTGCAGCTGAAGGGGATGAGTGAGTGAGTGAGTGCAGCTGGAGTAGATGAATCAGTGAAGCTGAAGCCGGTGAGTCAGTGATGCTGAAGCCAGTGAGTCAGTGAAGCAGGCAGAGTGAAGTTGTCACGGTGAGGCCCCATGACCCACCTGGCTCAGATGGTCCTGGCTTGGCTGAGAACTTCTTGTCCTGCACGTTGTCTGCAGCAGAAGCACAAGACTCTCAATGAAAGGTACCTGCCCACTCCTACCTATGTACCATGCAGGCCCTCCCTACCTGGCTCGTACTTGCAGATGAAATTGTGCTTCATGTTGCATCGGTCGTCATTCCACTGGTACAAATATGGCCCCCCCAGGCCGCTGAGAGCATTGGGCTGGTGGTACATGACCACACAGGCCTCCCCGCCACACGACGGCTCATCGTAGTACCAGTTCCTGTAAAACAGGCACAGTGGTGACATCACTTTCTGCCAGCAAACACTGCAACACAACCTCAGATAGTTCCCCGTCCACCTGAATGTAGCAGTGCTCCCGTCTGTCCAGCGGTACAGGTCCGGGCATGATGCAAAGCGCCCATGGTCCTGGGGCTCCCCTTCTGTCCGTGTCAGCCCAATCCAGAAGTCTCCATCCACTGCCCCCGGCCCTAAGGCGGACCCGGAGGAGGCGTTGCTGAGCTCCTGGAGGAGGTGCTCAATGAGCCTCTGCTCTGCCCCGCTCTCCACACTCAGCAGGGTGCCCCCATCCATCTCGCATGCGCGCTGTGCCTCTATGAAGGCTACGCGGCTCGTCATGTCACGGAAGTATGCAAGCTTGTAACAGGGCTCCGCCAGACCGCCGAGGCACACCGTCTGACCTGGGGACCAGGAAACCAGTCACATTATGTGCCACACACCAGTGGGGGATCAGAAACCATCCCATGAACCACAGAAATGGGGTTTGGTTGCTCAAAGAGCCGGCAAAGTTGGGGAATGGTAACGTGATTAATACACATGCAGTTAAAAGGCGGATAATCCCATTAGCGAACTGCCCTGACGCTACTTTAAATAATTGCCTGGTTCAGAACTGCACCATCATCACTTTGGACCAGAGCTGCCGCCGCATCTCCGGAGATCGTTGCACTCAGCAGTTTCACTCATTCCTGCCTCTCGCTCGCCTGTTTCCTTGCTCCCCATTCCTTACCTGCCCCTCGTCACTTCGTTTTCATTTTTCTTGCTCACTGCGCGTCTTCGCTCCTGTTCGCGACGGTAAAGATGAGAAGCGACCGGTAAAGCAGGATATGTAAATCACTTCGGATTAAATCATCCGACACGCAAGGCCGCGTAATATTTTTTGCATATAGAGTAATTGATTGCACTTATTTGATCCCCTGGAAATATGGACCCAAGCGTTGCTTACACCATCAATAAATCCCTGTATCGCGATCCCTGAAAGACGGGACCCTATGTCCGTGCTTCCTGATTCACTCATTATGTTTTGGTTGCATTTCTGATTACTTCACTGCACAGCAAAGTGACTTTAATGAGAGGGGGTGTTGTAAAGACGGCGAAAATCCGTGAAGGATTGTGCAGAAAGAGCCGAGCCCGGCACCATCCCCCTGTACACATGCGTGAGGTGCTGCCAAAAACAAAGTTCCCGGGAGCGCCGATAGCGATGAAGTTTTCATAAACGGCAACAGCCTAAATCTAGCCAAAGGAAAACAGCCATATTCAAAAGGCACCAGGAAAACGTCCAGCTTATTATGAGGGACAGTCCTTTGACGATTTAATTAAAGAAATTAGGTTTTGTGCATTATCATCCGATTTTTTGACTGAGATTTTATGATGTGCGGAATGTATAAAAAGTTATCATTCCCACAAACAAAAAATTATCGGGTAATTTAGTTCTTTGGAGTTTTAATGATTTAGGCATCCAACCGCATACCAGTAAAGCCCATGCAACTGCCATGTCTATTTCTTATAAGCCTCAAACTAATAAAATTGCACATCGTTTCACCGTCGATAGAATACTAAAAATATTAACATAAAATCAGTGCACGAAAGGATGAAAAAACAGTTATTTCTTACCATTACAGTCATTATTTATAGAGTATATAATGTCTTTATATAAAAATAAAATAATACATTTTATTACAAACAGTTAGTTGATAGTGAATAATAGGATTGTTTATAAAACGAGCGTTTTACAATAAAAATCAGCAGATAAAACGTCGCTAAGAAATAATTTCTCCTAAGACAAACATTCCTGATAAGCGCCATCACCAAAGCACACTGTGGAAAAAAAGTTTAACTCACCGCTTAAAACTCTGACGCCTTGACATCCGACGGCCGTGATGATCAGTCCGCAAAAGGCGAGCAGGATGCTGCGGTCCCGGCGCATCTTTAGCGACTGCAGCCGCAGCAGCGGGTATTAATAAAGCGCTCAGTAATTACAGGGCGCCGCGCAGCCACTCCGCTCTGCACGCGCAGACCCGCTGCTCTGCTGCGCGTTCACGCGCACCCCCGCTCCACGCACTGCCTCAAGCGCGGCACCCACACACGCCGCTTTGCGAGTCTGCGGAAGTGTGCTGCAGCTGGTCCAGTGGGGCGCCACTGTAACCCCGTGGCCGCACCAGAAATTTGATTAAAATAAAATACGCCAAACGCAAACCCAAACGTAGGTCAATTATGCAAACGTTAAGTTACATTAAAGGCTTTAAATATGCAAATGTGCATCAGTCAAGCTAACGGAAGCAATGTATTTTCTTTGTGTTCTCTTCCACCGAATTTCTGATTGGTATGCTTTCTTCAGTGTTATTATTCATCCAATGTTTTTTTTTTTTTTTTTTAAGTGCAGCTATGACTTAGCCAAGCCACAGTGCTCCACGTATAAAAGACAAAGCAGTCATTTTATGTATTTGTTTAGGAATAGGGGGATCCCAGCTATTTATTCAATTATGTTCCTTTCTAAGTATTAAAAAGACTCATCATGTGTGGTTTGCATGGACGTTATAGACCAAAGCTACTTAAAATCAGGGGGTTTCTTTCTGAGAGTGGAAACTGAATGCCTGTTATGCAGTGAACAATTGTGCAAAGTGATATTCTCAAAAAAATACAGCCACATGCATCCTCAGCCAAGACGGGTAACCTGGAGGAGCTCTAGCAGGATGATTCTGTGAGATGAAAAGCAAACGCAAATGCACCCCCGCCCCCCCCCGTTCCCCTGGCTGACTGTGAAAGGGAGAAGAATAGGCAGTGATGATTTTTTATATATTTCCCGACACAATCATCACCACAACGGACAATTACGTTGCCGTGGATGTCCATTCTTCTTCTGATTGATTCCATGCTCCTGTCTAGCAAGACCCACGCCAGTTTTCGGGGCTCTAAACGGTGCCATAATATGCACAGACACAAAAACGCTATTACTTAATTTGCTGTTGCACATCGATCAGTTATCTCCTCCTGGCGAGGCCGCCGCGGTATCAGGCTGTCAGCGAAAACGGCACTGAGAGATTCTCTGACATGCTATCAATAAGGCTGCTGCGATATTACAGGCCCAGCGTGGGGGAGCTGGCAGGAAGTGAGCAGAAGCTGGGTTCAAGGGTGTCAGTTGAGCGGTGCAGTGTGACAAGGACCAAAATCAAGGGCCACCTTGTATAGCAGCCTGAGGTGAGCCTGGAGGGCCATGAGGATCAGGTCCAAACCCGCGCCCGGTGCCGAATCATCCTGATCCTGCGTGGGGGGTGGTGTGGGAGGGGGGTGTTTTTGGAGGGGCATGGGGATCAGGTCCAAACCCGCGCCCGGTGCCGAATCATCTTAATCCTCTGTAGGGGATGGTGTGGGAGGGGGGTGTTTTTGCCCCACCCTCAGTGGTTATGAAAGCCAGTGTTTTTTGTTACCGTGCATTTTGGAGGGGAAGATGTGCCGATTTCAGCTAAATGTACTCCGCTTTCATGACTTCATTTGGCTAAAACCCTCCCCAAGGGGCACTGCAAAATGACCCCATGCTTTGTGGCAGCTGGGGTGCTCTGGGGGTAATCTGCGCTGAGTGGGTCCGCAGGAGAGGCTGACCTTTGACCTTCCCCCATGCTGCCTGAACCTGGGGTCAGTTAATCAGTCATGGTATTTAGCACAGTGTCTCACTCAACACGCACCAGGATCTGTCTGCAGCATAGCCAGGGCGTCCGAAACGTTACACGTTTAAGTGTTTACATGTTGCCAATGGGTGACTCAGGGGGATTACAGTATAAAGGGGGGGCAGCTGAGAGAGGGGTGTCTGGCTGATGATGCACAGGGTCTGTCCCTCTGTTTCTCCATCGGGGGCTGAAACAGACCCCCCACCTCTAACTGACTTCTCCACAGGGACTGATCTCCCATATCAGCTGCTGGGTATTTCTTAAGATAAATGCCCCTCCCCCTCACTGCTCTGGGGAACTGGAAGCCCTTAACCAACACTCATACATTAAAGCTGCTCTGGAAATATATCCATAGACATCCATGGCAGACAGTCCTTGGTCAACAAAGTGACCCTGTTTGCCAGGGCCTGCATATGATTTGCTTTTATAGGGCCCCTAATCTCCACTGGTGCCCCTGCACTGAGCCTTTATCCAAATCCGCAGTCTGTCCCGTGCAACCACTGTTCACAAGAAGCTTAGGGCCCCATGCACACCCCATCCTGGAAACTGTGACTGTGGGAGAGTGCGAACACATTGTGCATTGAGCACCCCCTGGAGGCTGCAGACTGGCATGGCAGGAGTGCTGCTCCAGACAGCTTGGCCCCCTCAAAGCCCCCCCAAGCTGTTGGGGCGAGTGCAGGGGTGAGATCAGCCAGTGATGAGCTCCCTCTCTCATCAGCTTAATGAAACCACAGCTCAGCACACTGGAAGGGCCCAGGACCGACTGCCATCCCAGTCCATACCACGTGACCAGCAGGGGCCAGCCACTGGGGGCAGCACCTCTCTGACAGGGGGCTTTCCATTGTATACATCCCATAAAAGACCATAAACATAGTTAAATATGATGTTATATCACCCAAGTCTCCGAATGGAAAATGAATGGGTGGGAGGTGACGTAATGCCCTCCGGCACAGCCCATAGCTTAGTGAAACAGGTAGATTGATACAGTCAGGCAAACCATGTGGGTGTGACATTGCGAGTTTGGGGGGATCCTGGGTCCGGGTTCGAGGCCTTGCTGAGCTGTGGATCTGACAGCCCTGATTAGTCGGCAGTGTTAGTGTGAGCTGCGATATGCATGCGAGCCTGAAAACGGAACAGGAGCCGCTCTGGCGGCAGCGGAGAGCCAGTGATGAACAAAATATGCTTCAAATTAGTCATAAAGGGAGGAAATGTGTAGCCCACGTTTTGTAAGCCATTTTTAATCAACAATTATTAATGACATTATACGAGGCTATGCCTCAAGCGTAGGTCTGAGTGAACACAAATAAAATGGTTGCTTTAAGTGACACCTTCAATCAGGACTGATTCAATAAGAGCTCAGCGGTAACGAGGAGGCCCCTGCTGTGTCCCACTTTCCTGTCTCTACCCTCCCCTCTCTGCCACAATCCCCTGCCTCTACCTTCTTTACCCCACTTCCCTGCCTCTGCCTCCAATCTCTCTGCCTCCCCTCCCTGTTTCTCCCCTGCCTATACCCTCCCCATTTTTGCCCTCTTGCCTCCCTGTACCCTACTCTCTCTGCCCCTTCCTTGCCTGCCTGCCCTCTCTCTGCCCCTCTTCTGTGCCTTTACCCATCTGTCTCTTCGCCCCCACACCCCTGCCTCTAGCCATTCTCCCGTCTCTACCTTCTCCTCTCTCTGCCCCTTTCCCTGCCTCCCCTCTATCTGCCCCCCTCCACTGCCTCTACTCTCTCCCCTCTCTGTCCCCACTCCCCTGACTCTGCCCCCCTCCACTGCCTCAACGCACCTCTCTTTCTGCCCCCCTCCCTTGCCCTGCCTCCCCTCTCTCTGCCCCCTTCCCCTGCCCTGCCTCCTGTGTGTGCAGGAGGGCAGCTCTGCCTAAGTGGAGATGAACTGACTCTGGGAGAGGGACATATTTTCCCCAAATTGCCCCATTTCCTCAAATGGATTCGTATTGATTCTGGGAATGCATCTCTTCCAAACAGATAATCTGTTACTGCCATCTGCCTGAGCTGCTCACCACTTAAGCGTAATTACCCAGCAGTCAATGCTCCTGCTCAGCCTGCGCACCCATTAACCTCTCGCATGCCGGCTGCCCACACTGTGTCCATCCCGGAGCGTGATGCGATGGTGAGAGCGTGAGGCACCACCATGGTTGCACTCGCTTTCAGTTCGTTTTCGGTTGCCCAGAAACTGCTCAACATTGTCACCAGTTCATACTCCCACCGCAAACAGGACACTGGGCTTAAGGACCAAACAGACAGTCCCTGCTGTGCTTGTTTGTCATCTTTCAGCTCCTTAACCGCTGTGCTGCCTGAAGCTCCCGAGTTTATCAACAAACATGCACCCCCCACACCTGTCCTTCCCAATCTGATTCATACCAAACTGAGCACAAAGTAATTTTTTTTCTTGTCTTTCTCTGATTACTTTTGGAATATGTATAAATATATCCATAAGGTGAGTATGTTTACCACAGAAGTACATGCTGTGAATAGAGCATCTTAATGTGGAAACTCTTTTAAATCAATCTTGGGATATGAATTGGTCTGTCACACTCTGTCTAGCACATAATGTATTTTAAGAAGGCCTTTAATTTAGGCTGCAGATGACAGGAACCTTATGAAATTTGTAAACCCCCCCCCCCCCCCAAACCCACAAAACAAAGCCGAACTCTCCTCGGAAAACAACAGCGCGTTGTGAGGCCGGTTCACTGATCACGAATATGCGGGTTAACACTCAGTGGTAAGAGGATGGCGGATTCAGTTGCTTCCGTTACGGTTCCATCAAGACTAAGAGGCTGTTTAAAGCTGGACGAAGCTGGATGCTGTCCATCCATCCATCTTTCTCAAGATGGTATGTGGCTGCCCCACACATGACACGGTGGTATGTGTCCCACACAGGTTTCTCTCAGCTGTTGTCACAGAGTGTCTAGCTCGCCCGCAGTGAAAATGTTAAACTAGGGCAGCAGGTGGCATGTTGGTTAAGGACACAGACCTAAATGCTCTGTGGTCTGATCGATGAAGGGCTTTGCTCTTGTACCATTGACAAAGGAACTTAAGGAAAATAGCACAGGTCAGTAATCATATGCTTTTTTTTACATTAAATCATATACATTGTTTTTCCTCCAATCAGGGAATCCCAAACAGTCAGAATAGCCAATCGTGCCTAACAGGGCTTCTATTAGGGGCAATTAATGGGTCCAAGTGATTCATGCTAAAAATAATTAGTGATTGGCATTATTTATAGCAGAATTAGCTAGCTCTATATCACCTTTTGATTACTGTTCCCCAAAGTCCTGATTAAAATTGATTTTTACAGATTAATGCTTTGGAAAATGCGGCTAAACTCTGATGAGGACATACAGTGTTTTTGGTGGATCTGCGTGGGGGGGGGGGGGTCACCCGGATATTGCGAGGTTTGAGACCCAGTAAGAATGCAGACCCCCACCCAGTACCCTCACTCCTATCTGGCTTTACACACGACACAGCGGCGCAGATATTAAGCACACTGAAGTATTCCTGCTTTATACCCGTCACCCCATCCTTGCCTCCCACGCTAAGACATTACAATATGTGAATTAGCCAGCATTTTCAATTAGAATTGATTTTTAAACAGTCTTCATATAACTTAAGCCTCTAACTCTTCAAACTCTGTGTTTGTGATCTATCGGTTCTAATGAAGTCTTCCCTTTAAATATGATTGCTGTTTTCATATTTACGTAATGTGTCCTTAGTCTGGTACCGAACGCTTCAGCTACAATGTACTTATGGTATTATTAGTCAAAACAGCACTGCATTTACTGATAATGTGTCTGTGTGGACGTGGGTTCTGTCTAACGCACTTACCGCTCTTCCTGTTTGGCAAATAAATAAACATAAATGTCCGCCTTGAAGGAGGGATGATGGACAGCGATGCAGGCGATCTCACTGGACAGAACATTACAGGGGTCGGGTCCTTTAGAAATCATTCGCTCATGACTTTACATGGTATACAGTGTAATTTCCAGGGCTGGTACTGGTCTGTGTTTGTCTAAGTATACTGGTTCAGGTCAGATATCACCTGCACTCTACCATAAACTGTACCAGTGAATCTGCTGCTGGAAATCAGTAGACAAGCTATATTTGTTTTGACTGCAATGTGCACTGGTGAGGATTCCTAAATCTGACGAAAGTTATGGAAACTCCAGTCCTCCATGTTTAAGCTAGGACCTCAGAACGTGGTCAGAAGGTGACCAGTAGCCATAAAACAGGAATGGCCTTAATCACTACATTCCTGTTAAACCGCAATAAATCATGTATGCACCGTTCAGCCATAACATTAAAATCATTAACTGGGGAAGGGAATAACAATGATTATCTCATTACAACGGCACCTGCCAAGAGTGTCATTATGTATTAGGGAAGCAAACAGTCAGTTACTGATGCTGATGTGTTGGAAGCAGGAAAAATGGGCAAGTGTAAGGATCTAAGTGACTTTGACAACTGTGATGGTCAAAGCATCTCCAGAACGGCAGGTCTTGTGGGGTGTTCTGGGTATGTAGTGGTCAGGACCTACCTAAAGTGGTCCAAGGAAGGCCAACCAGTGAACTGGCTATGGGGTCATGGGTGCCCAAGGCTCATTGATGCAAGTGTGGAGGGATGCCTGTCTGGTCCGATCCCACAGGAGAGCTACTGTAGCACAAATTGGTGAATAAGCTAATGTTGGCTATGGTAGAAAGGTGTCAGAACACACATTGCATCTTGCTGCGTGTGTGTGGGGCTGCATGACCACAGACTGGTCAGAGTGCCCATGCTGACCCCTGTCCACTGCCAAAAGTGCCTACAATGGGCATATGAGCATCAGGACTGGACCGTGGGCCAATGGAATAAGGTGGCCTGGTCTGATGAGTCACGGTTTCTGTTACATCATGTGAATGGTTGGGTGCATGTGTGTTGTTTACCTGGGAAAGAGATGGCACCAGGATGCACTATGGGAAGAAGGCAAGCCAGTGCAGGCAGTGTGATGCTCTGGGCAAAGTTCTGCTGAGGAACCTTGGGTCCTGGTATTTATGTGGATGTTAGTTTTCCACCTATCTAAATATTGTTGCAGACCACGAATACACCTTCATGGCAATGATGTTTTTTTCGGATGGCGGTGGCCTCTTTCAGCAGGGTAATGCACCCTGTGACACTGCAAAAACTGTTCTGAAATGGTTTGAGGAACATGAAAGAGTTCAATGTGTTGACTTGGCCTCTAAATCCCCCAGATCTCAATCTGATCGCACATCTATGGTATGTGCTAAGCAAACAAGTCTGATCCATGGAGACCCCACCTTGCAATTTTAGGGCACTTTTCCTCTGCATCAGGCATTGTACTTTTGGTTCTGTACTTTCGGTACTTTCAATTCAATTAAATTTTATTTGTATAGTTTCACAACTTCACAACATTACATTGTCTTAAAGCACTTTACATTAAGCCTGCTCAGAACCCCCAGTGAGCAGGCCAGAGGCAACAGTGACAAGGAAAAACTCCACAGAAGGAAGAAACCTTGGGAAGAACCAGACTCAAAGGGGGAGCCCATCCTCCAGGGGCCGCAGAGAAAGTCAAATGACTAAGATGGCAAAATCCCAATTCACACTGTCCAAATTTTAAGACTTGAGTCTCAATGTGGAGGGCAGGAGCTGGTGCTGCTTCAGATGGCAGGATGAACGGTGGTACAGCAGCAGGGCATAGAGGAGAGATGTCACAGGCAGAAGGGCGAGCAGGCCGGAAGAACGTCACCGGCAGAAGGGCAAGCAGGCCGGAAGGACGTCACAGGCGGAAGGGCGAGCAGGCCGGAAGGACGTCATAGGTGGAAGGGCGAGCAGGCCGGAAGGACGTCATAGGTGGTAGTAGCATCACAGGTAGCAGGGAAGGCCGAATATCTTAATAGATTTTTTTGGGTCTCCAGGCAGCACACCCATGCCCATGGTCAGTGTTGTATAGTAACAAAGTAATAATACTTCACTACTGTACTCAAGTATGTTTTGGGAGTATCTATACTTTACTT
>JAODKC010000082.1:25001185-25030049 GCA_026777985.1 Mormyrops attenuatus
TTACTTGTAATACTTAAGTACAGTAAATACTAGATACTTTAAGACTTTTACTTGAGTGGAATTATAGTTGGTGACTTTAACTTTTATCAAAGTAAATTTTTGGGAAGTTGTCTGTACTTATACTTAAGTGTGACTTTCTGGTACTTTATACAAGACTGCCCAGGGTCATGTTAATTGTCTGGCTTCTTAGAACTCTCTACTAAATGAGGCGATTTCGCCCTCTAATGGGTTTTATTAAAAATTACTAACGACGGTATTTTTTTTCTTTTTAAAAAGTAGTTTTATTCAGTGTCGCAAGAGGGCAGACTAACAACAAGGACTATTGACATTATAACTATTTTAGTTCTCTCTACGTAATATATTCATATTTTTATAAGGACTTAAATATGAGGTTATTATTGTTGTTGAGATTCAGCCGGCAGCATGCCTGCCTAAAATTAGTTATGAGCTTAGCAAAACAAACTGAAGGAATGCATCTATGATACGCCCATATTTATTTTACACGTTTAAAGAGATAAAGTCCACTGGTAATCTGATACAGCGAGTAGATGGACTGACACGCTGGACTGTGAGGGAATCTTATGCAAAGCACAGCGGCAAATTATTCAAAAGACTTGGTGCCTCTCTAATGGTCACAACTTAATGGTTACGGGCAACGATATTCTTACGCCGACGATTTGTTTCTATATGGGAAACTCGGGATATTTGTTTTGAAAGTAAAACACAAGACTTCGTATCTATCAAGCAAAGGTATGCCACCACCGATGACGGAAATTAAAAGTAAATGTCTGCCTGGTGAGCGGGATCGCGACAGGCTGCAGACCTGAGCCTCTCCGGCGTGTGCGCTGCCAGCGAAGCGCCTTTAACGCGGGCAAAGCCGGTGGGAGGAGGGAAAGCGACAAAACAGGATGTCAAAACATGAAACAAACCTGGATTTCAGCTTCCTGAGCACAGAAGAGGTTAGCGCAATCCAGGATGTACTTGCGAGGGACAAGCTGTTGAAAAAGCGCGAGGAAGACAGACTTCAGTAAGTAAGAAAAACTATTATTCTTTTGCAAATACGATGAGACATTCAGCGGAACTGGAAATAATTCTGCATTAAAAACCGACAGTGCATCTCGTTAGTCACTAAATTCCACTATAATGCCGCTGATGCTTAGTTTAAATTATAATAAGAAACATTAAATTGCCCCTTGGTTAAACTGCGGCTCCTTTTTATTCAACTGGAGTTTCGGTGATTTACACACGCTGTCAAAAGTTCTTTCAGAAATCAGTAGGACTGGAAAATGTAAAAATCGCAGCACTTGTATTTCCTAACATTAGTATTTAGCTATGTCAGCATGCATACAGAGTGAGTGACTTGTGGGCACCGGGAAGACGCACTGGCGTAGCAGGGCTGCGCGGCGACTTCCGGATCCTAATGGTTTTCTGCAGGATTACGACTGAAGCCTGATGACAGGATATCGCTCAGTGAAACGCAGGTTGGCGTCTCCCGGGGCTCCGTGCAGCGTGTGAAATGCGGCTCAACCGGGGCGAGCACTGAAGATGACTTTTAAATGAGCATTGTCTTATTTTTTTATTGCAACAGACAATACAGAAAACTTAATTTTGTCATTCTGGTTAGCTTAGTACTTTTAACAAAACTTTCCCTAACACTACACGAACACCTGTACGTACGCCTATATATTTTTTAAAGGTGATTCGCTGTTTAGAATACTCATAATAGTTTCCAAAATGAGCGTAAGGCATGTTGGACTGAGATGTCAGTCCTCTGCTGATAATTCTCTGTTCTTTTTGTCGTTCACGGGAGGGGGGGCTATCTAATTGATCTCTATGTGGGTTAGTGGTCAGCAGTGGAGGTTTTAGATTTCAACTTGGCGGCCAGACTGGGGCCAGTTGTTCTGTCAGGGGGTCCAGATGCATTTGACCTTAATATCCTCCAAGTATTACTTTCACTAGACTGCCTGCATTAAGAAGCAAAAGACAAGTTTGAAAACCTTTTACAGTTTTTAACAAATATATAACTCACTCTGATTTCTTTTTTAGACTGTCTTGCTTCCACAAGATTACTTTTTTATGTTGTTAACTTCGCTTTTCACCTATTAAAGCAACCCGACCACCAGCGTACACAATTATCGCCCACATAAATGTAAATAATAAGAATAATATTACTAATACATGTATTTCATACCCAAGTAGCATACGTATTTAGGTGGGGGCACAGGTGGGCTAAGCAATTGCGACGCGGGCACTGCCCCCCCCCCCCCCAGAACCGCTCCTGGTGGTCAGATATCCGTCCAGTTTTAGATACGTGAACTCAAAGGCTGTGCGTCTTACTTAGATATGTGAAAAGAATTATTGCGCACGTCGCATATGTTTGAAAGTGCATTTCAGAGTATTTTGGTCGTAGCGTTTGTGTAACAGGTTAGCGTGGGCGTTCGTGTGCAGAAACGCTCTCTTATGGAGCTGGGTTGGTGTTTCTGTTGCGCAGTTATGCAACGCGTTACCTGCGACACTTAAAAATGTGCGGTTTGCAGGAGATGGCACGTCTTTTGCAGGATGTACCATTGGCTGCTGCTTTGCGCTTCTCTGGAGCTCGGGGCTAACTGGATAGGGCAACGGCATGCTGCACCTACTGATTTCTGGCATCTACAGCCTGATGTGTGATGTCCTTTCTTTCCAGTGTGACCCCCATGGGCGGCTTTGTTCATTCAAAAAGTCAATTCGACCCCCCCAGTGTAGTGATTGTTTATGGCCAGCAGGCAGTCCCACACAAATAATGGCTTGATTGGTGGTGAACACCGCCCCTGGTAACTCAGAGTGGGGGTGCATTCACATGTGGCTGGGATCCCAGGGCAGTGGAGAAGCTTGTGCAGACAGCAGGGACATGGGTACTGGGGAAACATGTGCTCCCCAATATTTAATTTGCCTTTAAATTATTTAGTTGTGTACCCACCACATTATCAAACTGTCTTCCACACCCTTGGAAGATGGCTTAGTTTGACCTCACTGATAACGTACTTATCCATGTTTTGCAGGTAGCTGTAGGTTATACTATTAGCATGGTTAACTTACCATTTGCGTATCCTCTTTAGCATTAATAGAAAACATAATAATCTTACTACTGGTCTGTCCATAAACTGTTGGTGTTGGCATAGTTATTACTGTCATAGCCATCTATGTGCGTAATTATCTTTTATCATGGTTATCGTATCATGTTTATCTTGCCGGTGCTTGCGTAACAGTGTAAACTCCGCTGTTGTCATCTTTTTGAGGCTGGGAACACTCGCATGTTGTGAGAAGTAGTGTAGATGCCAAGATTATTTGAGCTCTGGGTTCACAACTGTCATGAACTTTGTTGGGGGGGGGGGGGGTTGGTTCAGGTTGTTGCATTAGCCATGCTAATGCTAACAGCCTTAGTAATTTTTGTATGAACTTTGCCTCACAGCATATATCATCTGATCTCAGATCTGAGTTTGCCTCAATGTCATTGGCATCCTGAGTCTGGTCCCGCTTCTTTGTCAGTTAGCCTGCTTGTCTGAGCGACAACTCTGCATGTATGATGCTGTTCTTGGTTAACGTAATAACTCGATGCCTGAATGGAGATGTTTTCTTTAGGCTCATGCGCAGTCTGACTTTCAGTTTAATGCAGATTCTCTCCATACATTGACATTGGTTTTTGGTCTCCTTCTATCAGGAAGATCCAGGACGATGGATGGAGGGACCAGCGCTGGTTGAAGGGAGTGTCGGGCCAGTGGTTTCAGGAGATCCAGCAGTCCAAGCGGAGGAACGGAACCAACAGCGGGCACCACACCCAGTCACTTCTCGCACCCAGAGGTAAGAGGCCAGGTGATAAGACACACAGCTGACAGATACGCCCAGTGTATGTGTGAGACCATGTCTGTTTTACACTGACTGTGTGCACTTTTCTAAGCTTCCTATTGGACACTGGAGGTGACAGGACTGGGCCAATGAGGTTTAATCATTACAAGTGCAGGACTTGAGAGCTGGGCTGTAAAAAGTGATTTAGTATTTTTATGGCAGTGGCACTTTCATGACATTTATAACACGTGGATCCACATGCTTTCCAGCAGTTAATACATACTATGTGAACCATGTGCTACAGCTGTTTGCAGCCTGAAACAAAGAGATACAGAGCGGAACCTCTAACCTGTGTGTAACTATGGTGACCTATGATCAATATGACAGGTAGTTGGCAGATGCTAGGTCCTGATTCTGGAATGTTCTCATTCTTCTTACCTTAGAGACACCCCTGAGGTCAGGGAGGTTTCTCAGAAAGCCTGGGGACAGGAGGGAGAACCACGGCAAGGCCGTCTCCCCCAGCGGGGCTTCATTCCGTTCCCGGGTCACCTCGCTCTTGGCCTTCCGGTTCCTCCAGAAGGGATCAGCCTCCCGCAGGAGCCGAGACAGCAGCCTCAGGTAAGCACCGAGGCAGGGAGCTGGCCAGCTTCCCCCTCCTGGTCGTTGCCATAGCAAGTGTGATGTATTGAGGTACGGAGGTCCAACAGCCACTCTCCAACTGGTGGGCTGCCTGCTGCCTAGCTTTGGATGCACCTGCCCTCTGGCGCTAGCTGATCATGAACAGCAGAGGTTCCTGGTGATGGCGTGCCTCTGCCTGAGCATACCGGGAACGGTGGCACAGCCTCTGTTCTGAGTTAAAAGAATCAAGGGCAGAAGGTTAGGCTTACATATGTCATGTGGCACGGTACAATGAGCTCTTTAGAGTGACACGCATGAGAGCCCTTATCCCCATTCCGCCAAGGGTGCGTCCCTCCTGGGTGGGGTGTGCTGGCGTCGAGAGCAGCACAGGGCGGGGCTAGGATGGAATGTGGCCCAGCTGGTGCCTTTGGGAACAGCTGGGCTGTCTTCAACATGCAGCCAGTGTGTTTTTAACTCGCTCTGAGGCAGCCCTGTCTGGGCGTAGCTCTGCAGGGAGACACTTGATCCCATTTGCGTGCAGAGCAAGTTGGCCCCTCTGAAGGTGTCGAGTTCCTGCTGCAGCAGCCACATGTGCCACTGTGGGTCGCAGTGTCAGCTTGGTGAATAAATGTGCCGTGTAGAGCCGTCAGTGACCTGCAGTTTAGTGTGAGGAGTCTGTGGTTGCTGTAGCTGTTGCCTCGGAGGAACATCGCTCTCGGGATTACATTTAATATGCCCTCAGCCAGATTTTGGCAGAAGCAGTTTGGGGTGAGTCCTGTTACCAGAGTTGCAGCTGCTGGGATGTGGGAGGCATCTGCCTGGCGGCTGTTTGATTTCTGCTTTCTGTTCTGCAGCTGCACTGGAGCCAGTGGACCCAGTTCAGGGGCTGGAGACCAGGATCGTTCTGGTGCCCACCTTACAGAGCAGGTACAGTGGCCCATTTCTCTGTGTGGAGAAGATCAGTGTCTTGAAGTTCCTCCCAGACACCTGTACTACCCTTCAAAAAGTAGCCACATTAACTGGATTGTCCAATTACTCAATCCGTTCAGCAGCATGGGGTCTGACGTTTAATTGACAGGGGCCCAGGCATACCTGGGACTCACATGGAGAGTCACACTTACAAATGTAACTTGTTCTGCTTCTGCCTTTTTGTGTGACTATTTATGAGAAGCAGGGTTTTCAAATCAATATTAAATAATCCGTTAATGGGTGAAGGCCGAAGCCTTATCAGGAGAGATGAGATTATAAGGTCCCCACAACGTGATAAAAACCTCTTATTTTGATGGTGTGGGGATCATTTTCATGGTCCCCATAAGGATAACCTCTATTTTTATAAATATCAGTGACTGCAATCAAAAAACAAAAAATACCAAAAGACGTGTATTTTGTTTGGTTAATTATGGTTAAAAACTAGAAAAATTCATTTTCATTCTTGCTCATTTTCATACTTGCTGTTTAAATCACTGGCATGTAAGAAATTGATCTATTTTGCACTCCTTTCTGCTTTATAAATATCCAAATATTTATTACAACAAAATCAATCAATATTTGAGTTTTTTCCAATATCATGCAGCCCTAGTATATTATGGCAAATATTTTTTTACTCCATGTCATGCCATCCAGATCTTCTATTAGGTCTTCCAGCCAGATCGCGATTATAACTTGGGTGTCTTTATTTGTCCATGTCAATATTTTTATTATTACTTTATATATTTTTTATTATCATTGTTTTCTGAGTTCATTACATTTTTCAAGATGGTGGTTATATTGTGTTTAGAGACAGGCTTTTTGCATAACCAATCGAGAATGAACATATTTGCAAGTCCCACCCCAAAGGACCAAAGCACTAAAAAAACACCCCAGCTGGTTTGGTACTTTGGGTACTGGAACTGAAACTTGTGGTACTGGTACTTGACCAGAAGTCAATGGAAAATGAATGTCGCATGTAAATGAGCAGGGGGTCCAAACAGTAGAGGGTCCATAGATGAATTTACCAGGAGTCTGAGATGGGCCAAGGTAAGCCTTTCCAGAGTAGTAGTAGTAGTAGTAGTAGTAGTAATAATAATAATAATAATAATAATAATAATAATAATAATAATAATAAGAAGAAGAAGAAGAAGAAAAATAATAATTAATGATAATAATAATGGACTCCAATTCTTCACTCAACAGGGACCACATCCTGATTTGACAAACGACTGCCCCACTGTTCAGCAACAAGAAGACTCTGAAGGTCAGGATAATCTCTCATGTATGATGTCACTCTTATGAAAATTGTAGAATCGGGTAAATAGGAAAATGTTTTTATGCTGTACCTAAAACTGTACCCTTTGATTTAGGAGCCCCAAACCACAGACCTGCAGAACATCATGTAGAACCCAGGAAACCAGAGACTAGACCAGGCCAAAGGACAGCCTGTTATCCTTCAGTCCCAGAAGAACCCACAAAGCCAATTCTCAGAGACCAGATAGACCTGTGTGTAGCACACAAACGAGGGAGCTACCACAACAGTTTCACTGACTCGCTTGGAGAGCCTCCTGTCACTGATTCTTTCAGAGAATCCACCAGCACTGACCTTCTCAAAGTCTCTATAATTACTGACTCACTTGCAGAATCAGCCATCACTGACTCACTTGGAGAATCCACCAGCATTAAATATCTCAGAGAATCCACCTTCACTGACTCGCTCAGAGAGTCTACCGGCAGTGACTTGCTTCGAGAATCCACCAGCACTGACTTGTTGAAAGATTCTGCTGTTACTGACTTGCTAAATCAGCCTGCCAGTAGGATTGCCTTTCACACTGAACAAACTTCTGATTGTCAGAGAAACTCAGACCTTCCCAAGTCTAACCTTCTTCCTTTGCCAATTGTTGCCTCTTTTTCTGGTCTGAAGCATTCCAACTCCTTGCCCACCCTCCAGCTCCAAAGGGATGAAACGCCCCATTCAGAGTTGCCTGCTCACCTCAATCCACTAGCAACCATGTTGCCTCCTTCAGTGGTCACAGTTGTTGCTCCGCATTGGACAGGCAAGTTAAGGAGACCCAAGCAGGGAGCTGAAACCACACAGGCTGTAAAGGAAGCCAACGGGAGGAGCCAAGAAGTCAGGCACAACTATGTTTTCAAGGAGCAGCAAAGTCACAGCGATTCAGTTTCTCGATCAATTCTGGGCAAAAAGACTGCACAGGACAAGGTCATATTTCATGGACCTGACACTCCACAGAGACAACCAGCCACCAAGAGTGCACGGGGATTGGTTGGCTGGCTGCCTGAGAGGACTACATCAAGGATACCTTTGTCTGCATCTGTCTCATTAGACAACAGCACAAAGATCTCCACTGGTTCCAGCTCCTTACTTGTACGTTCAGGAAATGGCCACTGCAGCTCGCTGGATGTTCACCATAACAGGAGAATATCTGAGGTCAGTTGCCAGCAACCTCCTGTGGCTCGTTTCAAAGGGTATTCATCCCCGAGCAGCATTTTGCTGTCTCTACGGGGAGGTGGTTCTGCCTTAGGCAGTCCCGGAACACTCTCCTCCTCTATATATGCCACTACTCCTCGTTCTCACCCTGGCAGCACCGCAAATGCTGTCAAGTCTGCTAGGGAGGGGCAGTTGCAGTACACTCGAGGGGATGGATCAGATCGACTATACTTTATGAAAAGCCAAACTCTCCCACGCAGATCGACACTACCCTGGCGGAACCATAACCAGAAAGATGCTGCGGGACTGGCTCATTATGACCATGCTTCCTCGGGGGACCCTCTTTCTCATCATACACTCCCTGGGCCTTCTGACACACAGAATCACCCTGAACAGAGCCCGGATAGCTTCAGTACTACAATGAACCTTGGAAATAACCAAAAATCAAGCAATGCCCATAACACTTTCACCTTGCCCAGAAACGGTTCCTTGTGGACACCTGATACCAGGAAAGTCCTTCCTAGCTACACCGTATCCAGCCCCACTCACCCTAGCTCCTTCAGTTCACATGACATGCCAACATCCCAAAACAGTTCGAGCAATGTACCCAACCAGACTGATAAGCTACTAACTCCTTCCCAGATGTTCAATTCCAGGAATAGGAAAAGTGTAATATCTTTCTCCCAAAGCAAAGACATTTCACCCAAAGAAGGGGCTGTCCCTACCCACACATTGAAGGAGCATTACTCTGCAACTACTCTCGGTCCTACGGCTGTGACAAGTCCCACAACACCAAAGAAAAGCTGCCACTTTGAGGACGGTCCAATAACTCTTTGTCCAACTGGTGAGACTAACCCCACAACACTAGGAAAATCTTCCAACAGTGTGGACAGTTCAGAAATTCACAGACTACTGGTTGTGAGAATTCCTGCATCCTCAAGAAGATCTTCTGGGAATGTGGACCATTCAACTCCTCCCAGGTCTATGGCTGTGACTAGTCCTGCAACAGCAAGAAGATCTTTCCAGTTTGTGGACAATTCAGTACCTCACAGGCTAAGGCCTGTTACAAGTCCTGTATATTCAACTGGAGCATTCCAAGACATGGATCATCCAGTAACCCTCAATCCACCTGATGCGAGCAGCCCGACAAGATTAGCAAGATTTTCCAGCACTATTGATAACTCAAACATTCACAGATCAATGGTTATGAACAGTCCCTCATCACTAACAACTTTTTCCCATTTTGTGGACAATTCAAAAACTCATAGCCCACAGGCTGTGACCAGCCCCACATCACCGAGAAGATCTTCTCACAATTTGGACAACTCAATATTTCACAGTCCAGGGGCAGTGCCAAGGTCATCTTCTCCAGCTGTATCTCACCAAGACGTGAACAGTTCTCTGTCTCACAGTCCACTCTTCTTGACTACTTCTGTGTTGCCCACAGAATTGCCTCAAAATATCAATGATAAAAAAGTTGAAAGTCTAACAACAAGTCCCAGTGCATCATCAAAGCCATTTAACTTTTTAGACAGTACAAATTTGAGGACCAGCAGTCCAGTATCACTGGCTAATTTAACCAGATTGCCCCAGAGTAGCATCACACCAGTGGAGATAAATAGTCCTTCATTGTCAATAAGACCAAGTCTGAATAATGCAAGCATTCAAAATCCAACAAGTCAGAATAATTCTAATTTGTCAAAAGAATCTCCCAACAGTATAAATAATACAAAGATCCTGAGTTCAAGTGGAACACAGACAGTCATTACATTAAATAAATTGACCGATGTGGAAAGCTCAAAAACTGATAGTTTAACAGCATCCTCCAATCCCATACTATCGCCGATACCACCTGTTAAAGCGAGAAATTCAAGAATTCCAAGTTTAGAAGGATTTACTTATTCCACTGCCAGCTTCCTATCACATAACAGTGAGGGGGTTAGCTTGTCCCACAGTGGGGACACGACATGTAGTCCATCACCGGTGAGTTGTCCTGTGCTGCAGACAAGATCAATTTGCAGTGTGGGTGCTCTCAAAACTTACTCTTCCCAGAGACAGTGCAGTCCTCCCAGAGTTGTCTCCCCCACACAGAAGTTCCCTGATCCAGAACTTGGAGAATCCCCTTTAACCCCCACAGAAAATAACAGGCTTGCATCTTGGAGGCAGCACTGTTTTCACAGCAGACATCCTGCCTGGTCCTCAGCTAAGGATATACACTCAGAAGCGGCCCCAAGATTATCATCGGAGACTGCTTCCCTGGACACCACAGTTAGCAGAAGTTCTCAGCCTCTGTCACCCCTTCCTGACTCAAAGAGGATGTTTTCCTCAGAGTCAATGGTTGATATCACTCCATATAGTGAAGATTCCTTTGACCTATCAGGAAACGTTAAAGTGTGTAGTCCTGGTTTACAGAAGCAAGCATTGAATGTGAATGTCACTGAAGTGTCTGACAACATTTTCAATCCTGACACCCAAACTGCAGAGAAGTTACAGAATGCTGACTGTGGAGGTTCAGGGTTTCTTGGTTTTAACCAGGAGCAAGGCAAAAACCCAGTTCTCAGAAAAAAGCCGACTGGTATAGTGGTTAGCATAGATGAGGTCTGGTACCAGCCTGCCAATCTCAGGGCTAAAGATGAGAAAGCAGTGGAGCAGCCGCTGCCAGATGATAGGTTTGTGTCTATACAGGAGAATAAGAGTCTACTGCCATTAACGAGCAAGAAGGACCATACCAGCCCAACATCTCCTGTGGTGGCAACAGAATTTTACTTTACTAAATGTGAAAGAATAGAAGTAAAAGAGAACCAGGGTAGGAATAACTTCGATGTGATGTCAAATGGCACCAAGATGAGTTTCAATTCAAAGCAGTTTGAAGATGAACTTCAGACAATGAGGAAGAAAAGCAGGATGGAGATGCCACTCATCCAAAGCAGAACCAGCAGCTCTGTCTCAAGCACTGGGAAAGAGGATGTTTCAAGGGTGCTGAAGCCCTCGAACCACAAGAACATCATTGAGAGGGAGGTGGCAGGTTTTCATCTTGGCTACAGTCAGGCATCATGGTTGACTGAGGAGAACAACCAACCTAAAAATGTGTTTGAGACGGACAGCATAAGCAGTAGTTCAAACTCTCTCTTTGATAAGAGTAGGAGCTCCTCCTACCAAAGGAGTCCATGCTCACCTGTGAATAGCCACAGTGTCTCTGTTGAACGTTACACCCTTGTCCCAGGAACCAGGAGATCCTCGCTCAGTCCCAGAAGTAGCCAGTTAAGCTTTGACTTTGATTCTGATGATGCTGATAATGAAAATGTCTTCTACAGAGGGAGCTTAGATAGGAAGTCCAAAAGGAAGAAGACCATCTCTTTCTCTGAACTAAATGACTACCAGGTATGTGTGGGTGGACAGGTTGGTGCTGCTGACAGGACTGGGAACACGTCTCTTTCCCGGAGCCTTAAGGACATCTCTCTAGAGAGCCAGAGTCATCCTTTCTCAGATTTCAGCCTGAAGGCTGGACGTTCGTTTTCTGTGAGTAATGTCCATGCCAGCCGCCCATCTGGCTCCGCTCGCATGGCCACTGTTCCTAGAATGATCAGCGTTGACAGCCTCAGAGGCACTGATATTTTGGATGTTGGGCCGAAGCAGCGATCTCGGGCTCGCTCCTGCAGCCTAGATCACACTGTTTGCGGGGATGAGAATGGGAAGCAGGTGACCACAGGCAAGAATCAGTCACCTCGCAGCCTGGACAAGCCTTCCTCTGTACAGGCTGATGAATTGTCGCCATCACCTCCACCATCACCCCTCTTTTCTCCCCCACGGATGTCTCGACCACTCAGCTCCTCACCCAGGACTAGCTTGACCTCACCAGACAGCCCGTCCCCCAGAGGGTGTTTGCCCTCCAGGGGATACAAGTCAAGCCTGTCAGACCTTGGGGAGTCTGACTCAGATACCACCACAGACGATGAGTATTACCTGAGTGGTGACAAAGGTGAGAAGGAGACAGAACTATAAAAGTGGACAATGTTCTAGGGTTTTCTTATCTCTGGGTCAGCTACTCATCGTTATCCATGGCTGTGTCTACATTTAATTATGAAAGCAAAATATTGATTTTCTTTAATGGTTTAAGGAATCTTTACGTCTGCTCTCAAGCCAGCCTTTCCACTTGATGCACTTTGATTCTCCTTACCTCCAATCTTACATTATTTCAGTTGGTTGAAGTTATTTAAATGTTTTTTTAAAAAATCACGCTATTTTCTGACATGGTATTCTGTTTCTGTTCTTTTTCAAATGTACTTTAATAAAAAAAATGTAATTTAATTTTGTATCTGTAATTTATGTAGCTGTAGGATTTCCTGAACGTGTGTACACACACACACACACACACACACACACACACACACACACACACACAGAGGTTTGTGATTATATCTTTGTGGGGACTCTCCATTCATTTCTATGGTGAAATCTCTAATCTCAACATGACAACCTAAACCCCTACCCAGCCCTAACTTTAACCCTAAGTAACCAAACAAAATAAGAGAATTTTGACATTCTTAGTTTTTTGATTGCATTCACAGATCTTTGTGGGGACCTGAAAAATGGTCCCCACAACATCAGAATAACAGGTTTTTATTACATTGTTGGGGACATTTGGTCCCCACAGTGAAATATAAACCTAATCCACACACACACATACATATATATGATGATAGTGCCTTTGAACTTGCAGCAGGTGCTGCCCGTGAGAATATCAGCGTATTAGTGGGTTGGTTAGCTGGTTGTCATCGGCATCATGAAACCGGGCCGTGGGATGTGAGGTCACCCGCGTATCTGTGCTAAACTGACCAAACTGTCATTTAGATAAAGAACGACTCTGCCGGCCTAGATTCATGGAATGCGCATGCAGTGTTTATCTGCCTTTCAGTTGCTGTTTCCAACACATTCCGATGAGGTGAGCTCCACCCACAATAACACAAACCATATTTCCATATATAGCTAAGTCACTGTTAACTGAAATGGCTGCCCAGCACAGCGCAGTGCAATCCAGGGAGCCTGTGTCAGTAATTTCAGTTATTTTCACTAATAAAAATATCAGCTGTAAAGATTTTGGTGTGAATTTTTTTTCCTAGAAGTGTGTGACACAAACTCCAAACCACGCTGTTGGTGTTTTTGCAGAGTTGTGTAATCGAGGGTGGGTCCAGGAACAACAACAATGTCTCTGGCACCTAAACTGTTTCTTCAGAGCAGCTTTCTGAGCCATGTCCATGCGGATCTGCATTATCCAGCAAAGGGTCACCGTTACCTTGGTGACAGTCCTGGCCAGTGTTGGGCATAAGGTGGGGGACCTGGGTGAAGTGCTAGTGTCTCTTAATAATGTGTCCCCAATATCTACAATTCCTGCAGCTACGATGACCCCTGGGTGTGTTATTCCCCTCCCTCTGCCCCCAATGGCTCAAACATGCACATGTGATGTAATTTGTGAATGTTCATGCCATTGTGGGCAATGTTGATCGCTATTTTTTTAAAGTCCATGTAATTACAGGCTTGTCTGTCCTGTTCTCAATGAATACTTTAGCTCTTCGTTCAGTGCTAACAATGCAATTGCGGTGACTAAGGCAGTTGTTTTGGTTTCACACAGAGACACTTTGTGACTAGTGCGGGGGGGGGGATGCTAAGAGTCCAACCTACTCCCAGTGCGGGGGGGGGCGCCGGCGGGGGGCAGGGGTCACACCCAGGAGGAGTGCCTGCATGTGGCGAGGGGAAAGCAACCAGTGGTGAATGGGGCCTCCAATGATAACCGATGGCTTGTTACATTAAGAAGAGGCCTGCCTTTACATACGAGAGACGGAACCCTGCTGGTCAGGTGTGGGCCCCTGTGATGTAGGACTAATGGTGTGGGAAGCGCTGCCACGCAGCCCTGCCTCGGAGGGAGGAATGCAGCTCCGTGGCATGCGTGGCTTGCTGACGGTCACATCGCTGAAGGCTGAGTGCATGTGCGGGTGCATTGCAGCCCTAGCTACCTCTTGCTTGAAAGACGGAGTCTCCCTTGAAAACGATTCTGCTGTTCTTCTGTTGTCACAGAGACGGAGCCCTGTCTGCTCATGCTAATGGGGGCCCATCACATCATGCCTGCCATGGCTGCGTTTACTACTAAGGAGGTTTCTGACAGGCCACTTGGACCCGGAGCTGGGGCCTCGCTTGGGGGGGGAGGGTGACAGGGATTGACCGCAGCTGTCACCAGCAAACTCACTCGTAGTACATAGCGGACACTGGCATCCGAGATGATCTTCAGCAGCTATGTATATTGCGTTATCTGTTCACAGAGCCGTGGAGGCAGGGCGCTGGCAAGACTGATAATACCTGTTCATTTACCTAAGATAATCGGGCAGGTATGAGCAGGGGATTAGATCAAATGCCTGTCAGGTGATCATATTTAGACACTTAAACAGCCATCTTACAAAGACACGGCTCCAAGCAGTATGTTAAGATCCATTCCCTGTCTGGTATGGATCTCACTGACTGGTTTATTGTTCTGTAAGGCCCTGTGCACTAATGCACTCATATGGAAGAAACTGCGGGATTAATAAATGTATATGTATTCCCATCACCAGGACAACAAGAACAAGAGCCAGTTTTAAGCGAAATCCACAGTTATAAACTACTGAATGAAAAGATGATGCAATGTGTTTTAAGAGTGGGCTTTGTGCTTTTTGTGAAGTAAAGAACAGCAGGAGCCTGACCGTACACGTCTGAGGAAGAACCTGCCTCTCTCTGGAGTTGGTTGTTGGGCCATGTCTGGGCTGGTGATCACTCCTGATCACCAGTGAATAAGAAAATGAGAGTAAAGGCAGAGTGTGTTTTGGCTAATGGTAACCATGGAAACTCAGCATCATATGACCTGCACACATCTGCCGGGAATTTGGAAGTAATGACAGCCCTGATGTCACTCTTGTGAAGCTGATCGTTGTACGTGCACCCAGTCGCTATAGCAACTGCCCTCTGCGCACTCCCAAGAAGTTTATCGCAACATAACAATGAAAATTTGTTTAATACAAATAATATGGAGTTAATCACAAGACACGTGTAAGCTGACAAATGACTAACCTCGATCCCGAATTACCAGAATTTTTTTAGTCGGTAATAAGATTCCAGAAAGAAACTTTGAAACCTACAGTAGAGTTTCCTTTTCACTGTATGAAATCTCTCTGTTGGTAACGTCTCAATATCTCAATACTGATTTTACAAAAGTTTTGTGGATAGATGAGATGAGAGTGACGCTTGATGGAGCATGGACACCTTCTTCAAGCACTGAAAGAGGGTGGAGGACTGATGGTGTGGACCACAATTATCAGTAATGAACTTTCCGACTTGCAGATAGTGTTAGAACGAACCCCATGATCTTTCTCAAGGACACCTTCTTAAATACTGGTATGAGAAGTAGTCAGGAGTTTTAAAAATGGTTATGATATTCATGCAAGACAATGTCCCCATGGATTGAAGTATTCTATACATTGGCCAAGAAAGGCTGGAAAGGTGATTGAATTATGACTACGTCCCCTTCATCGCCTGACTTAACACCCTTTGAGAACTACTGTGAAAATGTGAGATTTACCAAGGCAGTAGGCAGTACACTTCTCAGCAGCATCTGGGAGGTGGTCCTAGCTGCCTTAGCTAATATAGGCCAGTATTGAATCAAAAACTTCACTAGTTCAATGGACAACAGGCTTATGATGGTCACTGACGAGAAACGTGATCATACGGGACATTAAGCTTGGCAAAGTGAACTATATAGAATGCCTGATAGTTTGTTATCCCTTATATAGAGTGAATAGAATTGTTTTTTATTATAATTTCTGTGGATGATTAAATGAGAAAAGTCAACTTAGTTTCTGATTGCCTAATAATTGTGCAAAGTGATAATCGTGTTTTTTCTTAAATTTTTGTTTGTGACAGACTAATGTAAAATTTTCTCTCTAAATAAATTTACCTGGAGCAAAAGACTTGTATAAGTCTGCCTAAGTTTTGCTAAAAATTTTCCTCAAGGAATTACTTGCCTAATAATTCTGCACGCAGTGTAAATGTTCACTGCTGTGAAAGATGGATACAGGTCCAGCTACATGTGTGGTGTAAACTCAGTGAATGCAGATGGAAAGTTGAGCCCTTGCACTACTTTGCTTTTTTGCTAGTATGTAGATCATGGCACCGCACCCAATCCAGAGAATGAGCCTCACTGTTCAGGGATGTGGTATGCAGAGCGTGTCCACATTTGCTCGGCAGCGTCCCATGTGCCCGTGATTATATTTACACCAAATATTACCCGACAGCTAGCTCACCCTTCCCAAGATGACGGGATCCAGCCTGGCGTACTGCCTCGACCCGGTCAGAAACACTAAGCAGAACAAGCAGCCTGCATTGACAAGCCTGAGCAGAGAATGCTGGCGGCTTTTTGGTCTAAGAGTCAAAAATCACACAGGGCCCCCCTGGCCCCGGAAAAAGGTATATTAGTGGGTGTCGCCCACAGCTACTGCCGTTTTACCTTTGAACATTAGCTTACGAGTTGTGCATGAGTGCCAGACGTGTTAGTCAGTACAGACTTCTACGTCTTAAGGAGTTTTAGGTTGAAGCATTGCTTTAGGTGTGCTAGGGATGGGGGGGGGGGGATTTAGCATCACCTTTATGAATCCTCTTTCCAGGTCATTCCAACCAGAGATGAGCGCTGTCCTGCTTCCTAATCAGCCAATCAGCCTCATTCACTGATCAGTTTTAATAGAACAGCTCCCCCCCCTCCACCTTGAGCTCCCTTGGCATACTGTGGGTGGGGCTTCCTTGCGATGATGCCTGACACCCTCCCCCAGGGATTTTATGCCATAAAAAAACAATAAAAACACAATTTGGTGGTAAATGGAGAGGGACACGCCTCCTGCAGGTGGGTGAGGAAGCGACACCCCGAGGACCCCTCACGTTATACTAGCTGAGGCCGTCCCCTTGGGTATGCAGCTCTGCACCGTGAACAGGATGGACAGTCACCTGGGCACCGTATTGTGTTCCTTGCATTGTAGAGAGCTTTTGTCCCCAGTGTTTTACACGGGTGTGTGAAATAGTTCAGGTGCGTATAAAACAAAGCAGAATAAATGGATAAATGGTAGCGGCCGCACCTAGCTAATCCATGCATTCCAGTTCATAAAGACAAATAAGAATGTCAGGTTTCTGATGCTGCTGTGCAGTTGTGTGATCTGGGGTATGTCTCCCAGAGCTTGTCTGTAAACAGCCTGAGATTCTGATGTTTCCATGGAGGCTTCTAGAAGGCCCCGTTGCTACCAGCCGACTGAGGATTTTAAGAAGCTTGGAGCACACTGACCATGCCCAGTAGATGCACCCTGTTATGCAGAGAGAATGGCCTCCAAATATGAAGAGAATCTGAAAAGTTCATGGGGAACATGAGTGGAAACGTTCTTGGAATCTCCTCTCTGTCAGAACACACCACTGGCTACGTGGGAAATTCATCTGCATCATTAATGTCTTCACTGCTATAAACCTGCTGACTGTAGCCTGGGAGGATGCCACTGGATTTGTGCACACAGTGTATAAATAAATACCTGCTTATAGTTAAACATATCTGGGAATTTCTAAATAAGAGTATAGAACCAGAAGTGGGTATTTATAGAAATGGATATATATACATTGTGAGCTGTTACTGCTCATAATTACCTGGCTAATCAGTGTCCATTTTCGTAGATATAGTAAATATAGTAAATAAATTATAATTAACTGGCCCAAATGAAAGTGTTGTCTCTGCCACCATGAATGGGCACTTAAAAAAAAATGCTGTTCTGTCTCACAGTGCCCTGGGGGGTACAGTGGGATTGGGGTGTCGGTGACACACAGGCCAGTGGTCAGGCAGGAGTTCAGTGCTTATGGCAAACAGAGACCTGTCCATGTCCCCAGGTCTCCCCAGGAGTGTGTTATTCAATTTATTTCAATTTATTTTTATATGGCGCCTTTCAGAACAAAGTCACCCCAAGGGCACTTTACATGGGTGTGTTGCAATACATTCCTACATCATTTATACAGAATAATTCAAAAACAGGGAAAAGGAAAGACTAAGAAATAACCAAAAAGGAACCAAAAACTCCCAAGTAGGGATAAAAAAATCCTCAACTGGCTGCCTAAACCCCCCCCCCCCCCAAAGACTCAGTTTTCCGCGCTGGTCTGTGTGGAATGGCGGATTGAAGGCTGCATAGCGCCATGTCCCATGTCCCCAGGTGTGCTGTCTTACGGCACATAGGGACCTGTCCCATTTCCCTAGCTGTGTGTTATGGCCCAGCTTGTCCTTTCATGACCCCAGGCTTTGTGCTGTTACTCATCACATTGTGTCTTTTTTGGACGCCACCGGTATATGTGATCAGTCCCACCCATGATGCCGTTGGCTTTTCTGGCTCAGCCCTGCATGGCTCATTGTTGATGCTGATGAGAGGAAAGAGGTTTTGGACTGCAGTCTGGTCCACTCCCTCTCAGCTTACCTCATCTCAGCTCTGTCCTGATCCCTGTCAGCCAGTCCCTGGGGATAAGGGCCCAATGGTGACATCACTCTGCCAATCATGGGATTTGAGCCAGCGACCTACTAGTCAGGAGCATTAACCTGCAGAACCATACACCACCCTGTGTGTGTTGGCAGTGTCTGTCGCCACAGATCACACCCATCTCTTCCATATAGCATTGATCTTCCACTCCAGTCTAAGCCAATCATGCCCACTCATTGTAAGGACCCCATTTATAAGTTTACTGTTTCATAGCAGACTACCTTTCCCCCAAACATCTACCACAAGATCCTTGGCCCTTAATGGACAGGCAGGCCCAGGCAACTCACCCTGCCCACCCCGACAAGACCCAGTGCCCCAGAAGCTCCACAACCATAAAGCCTTTGCCCAGTATGACAACTCTCACTGGTGCCTTCACCAGCACTAGCAATCGCTAACAGAATGAGTGTACCACTCCTTTCTCCCTGCATGGGAATCTTGTCACCCTGCAGACCAGCACTAAGGTGACTCAGGTCCACTGTGGATGAAGAAGAGGAAGGAGGTTATGTGGCTTGAGGTTACTGTTCCTGATGGATTTTTGTCCCAAGGTGCATCATGAGATGGAAGAGCATGGCCACCAGAGGATCCTCAGGGATTCATGCTCGACACATAAAATGAAAACATATATTATTTTATATCAGTATCTGAGTTATACATGTAGCAGCATGCGTAGCAGGTCTGTGTGAGTCAAACAAACATGCAGATCAAATCTATCAGAAAGGAGAAAAACAGGCTCTGTGTTGACCAAACATCTTGCTCTAGTCATGAGCAGCTCTCTGCTGGCTTTTAGTTCTGCTGCCACCTACTGATGGATAATAACTGAACCCAGTTGATGTTTATAGGCAGGGAGCTCATGCATCACAGTGCTATGATTGGTCTGACAGCTACCACTCAATGTAGGAGATATTGCAGCACTGAACTGTAGGGCCTGAAGCTTATCCCAGGTCAAACAGAGCAAAAGGCTAACTCTGCTCACGTGTGTCATAGTTTGTACTATTGTGTCTGCGTGGGTTTTATTTATAAATTGTTAGAACATTTCTCATCCCTTAGGAGGTGTTCAAAATCAGGTGATATCAGAGCAGGAGAGCAATAAAGACACGTTTCACCCAAATTGTGCAGCACATCATTTCATATGAATGGATGGAGTTGTGTTCAATTCACTCACATTGCTGCAAATTGACACCTCAGCCTCTGGCATTATTCATGATTGTGTTATTTGGTAATGATTATAACAGGAATAAAAATATTAATAATGTGAAAAACACCAATAACATTGTGTGATTGCTCATACTTTAAAAAATAAAATAAAAAAAGAAGGGGGCACCCGGATTTGAACCGGGGACCTCTTGATCTGCAGTCAAATGCTCTACCACTGAGCTATACCCCCGAACTTCAGGGTTCTAAACAGAATTTCCTATACAAACTTATTGGTGTAGCAGGTTTTTGTTGATCGTTTTTCTGACCATTGTAGAAAAGAAATGTATATTACAATTTATGCATTATCTATGTGACTTTTCATGTAGAAATAAATAGTTAAATACGGAAGAATGTATTACATGCGAAACTCTCTCGATGGGAAATTACGTTTTTATAGTCAGGGGAAATGACATCATCATACTTGCAGTAGGCCGGAAGTACCTGGTTGGTGTGACGGACGAGCGGTGCGGAGAAGCGTACAGTTGAGTTATTGTCATGGTGAGTGTTGCTACTGATTTGTTATAAGATTTCTGTGTGGGGAGTCTCCATATGCCTCGTTAGTACACGGGGAAGTTTACCACCGAGCTTCAATTACTTATGGAGCTCCGTTTACCAGTCGCCCTGTTTTGATTAGTCACTCCGCTTAGCCGGTTGCTAGTTTTGTTACCTCGCTTTCCAGGTTACCGATTTAGGGTGCGTTTGAGCGCGTCCCGTGTTCGTGTTTTTATTTGCCGATGGTAGGATTAGCTTCACTCGCTTTTAACCCCATTTATTAGACGTCAATGTGAGGAGACTCGGCGTTTGTGCGAAAGTGAAACTAACATGTCATGGGGTCGGGCAAAGCGCCTGCGGTGGCCGAGCAGCTCCTTTCTCCTCTGCTGTAGATGCTGAACATCCCACCGTTTTCCTTATTATTTACTTAATTGTTTTGTTTATTTGCATGTCGTGGCCTGTCGTCCTGGTATTGTGGTTTATTTTATGCTCGCGGACAAACATCGCCCCCTTTCGGGATTAGTAAATGCCTTACCTGTAGTGTATAATCTGGTGGGAATTATTAGTTTACTGATTTATGTATGACTATTGAGACTGAGCTCTCCGTGTCAGTGCTGACTCTGTGTTTGTTTGCCCCAGAATACCCGTGGCCTGAGATCCCAGCTGAAGGACACTGTCGCCGTGACGGGTCTTTGCCCGCAGGCTGGAGCATATGGAGTGCAGGACACACTTCGCAAGGGGTGAGTGCAGTGTGTGAAAGCAGCAGCAGTGGATGCATGTTCAGCCTGTTTATCACACTGAGGCATGTGCTTCGAAACCAGGCTGACATTCAAAGCCGACTGGCGAAGGACACCTGTTAAAGTGGCTTCATACAGCAAAGGTGAAGCGTAACAGTGGCTGAGAATGAATGAATAAAAAGTCAGTCAGTGAGAGTGATTGTAATGCAAAGAAAACCAAGCAGTCGTGTGAGTGACAGTGACTGATTGGCTACCGCTTGTTTGCAGCTTCACCAGCGTGAAGAATGAGCTGCTGCCGAGTCACCCGTTGGAGCTGTCTGAGAAGAACGTGAGTGAGGGGCGCATGGGGGTGATCCCTCTCTGTGTGGCCCCAGCCCCTTTGAGGCCACACCTCTCCCCGCTGGCTGACCTCCTCTCGATGCATCTCCCCACAGTTCCAGCTTAACCAGGACAAGATGAACTTTGCCACGCTGAGGAACATCCAGGGGCTGCATGCGCCTCTCAAGCTGCAGATGGAGTACCGGGCCGCACGGCAGGTAGGCAGGAGGGAGGGAGCGTGAGTCTTCATGCTCTTTGGAAGAAGGCTTGCTTCACACGCCACCTGATTTCCCCCCCCATGCAGATCCAGAGGCTGCCCTTCCTGCAAAGCTCCAACATCGCCTTGGATACACTCAGGGGCAGCGATGAATACATCGGCTTTGAGGACATACTAAATGGTAAGAATGTGGTAGGGACCCATATGAGGCCTGACCGGGGGCCAGACACTACGATCCAGGCTGTGTTCCCATGGTAACTGGCTCCCTCTGCTGTCCTTACAGATCCAGCACAGAGTGAGGTGATGGGGGAGCCCCACATCATGGTGGAGTACAAGCTGGGAGTGCTTTGAGTTTATATGCGTGCAAACTGCATACTTTGTTTCTCTGCCTCTATACAGTACATCCTCTGTTTGCTTTGGGTTCTGTGATAGATTGGGTTATGTTGTGTGTTTATAATAAAAGTGAAAATCCCCCATTTAGCTGTTTCTTTAAGATGCCTTTTTTGGTCCAACAACATCAACAAAAGTTATTTCTCATGCGTTTATATGTGTGGTCCCGTGGGCACTTGTGTGCGTGTTGGTGTCCTTGTACAATAACATCTAGAGTCAGACAGCATTTACCAGAAAATGATGTGTTTTATTTCAGTTTAATTTCAAATGTCTGTAATTTACTCACTAATTTTACTTACTAACAATGTGGATGTTGCCGGGTCACATTGACCACCAGTACGGCTTTTCTCTGCATTGGTTCAGCATTTTACTTCTCGGGGGGTTAAAGATCATGCTGCATGCGCGCCGCTTCACTCCCAGATTCGCACGGTCCCGTCGGAACCTCCAGACAGGAGGCGCTCGCCTCTGTGGTCGAACACCACGCTGTGGACCGCACCCTCATGCCCTGTTAGGCCGTTCACCTGTCCTGAGCTGATCTCCACCACCTTGATGGTGCCGTCATCCCCGGCGATGGCTAGCTCCCGCCCCGACGGGCCAAAGGCCACTTGGTTGGCGGCATGCGGCCCAAGGTCCACGACAGCCGCAGCCTGCGCTGTCCGCACGTCCCACAGCTTCACAATGCCCCATGAGTCGCAGGAGGCCAGGGCGTCCCCGCTGGTGCTGAATGCCACATGGTTGCAGGGGTGCTGGTGGCCGGTGAAGGTCGTGGCGCGCAGACATGTGCGGGCGTCCCACAGGGCCACGGTGCTGTCGGCCGAGGCGGTCAGGAGCGTGCTGGAGGAAACCAGGAAGGTCACACTGTTGACGGCACAGGTGTGGCCCCGCAGCACCCCCCGGCAGCGCTCGCTTTGCAGGTCCCACAGCCTTGCTGTGCCATCCTGTGAGCAGGATGCCAGGAAGAGGCCACAGGAGTGGAAGGAGCAGCCCCACACGGCGCTGGCATGGCCTCGCAGCGTCAGCACGCAGCCGCCCCGCTCCGTGTCCCACAGTCTCACCGCAGCATCCCCGCCGCTGGTGGCCAGGGTGCTGCCATCTGAGTGGAAGCAGCACCCTGACAGCCAGTCGCCATGCTCCCCCCCTGCGCTGGTGAGAACCCGGCCCCCCGGCACCTCCAGCAGCTTCCATGTGCCCTCATCACTGGCTGTGGCCACCAGCAACTCACACGGGTGCAGTGCCAGGCCACTGATGGGTAGCATGTGGGCCTGCAGGGTGCCGCTCAGCCGAAAGCCTGAGGCCTTGGCCGAGACCGCCCTCCCCTGGGAGAGCAGGGGGCTGACACGTGTGTCGGCAGGGAACTCTGAGTCTTTGGAGTGTCTCCCTGCGCTGCTCCAAGTGGTGGGTCGGGCGGGAGAGTCAGACATGCCAGCCGGTGCTGCTGCTCCTGCTTCTCTGCTGGCATCTCGCTCAGGTCTCCCCTGGGAGGCACGACAGGCTGATTTCGCCGCCTGAAGCTGTGTCCCGCTGGTGTTGGTGTTGCGATGCTGTCCCAGGGCCTTGTCCCTCTCCAGGCCGATCAGCACCTTCTGCTTCAGACTCTCCTGGTACTTATGCGTCAGCAGGCTCAGAGCTGCCTGGCAAGATGCATGGTGCTTCTGCAGCTTCCTGAGCTCCTCTGTAAGCCTGATCTTCTCTTGGACTACACGCTTGTGCTGCATGCAGTGAAAGTCACGCTCTTTCTGCACCTTGGCAAGGGCCTCTGCGGCTTTGAGGGACTCTCCCCTGTAAGCGTCCCGCTCTCGCTGCATGTCCTCCAGCTGCTTCTCCAGGAGCTGGTTGTGGGTGTAGACATCAGGCACTGAGCCTGCCAGCTCTGCTCTGAGCTCACCCTGCTGCGCCATCTCATACCACTCCGTCTGAAAGCTCTGCAGCGTTCTTTGCATCCGCATCTTGACGAGGAAGTTCCGGAGGAAGTCATCAACCGTTTCCGGTATGTGGGACATCTTGCTGGCGTCCTTGAAAATTCTGTGGTCCACTGACCTTGTGCCTTCAGCGTGCTCCCGGGTCGCCTTCACAGTGGCCTCCAAACCTTCATCATCCTCTGTGAGGCTGCAGTCATCATCAAGAGTGACTTCCTTGTACTGGTAACCATCGTCGGAATCTTCTGGTATGGAGAGCTGCTCAAAATAAAAAGGACTGTCGTCTGATTCCCCGGGCAAATCCATTTCAGTCGTCATTTTAAACAGAGGTCTAGCTTGTTTACAATCACCATGGTCACAGAAGCAGCGCTCCAGAGAAAATACCGCGATATCTTTTGTGAGTCTCGCGAGCCGGGCGAACCAATCATGTGCGCCCGTCACCTGCCGGCTGCTTTGGTGAAGTTTCTCGTGATGGTGGAAAATTTTGAGGATTGTTGTTAAGTGACGGTTTTCGTGCCGTTATGTTGGTAGTTAATGAGCTGACACTGGGTGTATCTCTTTAAAGTCCGACCTGCAGCTCTTCTTTGAACACGTCAGCGGGTTTAAAACGTTTCTCTCTTTTTGTTTTAGTTCGTTAATCCCCGTCTGTATATGAGAGCGCCTGGTGAGGGGAAGCTGCCTGATCCGTCCGGCATGATCAGGGACAATTATCAGGATTATAATGCACCGCGTTCTGTAGATGGCGGCGTATGATTCCGTGACAAATATTAGTCAAAGGCAGTTATTCAAATATGTAACATCCATAAAATTTTATATATTTGATGTGACATGAAAGATATTTCAGGTTACTTTAAATCCTTTGGGAGGCTCAAGCTGGACGCCCAAATCGAAGGTGAGAGTGACGGAAATTCAGGTGCCGTGTTTTAATGGGAAAAGCTGCATTAAATCTGCGTCACCTGTGTTTGGGTCTTTATGCCTTATTCACTGGAAGAACCTTAATAGAAATTTTACGAGCACACGGTCTGCAGGCTCCAAACGTGCAGATGAGCCCCACACTATGCTGTCTGTAGAATGAACAGAGCTGAAATCTGCATTATACTCTTTCATCTCATTTAAACAGACGGGAACTTTCTCAGGCACAAACCTCCCTGTATCCACAGCCCACTGGACCAGCCCGCCCACAGAACCCCACAGACACGGGTATGAGAGAGTCCACTGTACCCACAGAGATTGTGTTCAGAGAGCCTAAGTTAGCAGCTCTTGTGTTTTGCTAAACTGTCAGTGCTGTGCTGTGTTCACTGACTTCCTCTGTGACCTGCAGTTTATTTCTGTATTTAGTGTGAATCTCTGTGGTGAACAGAGTCCAGCATTAAAGGACCAGCAGACAATTCAGTGTAAACCGCTCCTGCTTTAATGTCCAATTTATACCAGAGCAGAGCTGTGTGAGATGTTTAGTTCATTTTTTAACTAACAGACTTCAGTACCAGAATTTCCTTTCTGTGATCTGACTTATTAAACTCAGCTTAAAAACTTATGAAAGATAAAAATGTTTTTCAGCCTCGTATTCATTTGTAAGTACTGAATAACCTTCATTTCAGGAAATTTTTACTGTTCTAATGATAGTGTTTAGCACTACCAAATATGTCTGTGAAATTATGTGTATTGCATATATTAATGTTAACTACAAATATTATTACAAAAAGAAATCCAAGACCAAAATAATGATATCGATAAAAATGCCGATAATCATTTTTAACCGTTGATGATATTGCCAACTGAAATGCTGCTGTAGAGCCGAGACTGTGATACTGAGAGTAACGTGATTGTTTGAATATGGAGATGCTGACGGTCTTTATTATCATTTAAGTAAAACACAGAAATGCAGAAGTTAATTTTGCTTTTGAAGAAATAATTGATGTTTTAGTCTCTTCATGGGTGAATCTGTCTTCCTCAGTAATCAGACAGGTGCTGTGTCTGTCCACAGCTGACGTCAGGAGAACCCTATCGGGAGTGAAACCCACGCAAAGCTACAGAACCAGACAACACTCCTGCCCATATGCTCTGGGAGTATGGGGACTAGCTGGCAGATCTCCCACAGACATCTTCAACATCTCCCTAAGCCAAGCAGCCGTACACCGATGCTTCAAGGCCACCACCATTGCTCCTGTGCCAAAGAAGACTACCATCATGTATCTCAATGACTACCGCGCAGTAACACTCACACCTGTCATCATGAAGTGCTTTGACAGACTAGTCATGAGGCACTTGAGAACTGGACTGTCTGCCTCACATGATCCTCTTCAGTCTCCCTACCTCCCAAACTGCTCCATGGATGATGCCATATTATCTGTCCTGCACCTGGCTCCCACCCACCTGGACAAAAAGGACTCATTTGTTAGAATGCTGTTCATGTTCAGTATTCAACACCACCGTCCCACATCACCTAAATGGGAAGTTGAGACTGCTGGGCTTCAACACCTGGACTTTCTGCCCAAAAGCCCCCAGACAGTATGCATCGGCCACACGACTCCCAGGACCATCACGCTAAGCACCAGTACCCCACAGGGCTGTGTGCTCAGCCCGCTTCTCTTCACCCTGCTGACTCACGACTGTACTGGACTGTACAGTTCTAACAGCATCATCAAGTTCGCTGATGATACCACAGTCAGGGCTCTACAGTGCGCTGGTGTGAGTGACCTGAAATTATAATCACGGTATTTTTATTTTTGTTTTAATCACCTGCTTGGAGGTTAAAGGAGTTTGATGTTCATTGGTATGGGACACGGGCAGTTTAGTGTTACCTGGGCAGTTGTGCCTCTTTCCACACACCCTGCATGAAGGCAGCTGCGCATATATTTGCTGAAGTAGTAGATGTTTACTCTTTAATTTGCTGCTATAAATGTATGTATCCAGGTTATTTTCAGAATTTAATAGAAAATACATACAACGCAGATAAACCGGTTGCATATACTACACATACAAAGCATGGCCACACCACTTGGACTTGCGTAAAAATCTAGTTTCTTCCCAGTTTTGTATACCATGCTTAACTTTTCCATTCCACTAGAATAGTATGTGAAGTTGTACTTTAAAGATGCATTAAGTTTGACTGCTTAAAAAAACAGAACTGACTGTGCTCCAAAATTTTTGTCTGTGCTCCTAATTTTTTTAACTTATGGGCACAAGTGCTCCTTGGAAAAAAAACGTTAGGGTAGAGCCCTGACAGTGGTGGGCCTCATCAGCAACTGTGATGTCAGCTTACAGGAAAGAAGTGGAGCAACTAGCGGACTGGTGCACAGGCAACAATCTGTGTCTGAACCTGGACAAGAAGAAAGAAATGATTGCTGACTTCAGGAAGGTCCGTGTTGTCCAGTCCCCACTATACTGTAAATCAAGGGCTCAGAGGCGGAGACTGTCAGGAGCACCAAATTTCTTGGTGTTCATCTGATGGATGATCTCACAATGGACCCTCAACACCACCTCTCTGGCGAAGAAAGCATGGTGAGGAAAGCACAAC
Source organism: Mormyrops attenuatus (assembly GCA_026777985.1). Lineage (NCBI taxonomy): Eukaryota > Metazoa > Chordata > Actinopteri > Osteoglossiformes > Mormyridae > Mormyrops > Mormyrops attenuatus. The sequence goes on from JAODKC010000082.1 coordinate 25,028,396, forward strand.
AGTGACTGCATTTCTTACGGTGGCTGAAGGAGGCAAACCTCCCATCCTCACCACATTCTACAAGGGAACCACTGAGAGTGTCCTGACCAGCTGTACTGTACCATTACCTGGTTTGGGAACTGCAACGTCCCTGACCACAAGTCCCTGCAGAGGACAGTGAATACAGCGGAAAAAAATCATTGGGACCTCTCCCCTCCATGCTGGACATCCTTCACAAGCAATTCATCCGCACGGCCCTCAGCATTGTGAAAGACCCCTCCCATCTACAGCATGGACTGTTTACCTGCCTCCCATCTAGCAGGAGGTACCACAGCATCCGGACGAGCTCAACCAGACTCTGTAACAGCTTCCTCCCACAAACTGTAAGGCTCCTGAACTCCCTGGAGTCCCTCACCAAACAAGCAGCACATTCAGCTCTTCACTCCACCATCCACTTTAACTTTCTCTGACTGGCATATTTGCTGCTACATTACCTGCTGCTCTGCCACACCATACTATATTATGTACAGGCAATATACCACATTGCCTGTACATAATACTTGCGTACCACATTTCTGTATGTTATATAGTTTACATACTGTATAGTTTAGAATTTGGTGATCAGTGGTCATTGTTGACACACCACAGCACAACAACAAAATGTGTCATCTGCATTTAACCCATATGTGACATTGTGACATAACAGGGGGCAGCTAATTCAGCACCGGGGAGCCATGTCCAACCCCCATGTTTGCACTCCTGTTCTTAATCTGCAGCTTGCCATGTAATTGTATACATACAGCCCCCTTCTGTATCTTATGTTGCACTGTGGTCCTGGGGAAACGATGTCTTGTACCACGGTATACTTGTGTATGACACCCAGAGCAGCAGCAGGTGTAGGAGCCCAAGCCCCAGAGATGCCATTGTAGATGCTGATATCAGTCTATCCCCAGAAACACGCTGTATGCTGAAAACTGGGCCTGAAAACAATAAAAAAAAATTTAACTGCTTTTTATTATGGGACCCTGTAGTGTGAACATAACATAAGAAATTTACAAATGAGAGGAAGCCATTCGGCCCATCAGGCTCGCTTGGGGAGAACTTAACTAATAGCTCAGAGTTGATAAAATCTTATCTAGCTCTGATTTAAAGGAACCCAGGGTTTTAGTTTGCACTACTTGAACAGGAAGACTATTCCATACTCTAACTACACGCTATATAAAGAAGTGTTTTCTCATTCAGTTTAAAATGTTCTCCCGCTAATTTCCACCTATGGCCACGAGTTCTAGTATTTAAACTAATATTTAAGTAGCCATTTGGCTGAACAGCATCCAGACCTATTAGAATCTTATATACCTGGATCATGTTCCCCCTTAATCTCCTTTGCACAAGGCTGAACAGATTTAGCTCAGCTAACCTCTCCTCATAAGACATTCCTCTAAGACTAGGAGTCATTCTTGTAGCCCTACGCTGCACCCTTTCCAAGGCAGCAATGTCCTTTTTAAGGTATGGTGACCAAACTTGCATACAATATTCTAGGTGGGGTCTTACCAAGGAATTGTATAATCGTAGCATCACCTCCCTTGACTTAAACTCCCCACACCTAGAGATGTAACCTAACATCCTATTGGCCTTTTTAATTGCTTCCCCACACTGGCGAGAGTGGGACATGGAA
>JAODKC010000082.1:25055880-25066732 GCA_026777985.1 Mormyrops attenuatus
GGCAGTTCTGAAGGCGAAAGGGGGTCAAACACAGTATTAGTATGGTGTTCCTAATAATCCTTTAGGTGAGTGTATATACTACAAATCATGAAATTTGGTATAATGATGCAATATTTCTTCTGCTACTCAGGCCAAAAAAAAAAGACACAGGTTGGGCTTGTGGCAGTGTTATAATGCTCAATAGTCCATAGGCCCTTCACATACTGTAAGGTTACTTCACATAACAGTGTGCAGTGTACTGAATACGGTTTGTATATTCGCCTTGACTTGAACATTATTTTTATCCATAACTACTCTATAAAAAATGCATGCCGAATTTATGCTTGGTGTTTGTCTAAAAATGTGCATGCATTCACCTTTGTATAGGTATTCAGGCTGTAGCGTTTCATGGTGTCTGTATGTGATGTCACAGCAGTGACCTGGAGGGGATGGAAGAAAACTATGCTGGGCTGAACTGGGAAAAATTAACAAATTGGGCACCTCACTGGGTTCGATTCCAAGGATGTTTAGTGTGATTCGGTTACAGTGGAACATGAGTGGAGTTACAGAGAATGTCTAAAAAGTACTTAAATGTTATTAGTTTTCCTTCAGGACAGAAATGCAGAAGATAACAGAACAGCACCCTGCACAGGTCACTGAAATGTGGTCAGATTTGAGAAAGACGTGATGGTTCTCCTTTGGAACATGACAGCATGATAGTGAGAGTAACTGGTGGTAAGCCAGCCCACCCTGCAGGAGTGCCAGTGTAAATGCAGTGCACACTGACACATATTATGCAGCTGGCTAGACTGGGTCACATAATTTAATTATTTAGGAGTGCTGAAAGAAGGCAAGACCTCCCCTAGTGGTTATAGGAGTGCATGTTCCCTAGAGCAGATGTAATGGGCGGTGCCCTCATTGCTTTTAGACAACTTGGGATAAAAGAACAAATCAAATTATTTAGCTTATTTAATATTCAGAGTTTTATTCAGCTGAATTTTAACCATCCAGGCTTAATATGTAGAAATCGACCACAACTGAGGATGGTAGGCATGGATACCACGTTATTGTTATTTATCAAGATTCTCCAGAGTGTCTGTTTTTTTTGGTATGTGTTAGTCAGCTCTATGCTTATAGTACTCTTGTAGTACTTATTGATGTGCAAGATCGAAGAAGGAGCCACAGAATACATAAATAAAGATGAACATCCCTGTTTCGCTTTTTCATATTCTTTTTTTCCGATCATGGTATCTGTCTACTACTAGATACAACATTCAACATGGGGTAGTAAAGTGAAATGTGACAGAGCAAAGTACCTGTATGATGTGGAGCAGTGGTTAGAATACAGAGAATGCTGCAGCAGAATTACAAAACTTGATCGCTGAGGAGTCAGTGAATGTGCATCATTTCATGTCATGTCATACAAGCAGTGTTGGGAAGGTTACTTTTAAAATGTATTCCACTACAGATTACAGAATACATGCCCCAAAATGTAGTTTGTAAGGTAATTCCATTAAGTTACTCAATGTGAGTAACATTCTGAATACTTTGGATTACTTAATATATTGTCATGCTTTTTACAACTACATGAATGAGCAATCACATCCTGCAAATTCTTGTTTGTTTTTCTCTACCAATTGGCTGTTAATCCCAAATATCCCTGAATAGACAATATATTTACTGTTGAGGAGAAAAGACTTGGGTATGTTAACATAAGATGTTTTGTCTGCTTAAAGATAATTTAAAAAACCCTGTCTTTCCTTAACCATTTCTTTATTTACAAAGCTGAAAAGCGGAAGAGTATTAGACAAACATAAAATATGCCACAGAAGAGTATTTACTGTTATGGTCACCAACATATTCCATCACTTAGTTAAAATAAAAAGTAGCCTTGCACAAGGAAAAAAATCAGCATTTTCAATTACCCATTTCCTGACTAGGACAAAAAAGGCAATATATAAAATTCTCAAAAATGAAAAATATATTTTTTTGGCATTTACTGTCAATATTATTCTTCCACCAATAATTTCAAATTACTAAAGATCCTTCAATACAAATCAGATATTCAAACTTGATGTGACAATGACAAAATGCACTTTAAACTTTGCCACCAGATATAATTTTAAACACAAAACAATCGATCCGTCTTGTGAGATCCGTGCCGTAAAGCGAAATGTTAAGTATATTGTAGTGCCGGAGGGGCGCATGTCCCAGCATGCCCCGCGTGCGTTTGTAATTAGCCCTTGTTGTGTTGTTGTTGTTCTTAATGGTTCCATTCCTTATTGTTGCGCGTGTGTTTACCTGTGTCTTGTGTGTTCCCGATCTGATCCTCGTGTGTAATTAGCTTCCGTAAATCCCCCACCGTGCATGTGTCTTACCGTTCGGCGTCTGACAACCCTGTGTTTCCCTAGTATGTGTGGTTGAGTTCTTGGTGCTCTTTGGGTGCTTCCCTGGCAAGCAAGTCTCCGTGTCTCTCTGCTCCCGCGATGCCTTGGTCCACCGTTCGCTGCAATATATATATATATATATATTTTATTAAGCGCATGCGGAGTGTGTTATTATGTACGTATTGAACGAATACATCATTGCTCACTTTATGGTGCTGCCCAATCTGTGTAATGCATGCGTGAACACTTTACGGCATGCTAGGCTTTCAATACGCCTGCACGCACAGATCGGGTAATGACGGAGCCTCTTATTGCGTGTTTTGTTTGGGTTTCCGGCAATGCGTGGAATTTCCAAAATTAGAGAGGGGATACCCTAACATATGAAACAGGAAAATACCGCCGTGTAATCCATTTATTTCAACAAAGTAACTGTATTCTAATTATCACCTATTTAAATGGTAACTGTAACGGAATACAGTTACTCATATTTTGTATTCTAAATACGTAACGCCGGTACATGTATTCCTTTACTCCCCAACACTGCATACAAGCAAATGAAACCGGAAACTAAGAAGTCGACCAAGGTGGGTTTTCTCGCACTGCCCCCTATGCATGTAAGTATAGTTAGTACACTGCTTGCGTTGCGTATGCATCAGGTTGCATCAAGTAAATCCCAGCCTTAAGATGCCTCCCATTCCTCTGTGTAGATTGTGGAACCTTCTCCGCCATCACTGGCATGGAATGTTGGTGGGTTCCACCAACTGCTCTGTCATCAGCACCACACTCACTGGTGGTGGCTTCGGCCTCCATGTTCATGCTGTAAAAGATGAGCAGACAGCAAGGTGGCAGCACTGAGCTGATCCACGCGATTTATAGATGGATGTCCAGACGGCATCCCCTAGGCCTTCCTGTGTGGGGTGGCAAGCTTGCTGTTAGGCGATTGGTCAGTAGAAGACAATAGATACATCAAATGATGTGACATGTAAAACATACGTAGCTCCCACTATTAGACGTAATATGAAAGTACTGACTAATATCCAATTGATTACTAACAATGTGGTGAGCCTGCGGCTACCTGCAAATCCCTTTGTCGTGTGTTTGAATCCCGCCTCCTCTGGCTTTGTATTTTGTTCCCTACTGTTTCATTGTATAAGTTTTTCTAGTTCTTGTGTCTTCTGATTTGTATTTGGTTTCATTCCTTGTGCCCCTGCTTGTGTTTTTACCTGTCTGTAATTCCCCAGTGTTAGATTCTCTGTTTCCCTGTTCCTTGGTTAGTTCTTAGTTTCCTTGTTTAGTTCCTTTGAGTTTATTAGCTTCACCTGTTGCCTGCCCTTGTGTGTTCCTGATTGCTCGTTGTCCTGCACCCTCCCTGCTTGGTTAATTGTTTGTCTCACACCTGCCTGTCATTACCCCGTTCAGTATTTTGTATTTTAGTTCCTGCCTGAGTTTTAGTCGCTGGTGGTTCATTGTTAGACATATGTACATTAGATATTCTGTTATTTGTAACCTGCCTGCCTACCCTGTGTTGCCCTGCCCCTTTTTGTAATTAGTCTTTGTTTATTCCCATTTACTTTTGACCCCTCATGTTCCTTTTATTTTGAGGTGTTTCTTGTGTTTTTCTGTTTCATTAATAAACCCCTTTGTCCTGTGAGCCGGAAGTGGGTCGTCCACCATTTCTGCATGCATCATGCCTCGCCATCGCACCAAGTCTGCCCCAATCACTGACACTCACCAAGTGCAATACCAAGTGTCAGATGGAATGGTGTAAAGCATGATGCCACTAGACTCTGGAGCGGTGGAAACCAGTGGCAGGCTCAGACTGTTTGAAATGCAGGAGCAAAAAAACAAAAGACACCTATTGCATGACGTGTACACCCCCACCCTCCCCCCGTAGAATGGTACGCTGTTGGTAAAGTAGTCTTTCTCCCTGACTAAGGTTATTCAACTAATGTTTTGCCAACTACAGAGGCAACCTAGGTTAACTTACACATAGGAAAACCTAGATGGTACATTATCCCATCACATGTATTGGGAAACTGCATGTCATTGTGGGGTACCATGTTTCATTTTATTCACAAGATGGGCAGCCATCAGAGATATTTTTCACCCCATTACAAGGGCAATTCATCATGGTTGCTCACTTAGAAGGGCACCACAGAGGGCACTTCATGAGGCTTGTCCACTGGAAAGGGCACCCATAGGGCACATTATATGGCACTATATTGCATTCTCTACTGGAGGGGCATCCATTAGGACAGCTCCTCACATTCTCACACAAGAATGGACAACCTATACAGCACTGCGTCACATTTTCTCCCTTGGAAGGGCACCTATTAGGGCATAGGCATGGGCAGGGAACTTCGTGAGACCAGTGGAGCTCAGACTCCCCTGGAACCAGGCGGAGCTCAACCACCTCAGAGCTTAGGCAGAGGACCTTGGACACTTCATAAAGTGGGAGACACTTGGGTTGGTGGATACCTCACTTGAGTCGAGCTTTCGTAACAGGGCATCCTCCTCGCGTCCAGATTCCCGCGGCTGAACAGCCTCGTCCAGTCTGGGCACATGAGGCGCAACAGCTAAGAAAGCGCGTTCAGAATCTAAGGCGGATTCTGCCCTCTTCTTTGACCTCCGCTTCTAACTGTGAGAACTGGAAGCAGGCTCGAGGAGGTTAGCGAGCAGATCAGCAGCCGGCTTGGGCAAACCAGCAGGTGGATCAATGGCTCACTTGGGGAAGCCAGCGGGCAGATCGACAGCTGGCTCGGGGAAGCCAGTGAGCGGATTGGAGGTGTGGTTTGGAGAACTCGAACCTTGCCTAACTCAAGCCAAATCGCTGCAGGTTGGCTTGAAAACCGTAAGAAACTTTGGCAAGTCCAGTCATTTTGTCACGTTCCAAACAAAAAGGAGGAAGGAGCAGGCATGAAGGCAAAACAATGAGGGGTTTATAGAAGAAACAGGAACAGGGCAAGTAAACGTAGACCACGTGGGGTCAAACAAAAGGCAAAACTGGCGATAGGGGAAACCGCTGGAGCACACACTGGGGCAACACCAATGACTGGACTGGGTAGCACAGGACTGGGAGGCACAAATTAATAGAACAAGACAGAATAAAATCAATGATCAGCATGAAATATGGGAAGGCAGTAACTTAATTTAAAATGGGTACCCTTAAAGGAAATACTGTTCTGCACAGCAAAAGACTTCATCACAGATGATTGGGCAATGCCAGATATTAGTTATACCAATGAGAATGATATTTGCAGACATTATATCTAGAGATATGACTACTGCAAAAATGTACAATGCAATCTGTCACGCACAACAGGCACAGAGCAGGGAAAGAGAAGCAGGAGTCTAGGGAGTTGGGGAAACACAGGATTTATTTGGGGAGAATACATCCAGGAACACGATGCAACACATGGGACTGATGTCAGTGACCAGACTGGGGAAACATACTCTAAAGTGGACTTAAATACACAGGTCTAATTAGGGCATTTTTCCACCGCACCAGGTACTGTACTTTCGGTACTTTCAGTACTTCCATAAAGTGCCAAAAGTATGGTACTTCTTTCATGTCGGTTTTCCACTGGCGTAAAAAATGGTACTGGCACCAAATTACATCATCAGTGACCGCCCCTGACTGACATCGTCACAAAGCGCAGCTTAAATCATAATTAAAAAAAGAAACAGCCAAAAATTAAAACTAACAGTTTAGGCTGGAAAATGCGGTTTATTGTTATTTCATGTTATGTCAGCTTCTATCATGGTATAAGATTCAGTAATATCCAAATTGCATGAATGCTGCAATCATTTATGTTTACGTAGGTACACTTACTTTGGCTAAGCCGATCGAAGCAATAAGAATTAGCTTACTGCTAATTCAGTCATTTGAAAGCAAACAAATGATTTAATTATGTTTTTTGACTTTCAAGCGGCATTGTTTGGCGTTTCACGTGTGCCCCATTTCATCCAAGCAGCTTGGTATTTCGGTGTTCCGGGCAATTCAGTTTCCCTATGTTTCCCGTCTATCAGGAAATAATGTATCCCCTAATATTAAAGCAAAGAGGTATGTGAAATGTCTGAAAATCACTCAGGTACATTATTACATGTGAATACAGTATTGTTATTAGTACCGAGGCCCAGAGTTGCTGTATACCTGTTTTAACAGGGGGGAACCAAATATCCTGGATGTCAGGAAATAATGTTTCCCCTAATATTTAGGCAAAGATGTATGTGAGATGTCTGAAAATCACTCAGGTACATTATTACATGTGAATACAGTAGATCGTCACACATAATATAGTCTTACAAGCAACACTACCATTTTCATCAAGAAATATCTCTATCCAGCGAATTAAATAATATTTATTATCTGTAAAAACAAGAAACATCGAAAAGGCATGTGATGTTTTAAAATATATGGCTTGTTTACCTCAAGAGCTTCGTAGAAAGACATTAAACAACAGCGAAATCAGCGCGCGACAGGGGAAACAGAGGGAAACTGAATTGCTCGGAAATAAACGGAAATAAACTTTTTTATTTCGAGTCCTGCCATCCAAATCCCGCTGGATCTATGTTTCCTTGTTTGTCCATCCTTTTACTGTAATATTTTTGTTTCTACTGCTTTTTATTTTATTTCTCGCTGTTCGCTATGTGTTTCAAAAGATGACGGTTGTATTTTGTGTTTCAGCGGCAGGCTATTTGCATGACCAATCGACAGCAAATACGTCTGCAAGTCCCACCCCAAAGTAACGTACCAAAGAAGTACCCCAACTGGTTTGGCACTTTCGGTACTGGAACTTTCGGTACTGGTACTCGACCGGAAGTCAATGGAAAAGCGAAAGTACCGCACCGAAAGTACCGTACCGAAAGTACCGTACTTTGTGCGGTGGAAAAGCGCCCTTAGACCCAACTAGAAAGAGTTGATAACAGGGGGATTCCACATGAGGTAGCCAGGGGGGCGTGGCACACAGGAGGATTGGCATGAGCAGGGCATGACAGGACCCCCCCCAAATGCGCGCAGTCCGGGCACGCCTAAAGGAAGTGAAAGGACCGGACCAGGGACACAACGAGACTCAGGGCACCTAAGGGGAGCAAAAACGCTAACAAACCATGGGGAACAGCAACTGCATGAGGGACAAGCAAGACAACAGGTTCTCCTCAAACGAGCTTGATGGGCCGAATGGCCTCCTCTCATTTGTAAATTTCTTATGTTCTTATGTTCTAACAAAAACCCAGACAACAACTGAACAAACGCAGACACGAACAATGACACCAAGAACGGAAACATAAGACCCAAAGACACCAAAAAACGCGGACAACAGAGGGACAAGAGCAGGGGGCACACCGATGAAATGAGGAGTGAAAAGTCCAGGAGGGAAAAATGGCGGAACAGAGGGATGGGAAGCAAACACAGGGGGCACTAAACCAGGGGGTAAAGAGGCAAAGGGTGGGGGAAACCAGGGAGCCAGAGGGAACCCCGGCGGCTGAAAGAGCAGCAGGGGCCACAGGTGCCCGCGAGGCTGGAGCTGGAGGGAGCCTCGGCCTCTGCGAGGCAGGAGGTGGAGGGGACACCGAAGGGGGCGAGAAGGAAGACAGAGGGACTGCTGGAGGAGGGAGCATAAGCTATGGCAGGCAACGGCAAGGCCACAGCCGGTGAAAGAACGGGTGACTGACGAGACAGAGCTGGGGGAACCTCAGGTGACCAAAAAGGCGTCAGAGGTGGGACCACAGGTGCCCAACGAGTCACCACAGGGGGAACTGCAGGCAACCTTTGAGCAGGAGCCAGGGGGACCGCAGGCGATCACCGAGTCGAAGTAAGGGGGACTGACGGTGAGCCGGGGGGCAGGGCGGGTGGGACTCGACCCCGGCACAGGTGTCCCTCCCCGGGACAACGAGAGACAGGGCTTTGGCCGGGATCTTCCCTGACTGGGTGGCGGTCGGGGCTTCACTCTGGAGGGAGTCGTAGGGGGAGGAGTCAGGGTGATTCCCGAGGGGTCCTACTCGATTTCCTCCTCCACTCCTAATGAGGGGGGAGGAGTGGTGATCAGATGCTCAGGGACCTCCTCGGGAACTGGAGCCTGGTGCATGGAAACCACAGGCATTGGAGCAAGAACCACGGGGACTGGAGCAGGAACCAGGGAATCAGGAACTGGAACAGGAACCAGGGAATCAAGAACTGGGGCTTGTTCCTCGGGTGTGGGCGCAGCCAGGGGTTGCACCTTGGGTGGGGACGCACAATTGGGCGAAGTGGCGGCGGCTTTGGGCACATACTCGGGCGAAGCAGTGAGAAGACTAGCTTCGGGCGCAGGCGAAGGAAATACTGCCAGGATAAGTATCGAGAGGTGCTCTTCTCGACACAGTGCAGGGGAGGTAGCGGAGACCAAGATGGACCCCAGGAAGACACCCGGCATGTCCTCCCATCTTCGATCACTCCACTTTTTTTTCTTGCTGGCAGCTTTTGTTGGAGCCGGGGACACTTCTGGCAATTCTGCCAGCGCACCATAAGGCAGTCCACAGTCCAGTGAGACTTGCCTCATCATTGTCTTGGCGACCCCTCTCCTGAGCTGCCACAAGTTCTCTCTCACCTCTTCAGCCAGGTGTGAGTCTTTGGACAGGGACATCTCCATCAAGGGAGGTATCCTTGAGCTGCAGGGTTGTTCCGGACCTTGGGCTGATCGAGCCAGTAAATCACCTCGTTAACCAGACCGAGGTACTGTTCCTCGGTGAGGCGAGGCGTCTTTGTTGAGAGTTCGGTTATTCTGTCACACACATCAGGCACGGAGCAGGGAAAGTAGGGGAAACGCAGGATTTATTTGGGGAGAATATATCCAGGAACACGATGCAACACACAGGACTAACGTCAATGACTGGACTCGGGAAAGATACTCTAACGAGGACTTAAATACACAGGACTAATTAAGACACAACTAGAAACAGCTGATAACACAGGGATTCCACACAAGGTAGCGAGGGGGGCGTGGCACACAGGAGGATCGGTACGAGTAGGGCATGACAAAATCACACACAATATGTACTATGTTACGTCTTTTCAGCTAATTCATATTTAACTGTTAGATGGCAAAATGGCAACCTACCAATGCAATTCTTTTATTTCACATTTTGGAAGCTCGATTTCAGAGGGCAGCCACTTCACAGCTTCACTTATAAATGATGTCTATCTTAGTTGTGAATCAGAAGACACAAAAGGTGTCTTTTACTTTTATGAACGAAATTTTAGTTTAAGGAACAGCAAAAATGTGAAAACGGACATTATGGACAACACTGAACTTTTTAAATGCCCTGAATACCAAAACAATCCCGTGATTAATCTTTTTGGAGACACTTATGCAATGTCAGAAGCACAAAAATGTCTAATGAAATACATCTGCAAGATTCCTGGTTGATGATTTACTTTATACTAAAGTACTGCTTCACAAAGGTGAAAATCAGAGAAACTTTGAAATAAGAAACCTTTCCTGTAGGTGCGTTAGTTTGACCTAAGGTACGGGTAATGCCAGAATTTGTAATATCACAATGGGGTTTTGTGTACAAGTGTAGATACAAGGTGTATCCTGTGATGTACAGGTACAGATTAATGATACAGATTAATTAAACTTTGTTAAATTGATATGGTGAACCAATCGGTGAATGTTAGTAAGCCAGTGTTATGTTTATTCAGGAGAACAATTAAGGTGATCTCAATCCTGGTGTTATGTAACATTTAAAGTTAAACAATGTAGCTGAGTCATAATATATAATATAAAAGATCATCTTAATTTAATCCAAGATTATATTAGAGTGCATTAAAATGCATTAAATTTAAATGTTTAAATTCAAATTAGTCTTTATTAATCCATATATGCATGTATGAAAATAAAGATTAGGCCTAAATCACATTGCTGCGGACTAGCCCAGCCCAGTCAAGCAAGCCCTTCCTCGAGCCTCTGCCTGTTCCAACCTGCTGGCCTGTCTGCTCTGTGCAGGGACCACTGCGTCCTTCTGTCCGGTTCATGCCCCAGCCCACCAGCCTCTGAAGGCCCCTTACTCCCGCTGCCCTCCTCTGCCAAGCCCTGTTTCAAGATGGAGGTGCTTCGCCCGCAGCCCTACCTAAGTTTGCCCATTTGCTTCCCTTGCTTGCCTGGACTTGAATAAATTCCCTGTGTTGGGGACGGCTGCCACCTTCAAGCAGGCCTTTAGGGTTGGGGGTGGGGCACAGCCTGGGTGATTGGCTCCTTGACCTGAACAAGGTACCCATTCCTCCACTGACTTCGCCTTGGAATTCCAGACCGATCCAGATCGGCACGTGTGTATTGGGACTTCGTCGAGGTGTTCAGCCGGGACAAGGCATTTGGCTTGCTACCCAGTTGGCCCTGCGACTGCGCCATCGAGATGGAGGAGGGAACCCTCTGGCTTAACCCTCTGAGCCCTGAGGGTAGAAAACACACTTTCACTGCCTGGGGCATGGTCACACATTTCTTCAAATATCA
>JAODKC010000082.1:25195384-25210384 GCA_026777985.1 Mormyrops attenuatus
GCCTCCCTATGCTCGGTGGTGCTTGGGATCCATGCTGCAGCTGCCCTACGAGGACGCGAAGGCGCGCAGGTTAGGGGGATCACCACGGTGTGGAGGTATAAGACGAGTACTGACGGGCGCCGGGTTAGGAAGAACCCGGGGAGTAGCATTAGTGGGGAGTCGCTGACGCAGGTCCGCGTTCGGTGGCAGCGGCGTGGACTCCAGGCGGCACGTGAAAGGTTTGTGGTTCCGTCTAGAGGTGGGGTTGTTTGTTTTCGGGGGGGATTGTGTTGTCTCCCCCCGACTAGTTTTAATTTAAATTCTATTTTGTTGTGATATGAATTGATTTCTTTTGTATTTGTCAGGTGGAAGGAACCACATGTAATTTGGTATCCCTGAGCCTCGGTACGGATGGGAGCTGTCCCGGTCTTTTTATTGCACACGCGTGAGCTGTGGAAGTGTTTTAGTGGATTGTGAAATAATATAGTCAAGTGTTTTATAGATTGCTGTGATTTAGATCATTGTGTGGGGTGCTGCGGCGTTGCCGGGGTGCTCCATCTATGTATTAGGAAAGGGACGCCGAATGGTGGAATTTATAATAAATGCTTATTTTTATACTCCTTCTGTTGTGAGCCGTTCCTTATGTCTTGTGCCCAGTATAGCGGAGTGAAAACTTTTCACAAATATGCAAGTTCATCCTCTTACAGTTAGGACCCACTTGCTTTCATAATTCTTTTTCTCCTTTCAGTCCGCTGGCGCGGAACATTACGAAATCAGTCCAAAATCCCGCAACCTCCTAATATTTACCTGCAACTATATTTTCAAAATATTCGAACTGGGGAAAAAGGATGAGGAACGAGGGTCTCTGTCTATCCTATGCTATTTTGAACCGCAAATGTGAACTGAGGGTAAAATATTACGGGAGACGTTTTTCTGATGCAGTTCCTCTAAAGTCGCTTGAGAAGAAAAGGGTATTTTGAAAGTTGAAGGTTGGAAAAATTAAAGTTACACACAGCATTCGTGGTTGATGTTCTATTACCATTTTATGATTACACTTTGAAAGAGATCGAAGCACCGTGACGGAAGCCAACAAGGTTTTGGTTTATAAGAGCATAATTACTAGGAGTGTTAATGTAGTAAAAAGACAAGTTCAATAAGTTTTTGCTGTTTGTACATTTTTTCTGATAATTTTAAAAGGAATATTTTCTGGCTCCCTGGTTATATCACAATAGCTCTAAATTGTGACCGGAATCATAGCGATATTATATATATTATATATATACTCTGAATCAGCTTATTATTAACAGTACAGTATTACTTATTCCTTTTTGTTGTCCTCCCCCACTGCCCCCACGTCTTTGTTTGTCCTGTTCCTGTAACTGTATTGTTATTGTGTGTTTGATGCTCTCAACTGCACCTTAATAAAAAAAGACAAGTTCATATTGTTATACTTATTATACATAATTTACATACTAGAGCAATATGAATTATTTACTTCTTGTTAAATGCTTCCTTATCCTTAACTGCCTACTAATTGCTAAATACTCACTTATTGTTAAATGCTTTCTTATCCGATGTTGTCATGGAGTTCTATGGTCTGCATTGCATAATTGTCCCTCACTTACCTGTAACCCTGAAAAAGGAACAAAGATGGAAACTCACTGCAGTTATCCAGGAGAAAAAGGACTAAAGGGGGATTGGGATTATTATAAATAGTAATGGGGGATCTTGGCATTTTGTGTGAGTGGTGGATGGCATTTCCTTATCTTCTGTTATATCTGGTTTTAGGAGGGTTAAAGAAAGGGGTAGTTGGTACCAAGAGGGCTGCACACTACAGCACCAGTGGCTGACGCCAGTAAAGTGGAGGTCGTCAGTAAGTGGGTGTATGTGAGGATGAGCGTGATCCTGATATAACTTCACTTCCACACCCCATCAGGTGAAATCCAGAAATTAAATTTGTTGCACAAGAGTGAGCGTCGTGTCGAAGTGTCGTTCTTAACCGTGTAACACACGCATCCATCATTAATCATTTTTATTACTTATTATGAGTGACCTAATAAGTCTACCGGAAAAAGCCCAATTCTAACAAGCTGAAAGGAGCCATATTGCCACCTATAGTAGCGGAGTCGGACAAACTTCGGTCAATAAATCAATTCCCCTCCTGTGCATGTATACTGGGACAAGGACAGTAGTCCCAATAAATGGCGTAGTCGAGCTATAATCGTAGCTCGACTTGGCTGTGCATGTAAACGTATTGAATGATTTCCAGAGAAAAACTGACTAGAGGGATATTTTTGTATTCAGCTTTGGAATGTACAGTATACTTTTATATTACAGCAAAAGTGCCTGTGTGTTGGACAGCTAACACCCAAGAATAAGCTAAGGACAATTAAGAGTTAACCTCAGTGTTACAAACATGTATCAGAACTTCCTGCTAATTAGATTTCTGCGAATCGCAGAAATCTAATTAGCGGGAAGAGAACAAAAGGTGTAAGTCTGGAGCGCGCATATCAGGAAGGGCAGGAAAACCACAAAGAAGCTACAGAGAGGTGGGGGCGGCGAGCAGGTGGCCAGGTCCAAGAGATCGAGGGTG
Source organism: Mormyrops attenuatus (assembly GCA_026777985.1). Taxonomy (NCBI): domain Eukaryota; kingdom Metazoa; phylum Chordata; class Actinopteri; order Osteoglossiformes; family Mormyridae; genus Mormyrops; species Mormyrops attenuatus. Next base: position 25,197,957 of record JAODKC010000082.1, read on the forward strand.
GGCAAACTGCAAACGCTCAATGCCTGCAGAATACAGACTATATGAAGTATGTGTGTGCCTGCATGGTGCAAACTGCATAAAGCATACGTGTTGGAAGGTGGGCGCCCCACTCTAATCGGTCTAACCCAGTTCTGGGAGGGGGCGCGAGCTATCCGTTTACCACTGTTAAGGTATGTTAACTAAAAGCTCTTTGAGAATTACCACGGTGATATCAACGATATCAATTTCAGAAGAAAGCGACATCATATTATAAAACACCAACTAAGCGTAATAAATTTCTACCACACTGCTGTTTATAATTGGGTTCAGGGCAGCACTCAGGCAGGTGTGTCACCTCCATCCTATAGGCTGTCTCATCGTCACCAGAGATGACCGTTGTGTTATTCGCAGATTTCACAGTGGTATTTGATGGGTGTGTGGGGGTGCAGTCATGGGTGAACAGCACTGGGCTCAACACCCAGCCCTGTGGGGAACCTGTGTTCAGGATCAGAGTGGGTGAGGTGTGCATTCTGACACGCTGTGGTCCGTTTTACCTGAGAAGGATCCGGCTGCAGAAGGTCCCAGGAGGACTCCACTGTGGGGCCGGAAATCACATGAACTCCACTGCTGAGCCGGACATGACGTTGTGCAAACTTCAGGAACGGAGACGAAGTGTAGGAGAGAGATATTATTATTATTGTTAATGATTATTACAGTAGTGTTAAAAGTAATATAATTAAATATGCGTGTGTGTGTGTGTATGTTAAATATTACATTTTATATATAATTATAGCATTATAAGTATTATCACTAGTAATAAATCAAAATAATGTATTATAAAAACACAGGATATTATTATCATCATCATCTCCATTAGGATTACATCACATCACTCTGTATAACGTAGGATATACCAGCACTAGGGGGCGCAGAATCACATGACCTCCACAATAGCGGTGGCAATGACGTTAGTGAAACATCGGAAACTAACTTTAATAACCCCTATATTATATTAACCCCTACTATATTGACTATATTTGCAGACTCTTATTGCACGATCCTTAAAAGGACAGTTGAAAAACAGTGAATGATAAACTGACAGACACAGATGGGGGAGAAATACAGCCTTTAAGGAGACAGAAGTGGATACAGGCAATAGAGACAGAGCGAGTCATACTCTGACAACTTTGAGGCATAAAAGGTCTTTTTTTCAGTTCAGCAGCTCATAAAAAGATTTTTAAAAATCCAAAAGGACTTTACAAACCTTTACTTTACTCTCACTTCTGCCTTGTACCCTTGGGGCCCGGCCGGGCATAGCCCAAAGGAATAACAAGGGTCTGCGCTCCTGTGGGCCCACCGCCTGCAGGGGGAGCCGTGGGGGTCGGGTGCTATGTGGATGACGGCAGTTGAAGGCAGGGGACTCAGCAGACCGATCTTCGGGTATCAAAACTGGATTGCAAGATAAAAATTGTGTAATTGTTTTAGCCTGTTCTAACATTTTGTTTTTGTTCATGTCAGCCCTTCAAGTCCTTTTCCAAGGGTCTCATTAAGATGCATGCCAAGGCCCCCATTAATGACTCCCAATACCACTCAAATCTACTCATACAAAATATACACTGTCTTAAATAATGTTTTTATATTCCCATCCAAAAGGCTCTCATAGTCAATGCTTCATCCACATCATATAAATGCCTAATAAAAAAAACTATTTCAGTATGATGCTCAGAAAATAGATTTCCTGAGAGCTTATAAAGTGATAAACACCAGAAAATAGTATTACAGGTAATAGAGAGGGTACACTACCAAAACCCACACAAATTATATATAAATCCTATTGAGCAATATCAAAATGAGTCAAAGTATCACGCAATATGAATATTAAACAGCGCTCCATCTTGCACAAATACAAACCATGTGATTCAACAATGTGTTGTAGAATACTTAATTTACTCACAGATTAATTGAATCCCAATAAAGAATTCCATCCAGCCATCCATCCATATTCTGTAACCGCTTATCCTATTCAGGGTCCACAGGTCCGGAGCCTATCCTGGAAGCTATGGGCACAAGGCAGCGAACAACCCAGGATGGGCCACCAACCCATCACAGAGCACACAATAAACAATTCAAATCTATAACCACATTGTGTTCTTCAAGGAATTCCACCACGGACCAAAGAGGTGTCTGACCAATCAGATTACTAGGCCTGGGCTGGCACTCTACAGGACTGACATATTAGTGAATAGGAGCAAAGAGAGCAGCCAACATTACACAGTCTATAGCCGATAAAAGTAGCTCACTCACCAAAGGCAACACACCTCAGTTAAGGTTTTGTAACTTTGGGGGATCAGAATTATCCACCTTCGCCATTTTTTGTACAGATCCCAATAACTGTGGTGTACAAGTTGAAATGCATTTGGTATTTATTTGTGTCAGAGAATGAGGAATGACCAAACACAGGCTGTAATTACAGGCGGGTTAATCTCCTGTCATTTATGCTGATTCTGCCTCTTGACTGCATCATGACGAATCACCACATAGCTGCCAAGCTAACGATGTCGACGCGTCGCTAATTCCACCACCGCTGCTGACATTCCCACCTCTAGGGGTCATAGTCAAGGAAGATGCTCTTTCCGGCATCCTTGCAAAAAATGTCCATTAAGTTCTTCTCATGGGGGGTGAGGCTCCAGTGGCGCAAGGCCGCCACCTGCAGAGCAGGAGGGCGTGGCGTGGCATTCAGCAGGGCAGACAGCCAGGCGGAGGCGGGGGCGGCATCCGAGGGCCGCAGGCTGATGTCCAGCTCTGTTAGCGCCACTAGGCTCCCCAGTGATTGGAAGAGAGGCAGCCATCCTGCCCCGCCCACACTGCCATTGTAGGACAGGTCCAGCTGCCTCAGGTGACTCAGGGCCTGGCGCCTTGCCACAGATGCTGCACAGAGAGGGGGGGGGACCCAACTGCTGAAACGGGGCTGCCTTCAACCTAGGAAGCCAGAAACAAACACTCTGTGCTCGAACCTCACCCAGTTGCAGCATGTCCTCCGCCGTCAGGCCGCAGCTGCTTAGCCTCATCTCCAGCAGGGCGGCACCGGCGGGCAGGGCCTCCAGCAGTGAGTTCAGCTTCCCCCCCACGCACTTGTTCCACGACAGGTTCAGGGCCTCCAGCAGGGGGAGCCGGTGTGTTGCCATGGCTGTGAACACAGTCTGTCAACTAACAACTTGTGCAAAGTCATGCAACAGGCATGACTGCCCCCTGTAGGGCAGGCAGTGCAGCCCTCTGACCCCATATCCAAGAGGCAGGCTGGTGTAGGTCCCATTAATGGGCCATTATGCTTCGAAATAGTCAAAGATTAGCAATGAGCTCTTCTTAACTAATGCATGCATATATTATTAACACAAACATTCCTGGCTAAAATACCTGCTTTAATATGACACCAACAGGAAGTGGGGAAACCAGCCAGGTGTAGCCAGGGGGAGTAAGATCATCTGAACATGCTATTATTTATATAGGTTTTTAGTTATATAACGAGCTGAACCGAGTGGTTGACAGCATACCGAGAGCCAGGTAGGCCTCCTCCGTGAGACAGCAGCTACTCAGGTTAAGCCTCTTCACGTTTCCCAATGGGAAGCCGGTGAAGAGCTGCTGGGACACGCCCCCAAGCTTCTTATTGGAGGATAAATCCAGCATGGTGATGTCACAGAGGGAAGGGAGTGCCTGAACTGGGGGGTGGGGAGACACACACATACAGATTTGTAATTATATTTTTGTGGGGACTCTCCATTCAATTCTATGAGTAAAACATAAATCTCAACATGATGACCTTGAACCCTTACCCAGCCCTAACCTTAACCACAAGTAACCAAACATTTTTAGTTTTTTGACTGCATTCACAGATCTCAGTGGGGACCTGAAAAATGGTCCCCACAACATAATATAAACATAATCCACACACACACAGACACACACACACGCTGCACGAAAAGCACCCAGGAAAGTCACATGCACTGCCAGACTAGAAGAACCTGGTGCTGCATTATTGTACATTAACATGTATATTCCCCCCAGGGCAGTGCTCACCCAGAGCCTGCACGTCCTGCTCTGTCAGACAGCACTCATGCACATCCAGGCAGCGCAGCTGTGCGAGGCCCCCCAGCTGGGCCCCCAGATTGGCCAGCCCCCCAGACAGCCCCCTGTTACAGGACAGATCCAGCTCCTGCAGGGTGGGGAGGAACTCGAGCACACCACCTACAAACATGGGGGGGCTTATATTGTGTCTACCAGCATGTGCTTTTAGTGACTATGAAACATATCAGAAAAACCCACCCAGCATCTCCAGGCCCTCGGGCCCCAGTCCACACCCCCGAAGCCGCAGAACCCGCAAGCCTGGGGCGTCCCGCAGCTGGGGGGCCAAGTCCCCAAGGGCTCCTCCCAAAAGCTGGTTAGTGGACAGGTCTAGCAGCTCCAAGCCCAGCAGCCTGGAGAGCACAGCACCTGGAAAAGAGGGCGGCCTTCAAACCCACATCTAACCCTGGGCCAATCAGGAAAGCAGGTGGTTCATTTTAATAAGGCAAATGCAATGGACCAGAGCCTCACCCACGGCACCCACATCTGCCGCAGTGAGCCCACAGTCCACTAGGTGGAGCTCCTTCAACCGGCAGCCAGAGCGGAGTTCAGCAACCAGGAGCTGCAGGTGGCCCCCTAGCCCGGCGTTCCAGGACAGATCCAGTACCTCCAGCAGGGGGAGCTCTTCCAGGGTCTCCCCTGCGATATTCGCATTTCCGACAATAAGCATGTGCAAGACAACATGACAACTTACAGCCTGGCTTTAACCAAAAAACCATATTAACACATCAGCAAAAAAGACTAAGTTACATAAAATGATTATAAAAATATCAGCAGTTATTAAAAAATAAACTATTTCTCTGTGCTGATTTAACTTTGGTAACTTACTGACCACATCTGGTTCTTAAATTATTAAGGGTGTATGTGTTACAATTCTCAGCAGGCATTCTGCGCGGACACCTCATACCCAGGGCAGCAAGGTCCTGAGGGCTCAGCCTGCAGCCACTCAGTCTCAGTGTCCTCAGCCTGCACACATGCTGGAGGTGAAAGGTCAGCGCTTTCAGCGACCCTCCAATCAGATCATTCCACGAGAGGTCCATCTCATCCAGGCCGCTCAGGAAGGGCAGGAGGGTGGCTGTTTGAGGAGAAGAGCAGGGACCCCCCCGCCCCAGGTCACCCCTACCTCCACATTTACCTGCCCCCCCCCGCTGTGTCCTGCCACACCCAGCTTACCCACCCAGCTCCACCACGTCGGTGGCTGTCAGGTCACAGTGACTCAGGCTCAGGCTCTGGCTGTCCGGCTGCCTCCCCATCTTCTGCACGAACTGCCTGACACGCCCCCAGCCTACCACGGAGCCCGGCTCTGTCTCTAAGGACTCGCTCTCCCCTGGAAACCACACCCACCGCACTGACGTCACTGAAAGGGTGGGGATCATCCGCAGGGCGTCGTAATGGTCCCCTCTCACCTGTCCCGGGGGGCACATCCTCCTTGTCCTCTCCCTCCTCAGAGACGCCAGACTCCTTCCTATCCTCGCTTTCAAAGGGGCGGAAGAACCGGGAGACAGACGGCTTCTGCAGACGCTCGCTGAAAGACTTCTTCCTGCGGATCTGGTTCATGATCAGGTCCAGAGGGGACCGTTTCGGGGATTTCTGTGAATCTGAGCGAACCATCGCGAACAAGTGTGTAAGCGGCGGCCGCTGAGCCCTTTAAGAAAAATCACATGCCGCGATTTCACCTGTGTACAATGTAAACAGGACGCGGAAGAGCGCAGCGTTTTACTGATTAAACTGTAAACACCGCCTTATAACCGTGTAAGGGACCGGTTTCTCTATTCCTTTTCGACGGTCCGTAATACGTACCTAGTCTCTCCATCATGCACTCGGCAACACCGCCTGGGAGTTTTATTAATGCTGGGATCTGAGAAAGGGAAAAGACATGATCGCTCAAGACCAAGTTCAGCGAGTGTGAACCCGATCCTCTTACTGAGGGAAAACCAGCGAAAACTGAACCTAATCCCAGTAATTTACTCACCTTTTAAGTCAATGCTTAGTTTTTCCCCCGAGAAACGATGGCGGCCGGTGGGGGTTAAGTTCTGTGCTAACAGGTGATTAGATCCGGGCAGGGAGGACCTCCTCCACCGCACTTTGAAACCGCGCATTGTGTGGACCCACGGCTGCATGCACTTTCTGTTTGCTTGAATAATTAACGAGTCGCCCTGACAACATGGAGCAAAACGCCTGAGGAGCTCTGGATGCCGCAGTCACACCCCCTATAAACCCTGTAATGCAGGGACGTGTCGCCGGGGGTGAACACCTGCCCGAGCTACTGCAAGTGCCTCCCTTCCTGAGCAGGCACGTAGCCACGTAATAGTCGAGATGGCCTAAGAACTCTGAACAAGGCACTAGGTTCCTGAATACAACAATGAGGAGGAGGCTGGGACTGGAACTTGCATGAGTTTTTTTCCTGCCAAGTGTTACACCGAAATTCTTTCTTCTTTCGCACTTAAATGGAAGTTGTATCATACAGGTGTTATCGTTGCGTAAATTATTGCTGCTGATGGTCAGTCTGCTGAGGCCCCAGCCTTTGACTGCCACCCGACCTGCACTGCAACCGACCCCCACAGCTCCCCCTGCAGGTGGTGGGCTTATAGGAGGACGGATCCACGTTACCCGTTCAGGTTATGCTCGGCGCTCCTGCCCCAGACGAGGCCCAGGTCCCCCCAGTCCAGGCGGGGTCACATATTCCTTAGTTTTAATCATCATAAGGGTCAGTATGAATCACACTTAAGTCTGGCTGCTCATCAAAAGGAGCCAGTTGAGGTGGTTTGAGCATCAATCTAGGAGGCGTCCTGGGCGTTCCAGGCATGTCCAACCGGGAGGAGGCCCCGGGGCAGACCCAGTGGCCTGTACTACGAAGCGGGGTTACTGTCTTATCGGGGTAACTTGTTGGATTTAAGGTAGTCTGGGCAAAATGTAAGTGAACATATATGAAGTCCATTTAAACTGTGGTACCTTAAATCCGACAAGTTACCCTGGTAAGCCAGTAACCCCGCTTTGTAGTACAGGACACACTGGAGAGATTATGGCGCCCTGGTATTCCCCTGGAGGAGCTGGGGAGAGGGAGGTCTGGGCATTTCTGCTTAGACTGCTGCCCCCGTGACCCGACCCCGGATAAGTGGCAGAGAATGGATGGATGGATGGAAATTGTTGCTGCTGAGTTCCAACCTGTTTTTCTTTCTGCTTGTTTCTGTTCCGCCTAAAAGGTACATATGTATGAACTGTCTGTTGTCAACATATGCAAAGTTAAGATCTTTGTTTGTCACATGCAGTCGTGCTTGTATAACAAAATACATGCTTGTTCTAGCAGATTCACCAGCTGTGCTGTGTAGATAGGGAATATAATATACTGGGTATATCTAAGTATAAAAGAATGTAATAAAATATATACTAAATATAAAAGTATAAAATAACATTGAGTGAGTGGTGCAGATGTGCAAGAGAGGGTAAGAAGGGGGGGAGACATACGAGGATAGAGATGGAGGATTAGTATGAGTGTGCAGTTGTAGACTCTCCATATGTGCTGTTGCTGAGAAGTCTTATTGCTTGTGGATAAAAACTTCTCCTGAAGCCTTCAGTCTGGCCTTTGAGGCTGCAGAGGCATCTCCCTGCCGTCAACAGTCTGGACAGTTTATGTGCAGGGTGGGCGGAGTCACTGGTGATCCTGGTGGCCTGTGTACTACACCTTCTGGGGTAGATGCAGGGCTGGTATGGAGTTCCCGATGGTGCGTTTAGCCGAGTGCACCACTCGCTGCAGGGCCTTTCGTATCCACGCCAGGCTGTCATGCTACCCATCAGGATGTTCTCTTTAACTCCAGAGTAGAGACCTTGAACCTCCTGAGCCGCCTGAGGTGTTAGAGGCTGTGTGGCTCTGCCCATGAGGAAGTGAGAGCTCAGGTGAGGTCCTCAGTGACACCGAGATCATCTGCGATTAGTCAACATCACCTCAACTCTCATAACTGTCGATTTAAAAAAAAAATCTTGTCAGGCAACCCCTAGTGCATAGTTTAGATTTACGTAACAATGCAAAATATAATACATATAAGTCATTTAAAATGCTTTACTTTCATGAACTATTGTGTAGAAGGTTTCCCAAACCAGCACATTATAGGGAATCCATGGCGACAAGGATATCCTGCCCGAATGTAATCTCTGGCGCACAGCCAGCACCCGCTGCTCGCCTTGTCGAAATGACAATAGCAGTTTGCCGGGTCATGGCGCACCGCCTTTGGCTGAGCCGAGACGTCCGCACTAAACGCGAACATCACACGTTAAAATCATTTAACTTTATGGTTACGAGGCCATAAAGCCTCACATATTAACGTACATGTTAGGTGCATTTACTGTCCTTCATGGCTCCCTCGGCACGGCTGACAAGACTCCCTGACAAGATTTCTGTCTTCAAGTTGAATTTGTAGGCAAGTCAATAAAATAATAATGCAGTACATCATAACAATTATACAGTAATATCAGGGACTCCATGCGGTACGGTACTGTACCTCGAGCCGAAGAACCATTTCAAAACGCAGGGCAAAACAATAATCACAGTTTCAGGATGTGTCCAGTTATTTGATAATGATTCTTTAAAGTGTTATGCGTAGACAGAATTGGTTTTGAAATGCAGTGACACCCCAGCCACTGAACACATTAAAAAAGACAGGACCGCGGGACTCATAAGTAGCGCTTTTGAAAAATCCAACATTGGAGCTATAGAAAAACAATATTTTATTATGAGTTCATTTTTTATTAACTGACAACAGTAATACACCGAAACGGCAAACATCCAGGTGGTGCTCTGCGTAGAAAGGAAAGGCGGCGCATGAAAGGGAGGCGGGCCCCCTAGTGGATCGAGTTTTACACTGCAATCGGGGCAGATGATCTTCAGACAGCAGACATGCCTGACACGCAAAACCACCTCACACGGCTGCAGGTTCGAAACTGAAAGAAAGCACCACATTGCCCCCTGCTGGTGCACTGATGCCCCCACCACCTTCACCAAGGAGGGTAGCTGATAACATTAGACTGCTGCCTATATACAAAGTCAATATAAATCTTCATCACTTCATATATTAAATATTTCAAGGAGGCATTTACTCTATATGGAATTGCATTATGGTATCAATATATTGATTTTTCTTAGAGAATCTAAAGTAAAAAGTAATTACTCTTTTAGTGTTTGGATAAACTGTAAAAAGACAAATAATGAGCACACATATTACAGCAGTAACAGGGTCAAATCAGAACCTGAAAGAATACTAATAAAATAATAATAATAATAATAATAATAATAATAATAATAACAGGAACAGAAAGTACCCCCCTCTCCCTACTGGCTAAGTTAAAAAAGAATTAAAGGGAAGTCGGTGACAGTCCTGGGGGTGAGTGATGGCATAATAATTAAATCATTAATTGTTAATGACAGCAACAGGTGCGTCGTGTCTCATCGTGGCTCCACCCGGCCTTTCTGGGTCCTAAACGCTCCTGTCAGTCACAGGTAGACACCCGAGTGCAGACGCAGCCAAGGCTGTCACCTGTGCAAAGCAGTCAACCAGCAGCAATCAGAGCAGAAGCTCGGCCCTATAAGGCAGGCCACACCCAAACAGCTCCCCCCACCAGGTCCTCAACGTGGCCCCCGTCCAGCAGCACGGTCGATAAACGTATCTCATGGTACATTTCACCTTTTAAAGCTCACATTGCAAAAAGCCCGGCGTTACATCATTCTTAATGTCTGCCTAAAGCACCTCCCAACATTCTCATTTACCTGTTAAATCTGCTTAAAATCTGTCGGTAAACCCAAGATCGTGGCCTAAGTGGGTCTCCGGGAGAAGGGGAAGATGCTATTAGCATTGGTCGGTTTGCACATCTGTCCACTGCAAGTGTGGTGTCTCTGCCCTCCCAAAATAAACATAAGTACCACTGCGGACAGGGAACAAAACATTCCCTTGTGTTTTGTTTTCCCCGTTTGAAAAATGTGACCCTTCAGGAAACAATGACGGTGCAAACCACAAAAAAATGTTTTTCTACAAAATACTGTGCAGTCTGTTGGAGAGGCTCCATGGTAACACAAAAACAGCGCGCAATCGCGGTACTCCGAGGTGGGTGTTCTGCACTGGTGCCGGGCTCTAGCTGGGGGCAGGGCCGCCGGCAGGATCTGTCAGCCCAGTGACAGGGTGGGGCTCAGACAGCTGCTGGCGGAGCTGTGCAATGACGCGTTCCAGTCGCTCACGGGCCTCCCTCTCCTGCCGCAATGCCTCCTGCAGCTCCTCCCGGTCCTCTTCTGCCCGGTCAAGCCTCCGCCGCAGCTCCGACAGCTGCAGGAAGAGGAGGCGGGGTCAGTTACCATGGCGACAGCGAGCGGGACTCACTGGACATGAAAGGCTGTGCAAACCCCATGGATGCAGTTAGAGTAGCCTATGCTGCTGTGATTCAGTACTGACATGAGGTCCAGCACAGTACTACATCAGCAGCGCCCCCTGCTGCGTACCTGTGCTGCATAGTGGGCCTCTGGCGGTGACTCCCTGCTGTGGAGGCATTGACAGGCCCGCTGCCTTCGCAACTCTGATTTCTGCTCTCCACTCTTCAGGGTGCAATCTGCCTCCTGCTCCGTCTGAGCGCGCTCAGTGCAGTCCGCCTCCTGCTCCATCTGAGCATGCTCAGTGCAGTTTGCCTCCTGCTCCGTCTGAGCGCACACAGTGCAATCCGCCTCCTGCTCCATCTGAGCATGCTCAATGCGGTTTGCTGCTTTCACTGTCTGAGCACGCTCAGTGCAGTCCGGCACTTTCTCTGTCTGAGCGCACTCGGTGAGGTCCGCCTCCTGCTCTGACTGAGCATGTTCGGTGCAATCTTCATTCTCTGCCTGAGTGCGCTCAGCATGGTCCATCTTCAGTGGCTTCTGCTGGTCCCCAGCTCCATGCCTGCGTAACACCTCTAATTCCTGTCACACACATAGAGACACAGTGTCATACACACACAGTGACACACGCACATATAGTGACACACACATGCAGTGACACAGAGTGACACTGACACACGCACAGTGACATACAGTAACACAGAGTGACACACATGATGAAGCGACACACACACTGACACATACAGACAGTCACACAAACACACATGGTGACACACTGGCAGGGCAGCTGGCAGGCCTTTACCATCTCCAGCTGCTTGTGCTTCTGCAAGGTCCTCCTGAGCACCTCCTGCTGCCTGCTGTACAGCTGCGCCATCTCCAGGGCCACGCGCTCCCTGTCCTCGACGGCAGGCACCGCGTGGGCGCTCCTGCCGCGCCACATCTCCATGGCGACGGGTTGGAGCTGGCGCCAGTCAGCGTGCTGGTATGCAGCTTCACCATCTGCTGAGGCTGGAGACAGACAGAGAGACCGAGAAGGACACAGGGAGAGAAAAATGGAGACAGAGGGAGAGAGTGAGGGTGAGGCAGGGAGGAAGACAGAGACAGCGAGCGATACAGAGAGTATTACCGTTTTACATGTAATTATTTGTAGACATGGTATGAGTGTTACTATGTATTACTGTGTATTACTCTGTGTTACTCCATATAACCCTCTGTTACTCTGTATTCCTCTGTTTCACTCTGTATTACCCTCTGTCACTCGGTATCATTATACAGCATGAGCGTGTCACTGACCCACAGCCGGTGCCGGCGCCCCCTGCAGGCTGTAGTGCTGTTTCAGCAGAGCGCTCAGCACCCCCACGCCGTCCGGGGCCCCTGCCTTGCTCAGCGCCGTCGGCCCGTCCTCGCACCTGTACAGGAAGTAGCTGAAGCACAGGAAGGGTGCTGTGAGCATGGAGTCAGCCCGCAGCCCTCCACCAGCACCCTCACCTGACACGTGCCGGTAGCTACCTGGGTGGCGTGACAGTGGTGAGGCATGGCTCCTCCTTGACATCCGGGCGGCCGGTGGCCTGCGGGAGAAAGTCACGTGACTGATCCCTCACGCACAGCTCCCCCCAGCTCAGCCTACCCCACAACCCAAAAAAGGGGCTTACCTTTTGATCAGCATCACCATCACACGGCTTGTGGCTGCGCTTCAGCTGGGTCTCTTCGTCCTCCTCCTCATCATCGTCATCCTGAAATACAGGAGGAGTCAGAGTTAAAAGAGCATGGGGGGGCGGGGGCACGCCCATACACACCCTCATGCTAACCTTCATTTCACAATGATCCGTAATTCCCATGCACTGCAGAGCTCCAGTCTGTCGACAAGCCAGGCAACACAGTGCGGTGCTCTATACCACAACACAACATGGCGATCTATACCGCAGCACAGTGCAGGGTGCTATACCACAGCACTCTGTACCACAGAGCAGCGCTCTATACC
>JAODKC010000082.1:25213182-25224370 GCA_026777985.1 Mormyrops attenuatus
CTCTCAATCAGCCAATGACAGTGGGTCTCCAAGACCGGAGTTGAGAACTACTGTTTTATTATTGGCTGATTGAGAGGCCATCCCAAAAACCCACACCGGCCCTCCATGGATCAGGTTCCCCACCCCTGGCCTAGACGAACAGGAATGTGGTTTTTCAGCCTAAGACGAGACACCAGACAGCATTTCCGCATGACTCTGGCTTAACCTCACCCACCCCCAAACCAGCGTCTACCCGTTATCAGAATAGCCACAGGCACACTTCAGGTACTGGTACCACAGAAAGTCGGTATTACTGAGCAGAGACATTCCCACCCTGTTAGTCACAGGAATAAATCAGAACAACCTTGGAGGCAAACAGCTGGGGGACAAGGTCACGGTGGCAGGATGACACGTCAATCCCACAATCCCCTTCTGTGCTGCCATCAGTTTGTCCACAACGCTTAATGCCATGAAAAGCCATTCAGTAAAAAGACCATTTACTTATTATCATTGCTCATTGCTCAAGGGACTCAACTCTTAAAATTCTTTGATACAAAGACAGACAGACGGACACATCAGTCACTAAAAGCAGAAATTGTTGCATGCAAGGTGAGCATTTATGCGACAGGACGTGTGAAAACACTCGCCTCATAATTCATTGTTACCCTAGCTAAAGCATGGCTTACAACAGAAGGAGGAAGGACGGAGCCAACTGTTAAGCCCGGCCATTCCGGCAGCTGCACCCACATCAGCCCCAACCATATCTGTCAGTCATACCCATTCTAGCAGCCAGACCCCCTTGTCAGCCTCATCCCCCATCAGTCAAACCCATTCCTGAAGTTCCACCCCCACAGAGCCGGCAAGCCCCGCCTCTCACCACGTCATAGGGCCTCTTGCGGCTCCTCTGGCTGTACTTCTCCTTCATCTCGTCTAGCAGCTTCCTGTATGGTGCCTCCTGTGCTGTGCCCAGGTACTTGCGGCCCAACTGCAGATAGCACGGCCAACGGGCCGAGTCGAAGCCCCAGTGGCAGGTGCGGCGGTCGGGGGGGCGGTGCGAGTGCATGACGAAGCGGCGCGGTGAGAAGAGCAGGCCGCACTGCGCGCACTGGATGCAGGGGGCATCGGGGTGCTCATAGAGCGGTCCTGCGAACAGGCCCCGCCCCTTTCCCAGGCACCGGTGCTCCACCTGGAAGGTGGATCCGCCCTCGCGGAGTGGGAAGGGCACTGGGGGGGTGGCGGGAGGCGCAGGCCGACCGGGGCGCAGCAGAGCGTTGCAGAGGCGCTGGGCATCGGTTAGAGTGATGAGGCCGCAGGACGGTGCATCTGGGGGCAGCACACTGGACGCCTTGAGCGCGTGCAGCTGGTCGCCACGGCAACGCGAGCAGTAGACGTAGAGCTCGTCGCAGATGCCGTTGATCTGCTGCAGTGAGAAGGCGCGCAGCACTGAGTTCAGCACCTGCGGCAGGCAGAGCCGCTTCTCCCCGCCCACCGTGAAGCACGAGATGGGCTCCCCCTCCAGCACTGTGTGCTTCAGCTCCGCCGAGCTGTCGCAGGGCGCCAGCAGGGGCCCGGCCGGTGGTGGCGGCAGGGGGGGCAGTGGCACAGTCGTCTCATCCCGCCCCCCACGTGCCGAGAAGGCCGCCGGCCCCCCCAGCGAGCTCTGGCTGCTCAGCGTGAACTGGGCCAGTGTGTGGCGGATGCCTGGGCTCAGGTCCAGGGCGTGGCCCCAGCCCGCCTCCTCTTCCTGCTGCACCTCCTCCTTCTCCTCCAGCCGCTCCCTCTTGATCTTGGCACCCCCTGGGGGGCCCCGGTGCTGCTTCAGGCTGATTTCTGCCGTGAGGCGCTTCTTAAGGGGCACCTCTGTGACCCGGGTCCGAGACGGGCGTCTGGAACCGCCCCTGGGCAACTGCGCCTCCTTGTGGCTGGGCCTCAGACTCACATGCGCACTGGCCATTGTGCCGTCACTGGGAGGGTTCAGAACTCTCACTGAATGAAAGACTTGAACTCATGCATAGTAGAGTCTGGTCTGAAAACAGCCAGTTTCCTGTGGGAAGAGAACAGTTCAGAATGTGAAGCTCTGTCTGGCTGCAAACCTCCCAGACAACAATATGCAGATAATGTTCTCGTCATCTGTCACGCTTCCCCAAGTCTAGTATGATTCAAGTAAAGAGGTACTCATTTAGCGTCTTGGAGCTGTTCCTGACAGGTTAATACTTGTTTGTCACCTTTTCAGCACCTAATAAGTGACTTCTCCAGATCCGTTCCCAGAAACATGCTGCACATCTTGCGGCTTTGTTAAGTAACCGCTTGGCGGGCAGACTGGCGCAGCCGCCAGTGCCGCCATTCGCGCTGGGTGCGGTAAATCCGAGGGCGGATCGTGCGCGCTCTCCGCGCCGCCGCCTTCCGCGCAACCAACACGAGGGAAAAAAAAGGCGACAGGAGGAAGCGGGTGACGGGGAGACGCCGAGCCAGCATCATGACCTGACTGTGTATCTCCTACGTGACATCTGACCAAGGAAAAGCACAGGATCCGCTCCGGGGCAGTATCTCATGCTGTAAACGCAACCCGGGCTCAAAAAACCCAAACAGGCTCGTTTCAAAAGCGCCATAAAGTAAAACCACAATCCCGTGTGCGACCCGTGCCAATCGGACGCTTAAGTTTTGCTTTCATCAAGGCTAAATTAACAGGGCGGCTCGTATACCGACCCGGGTTCAGCATATTCCTAAATCGCCAAACGGGCAGGCGGTGCCAGTATTTCATTAACAGCAGATGTCCCTGCTCCATTCTGCGGCCGAGGAATGAAACACCCACGGGATCACAGCAATTATAATTACAGTTCATCTGGATACGTATCTAAAATGCTTCGCTAGACTCCTTGATAAAGTGAGTTTGCCAAAAAATACGAGAAATTAACGCGATCCATATGGCCGGTCGCACCCGAGCGAGATATCCAGTCGCTGAGACATCTGCGTCCACCGTAATGATCCTGAGAAAATAATGAGATTACTTTGTGTTTCCTTGGGGTAGGGGATAGGGGGATTTCTCCCCTCGTGTATTCAGATCCGCGCTCGAACGCATACGATGGTGGCACCCCCACAAACCCTTGCCCCTCTCTGCACCCCCGTATCGCCCCATTCCCCTCTCCACCTCCATACGCCGAAGGACACCGCGCTGCTGTCCCTCCCAGCAGCCGCATATTCAGTATAAATACCTTCCCCGGGACTGCTTCATTTTTTAAACAGTAACCTTCAATGAAATAATAAAATAATGATTTTACTTCGCAACATCTAATCCTAATATAATTAATATCATAAAACGCTACGGCAAATGCACATATAAAATCACCTCGCAACAACGTTAAATCCTCCCAGATTTGAGAAAAAAAAATATTAAACGGCTCGGGAAATCCGAATTATCCTGTAAATGTATACGAACGATACATTCATAAGAATGACAATCGTTTTGCAGATGGCAGGCTGCGGATTGAAGGTGGTTTGAAGAGCCGCTGGCAGCACAGCCCTGGTGAAACACAAGGGCGCGGAATAAGCAGTAAAGAAAATGGATAGTTAATACGAAGTAAGCGCTGGCTTGAAGACGCACCTTGCCTTGCGGAGATGGCGGTCCCCTTCGCAAGCCGACGGCAGTGTGCGGATGGCCAGGTACACTCACACACACAAGGAGCGCTACACACCGCCCCGTCGCGGACGTCACTCCCCGGCCGACGTCAGCCGCCCGGACCCTGCGGGGAAGCGCGTCTGCGGTGCCCCCGCCGCCTTTGTTTTGGTGGTCCCGGAGCCGTATCGTAACCTCCGAGGAGACACACCTACGCAGTGCGTCACGCCGGGCTTTAAAACGAGGCACCGGGGAGGGGAGGGGGACGCAGGCGTCCCTCGCTGTAAAGGCGGCTTTACATGTAGTCGCGCATTTTGCGGTATACGAGGTAATGGCCACATATTGCCCACATCCTACACAAAGTGATTTAACCGAGATGTTTTGGCGAAAAATGCATGCATGATAACAATGCCATTACACGTCAGATATAACAAATGGACAATAACAAAATGATAACAGTTCATACTGTCGGGTTAGATTACAAGCATAGCGCGACTGCACTGGAACTGCCTCCACGACAGGCTGTTTTAACACGATCTCGGAGGAAGGTCGGCTCGACCGGACGCCAGCAGACGGCTTGATGTAGGCCTATTCCTGTACTGTAACGGGCGGGTTCACGGCACGTCCGCGGAAGCGCGCATTAAGGAAACTAAGCATTTACCACCTACTTGTACCGATTGTGTATGATCTGATTAACGCAGAGGAAATGGCGTGGGAAATCATTTAAAAACCCAAAAGGAAATTGTGGAAAATATTCATATTGCAGTTTAACAGGAATGACCTGACATATTCCCCGGAACTTAGATATAAATCAAAATGAAGCGTTATGTGTAAATATGTAATATTGTATGGTAATACGCATTAAGACACGGATTTTAAGAAGCCAAACCCTGAAAATGAATAGGTGCACTTTAAAGTCATGAGATGATACAGCAAACCAACTATCGTGGGCTCTCCGAGCTGTTATCACGTTATAATTTTTTTAAAAAATGTATTAAAAGTATTACGATGAAGAAACGCTTAAATGTCGCTTAAAATGTTTCCTTGACATCAGATTATGTAAAACAAAAATTTACGTAAAATAGCCTTGGCCTGTGGGCGTTGCATCAAGGGAACGTTAACGTTAGTACAGCGTGTTTGATAAATATCTAATGCAGTTTAAAATGACAATGACAGTGAAATACAAGCAAGAAACCATTTGCTTGCTTTTAGAAGCCAAATGCATAAAATAAAGCAAAAATAAAAACATGAGACACTCCAAGTTCATGCCACTAAATACGTGTCCAAGTAAATCGCCGTGGTCGTTAATCCTTCCAGCATCTATTGTTTTCAGCGCTTCTTAGGACAGACAGTGAAGCATACCTTGATCCGGAGCAGCAGACGTGACGGAATAGTCACTTCCTAGAAGTGGCTTCATTAACCGCGATCGAGCCGCACTGTGTAATTACCAACCCAGCCAGACAAACACAAGCCTTTAATGTGCCGCCAGTGATTCACCTCCCAGCCCCAGCTTGCACCCCGTTGGCTTCGGAAGAAGGCCAGCGTTAATTTTGTTGACTGAAGTTTGCGTGATTCAGAAACTGGCCGCAGAGGGGGTGCGTGAGTCAGGGCCCGGGGACGAGACAAACAGTCCAGAGTGACGGACGTCTGCGTAATACACTGACATTTTTGAAAACTTTGGAATATTAATCATTTGATAGACATGCACAGGTTTACAGTCACAAGAGCGAAACAGGGGCCTTAATTGCATTTCGTTGGTCTTTCACCACCTCTCCCGCCTCTGGGAAGCGGACCCAGACGATTTTACCGGCACAATAACCGCAGACAATGTCGAAATGCATCCGCTCTTAACCGCGGGGATCGCGCAGTATGGGGGGGTTTACAGTGAGTGATAGGCTCCAGATGCCTGTCAAGGGGTATTTTTAAATTACTCTATTCTTATGAATACATTACTGGAGTGTGTACGCTTTTGTCGCCATGTCTGTACAGGAGGGATCTAAATTGGCACTGGAGTGGGAGAGGTGCCAGGGAAAGCCCCCCAATAGATAAGCTCTGTTACGGTTACTCACACACGTCTGTCCCGCATCTGGCGCTTTTGCCATTAAAATGGGAAGCTGTGAAGTACCCCGCGCATGATTCAGCGGCCTTGCCGCTTCTTGGAAACGCTAAAACATGCAGCCTTCCCAGCATGATGCTGTCCTGGGCCCACCGGGGACCCGTCCCGCTCCCTTAAGTGATAGGGATCAGTGATACAGACATGATAAGCACAACATGATGAAACACAAGGAAAACATGATCCGGCTTTATTTAAAAGCACCGTGCAGTGTACAAATTGGCAGATGCAAATGGCCGTCTGCGGTGAGTTATTACCACGCTACCATGGTTGAGCGCAGCAAAGAAAGTCTAAGAGCATTTGTTTCTTGTAGCTGAGGAAATATCTGTCTTTTTAACGGAGATTACTGTAGAAACCATTAAACATCTTTCACTTTAACTGGTATGAACATGTAAGCTCTGCTCAGTAATGCATTTACAGGGCGGCTAGACCAGATAAACTACCCGAAAGCCCTGCTTATATAACCCTCCCACCCCGTCTCTGCCCTGAGAATCACATTACTCAGACACAAAGGGAGGGCGGGCGGTGGGGAGACAGATTCTCCTATAATTTGGGGGCTGTTGCTTTTAAAATCCTTAGTGTTGCCAGGTAACCATACATGTAAAAGAAAAGAAAACAGATGAGTACCTTAAATATGAAAAGTACAAAGACTAAATATACAGCATGAGTTAAGGAGTGACGATACATTACATGCAGTTGCATGAAGTGCTCATCGACCAAATATTTAGCCTTTTTTATATGAGATAATGCCTTTTGGTCCACTGCAAAGGGAGCGTCCAACTACCTGCGTTTCCTAGGTGAGACGTATATACACATTATGGCAGTGCTCAGAAGCTCAGAGCCTATTGGCTCTCTGCAGCCTCCCCACTGCCATTGGCTCAAACTGGAATATCATTACATTAATCCAGCCCAGGCTCATTGCAACAAGTCTCTTTGTCCTTAGAAAACAGGGCCTGGCTAGCAAATTCAGATGCAGTGACTCCCTGACAGGCACCCTGACCCCCCCACAGGGAATAAATGTGCCCCCACCTTCCCCTTTGTGCAGTCACATGACCACCCTGAGTAGGTCTGATTACCCTGAATTCCCTGACATAAATTACAGCAAAGTAGACATGGTTGCGGATGCCTCAGTGGAGATCACATGATCAGTTTGGCCGTTTGTCCTTCAGAAGGGTAAGGCTGTTCGTGTGGATGTAGAGACAGAGATGGGTCTGGAAAAGTAGCTCACTGGTCACTATATCCTTCGGTCTCCGTCCCGCCCCCACCGGCCAGCCATCCAATCAGACGCACTCCTCAGCTGACATCAGCAGAGGGTTGATGTACTCGAAGCCCTCAAACTCTGATTGGTCGATTTTCCTGAGCATGTCACTGAAAAAGGGCCAAGAAGGGAGTGGGTCAGTGATGAAGGACGACTTTCGGCGGTCGTCAGGGGCAAGGGGTCAGGGGTCACATACTCATCATCCGGCGTGAGCTGAATGGGCTCGTTGGTGAACTGCGTGTCAAAGTTGTCCAGGCCGAACTCCCCGGAGATGTTTGGCTTAAACGGTGGCATCACCTGCTTCTGGCCCATCTGGAGGTCAGCCCAGAGACATAGCATGTTCAGGAGTTTTTTGGCCACCAGCAAAACGTCTAGGTCTGCAGTGACTGTGTTATTATGTCTAATCATCTTAGGTTTCGTGCATTTGAGGTTGGTACTCTAGCCATTACATCCTCTGGTGTCACACTCATTACATTCCGGCCTCAGGCCCAGAGTCTGGCAATGTAATCTTTTATTTGGATTTTGATGCGGTGCTCCCTACAGGCAGATGGGGGCACACAGGCAGGGAGCTGTCAGCTTGTGGAAAAAGTGTAGAAGTGGAATTTGACCCCCATGGCTTGAGGCACTCACTAGATCCCAGTCCACATTGCGGAAGAAAGGGTGACCCATGATGTCAGCAAAGCCAGTTTGGGGATGACAGCCAAGGCGCTCTTTGGGGTCCTGGGGGTGGAGGGCAGGGATGGGGGGCAGATACAGAGACAGGGAGAGTGGAGAGAGATCATCACTAACATGCTATAACTGCTACTGATCTCGGACAACAGTATCAGCTGAATTCGATCATCATTAATATCATCATTAAAGTTAACCACTTGGGAACTGATCCTAGGTCAGCTTGTCACCTTGTTCAGGAAGCCCTTTAAGACACTGGCAGCCTTGACCGACAATGACCTGGGGATCCGAATCTGCTTCTCCAGGATGACTGATGGGAACACAGAGACGGGGGTGAGTGTGACCAGCAGGGGGCCTCGCAGTGTCAGCCTCCCAGTCGACCGGGGTCCCCACCCTGGAAGAGGTAGTCCTCTGTGTTCTGGTCCGGGTTGTCGGAGCTGCCAACAATGTCGAAGGGGGAGCGTCCTGCCATCATCTCGAACATGAGCACACCCAGCGCCCACCAGTCCACGCTGAAGCCTGCAGCACACATACACAGAGACCCATGAAAACAGCCTTGATGTGGCAGGAATCGGCCTGTCCAAAAGCAACAAACTGGTTCAGTGTTCCTAAATCGATCTTAATAGTGTGGAAATGCTCACATAGTACACAAACACGACACACATGTACTCACACACGCACTCACACGTACACACACACACGCACACACATGGACACACATGTATACACATATACACATATGTACACACACGGAAACGCATGTACACATGGATTAAAGAAAAAAAAAAAATCTGACTGAATTTATTTATTTATTTATTTTTGAAACAAAACTGCTGTTATTTATTTATTTTTAACGGAGCATAAGCTCTCGCAGCACTTGCGACACCGGAGCCACTGTCCTGAATCTTGAGCTTCGGAGTTTTGGCTTATTTATCTATTTAAAAAATTGGTTTTCTCCACTGTTTTCCGACCTTTTTTAGCTACTATTAGCGAATGAGACACTTCATGACACACCACTGACTTCCAAACATAAACACGTTCTATTCCGATCTTTTTGAAAATGTAAAATATACGACTACTACCCTATTATTATTATTATTATTATTATTATTATTATTATTGGATATGCCAGGCAACAAGAAGCCCGTGCCATTCACCCTTTTGATCTCGTCATTGTTTTGGGACATTAAAAGCCTTTGAGACTGGTGTAGCACTAAATGCTGGGAAATTATTTTCTCCTTACTGTGAAGTTTGGCATCTTAAACAAGCGTCGCAAAATAACTTGCAGCCAGAAGGGTACTCCGCAGCTGTCAATGTTTAAGCGAACCATAATGTTTACAATGTTTCCATTGGATCTGCATCAATCTCATTATTAACCTTTAGTGCGCTCAGTTGACGGAAATCCATCATAGCGACAGAAAACTTTAATCTATGTGTACACATGCACACATACCCGTGTACATACATGCATGCACATACTGAGACACACGTGTACACACACGCGCGCGCACATGGACACACATGTGATGCCACCTACTGTAGTCCTCCCCCCTCAGGATCTCTGGCGCAATGTAATTGGGGGTCCCACAGAACGTGCTGGTGGTGTCACCAGGCCGTAGCCCCTCCTGCAACACAGCGGTGGTCAGAGTTAGTGCTGAGAGACAGACACAGACTCGCCTGTAGGGGGCAGACCAACTCCCCAACCCTTACCTTGCACATGCCATAGTCTGTGAGTTTGATGTGTCCTTCAGAATCCAGCAAAACGTTGTCGAGCTTCAGGTCCCTGTAGATGATCCCTCTCTCGTGCAGATAGTTCAGCGCCAAGCTGATTTCTGCTGAGTAGAACCTGAGCATGGGGCAGGACCTGGTGTTAGAGACACATCCCATACCTGATCCAGGTACTGTGCACATCTGGAATTGACCACCGTACCCGATCCAGGTACTGTACATATCTGGGACAACTAGTACCCCATCGAGGTACTGTACACATCCAGGAACAGCCTTACCTGATCTACGAATGCATTTGTAGTACCCAATCCAGGCACCTAATGCATGTGGGATCGGCTATACCCTATCCAGGTACAATACACATCTGGGACAACCCGTACCTGATCCAAGTACCATACGCATCCAGGATCGGCCATGCTCAATCCATCATGTGGGATGAGCTGTACCTGATCTAGGGACCGTACATATCAGGGATCAGCCATAACCAATCCAGGTACTGTACACATCGGGGATGACCTGTACTGGCCCACAGAGCACTCACCTGGCATGCTCCTCGGGGAGTTTCCTCTGACGCTGCATGTGGAACATCAGATCTCCACCGTTTACGTACTCAATGACGAAGAAGAGCCTGGGTGACAGTCACAGGCGGTTAGGAAGCACGGAGCCGGCATGTGACCTCGTCTGCGTGTCCATAAGAGAAAGACAGAGCTGCCGGTACTGAGCCGGGGCTAAAGTGCAGACGTCCCATGGACAGCATACACATACACACCTGCTCTCAGTTTGGAAGCAGGAGTGCAGCCCCACCAGGAAGGGGTGGTTGGAGGCCTGCTCGAAGACGTGCTTCTCCGTCTGAACCCAGTCAATGTCCTGTGTTTGAGGGAGTCATCACAGAAACACAGCACTCAGTCACCAGCCGGCCACAAGTGCCGTTTCTGGGTGGAAAACGTTTCTGGATGAGCAGGTGTGTGAGAGAAAGGGGAGGGAAAGGGAAATGTGAGAGAGAGCACTGGCTGGGTAAGATCTGAAGCTGGGGGAGCTGATTGGCTGTATGGTCTGAAGCTGAGAGTCAGTGACATCGGAGCTTCTTGCCTCGTCGTCGTTGACCAGCTCCTTCTTCACCACCTTCATGGCGTAGATGCGCTCTGTCCTTTTCAGCTTCACCAGCAGCACTTTGGCATAGCTCCCACGCCCGATAACGCGCAGCAGGTCAAAATGCGCCAGCCCCAGGCTAGAGGGCGCCTTCCTACTGTCCTGACTGCCACCCGCCGCCTAGAGAGGCAACGACAGATGGGCAGCTGAGGAACACTGGGACTCCCACCTTTCTGTCCCCTATGACGCAACAGGATCGTCGTCTGCTCTCAGGGAAGGGCATGGCTATCTTTCAGCAGGCCTATCGGTGTCCTTGGCATGAGCGAAGAGTCAATCTGATTATGGCAGAGCAGGGGAGGTGCCTCAGGAGAGAAGAAGGAATCCACTAACCTCCTTGTCCTCCAGGGGATTCAGACTCTCGCTGGATGACTTCAGCGGAGGGCCTGCAAGGAGACACAGACGGGGGCGGGGGTTTGGTTACGATCACTATGGTAACAAGGCAAACTCTACGCACACAGCACCCAATCAGTGACCAGGAACACAGGCTTGACCTCTGACCCCGTACACCTACAGTTGAAACCAAAAGTTTACATACACCGTATAAAAAGACATATAACTTTTTTTTCTTACTGTCTGATATTAAATCATACAAAACCCTTTCAGTTTTAGGCCCGTTCGGATTCCGAAAATAATTTCTATTTGCTAAATGTCAAAATAATGTGTGAGAGAATTTTTCAGA
>JAODKC010000082.1:25228258-25245145 GCA_026777985.1 Mormyrops attenuatus
AACCCAACATCCTATTGGCCTTTTTAATTGCTTCCCCACACTGGCGAGAGTGGGACATGGAAGCATTAACATACACACCGAGGTCTTTCTCATAATCAACTTACTTTGTTTCAGCGGAACCCATAAAATATCTGTACTTTATATTTCTGCTCCCTGCATGGATTACCTTACATTTATGTTAAATTTCATCTGCCAGGTATCAGCCCAGTCGCTAATTAAGTCAAGATCCCGTTGTAGCCTCTGTGCGGAGTGGAATCAACACGGAAAATGCATGGTGACCATGATGCGTACACAGACGCACTGTGATCGTTGAGTACAAACCAGCCCTAATGCAACAATGTAACAGCATAGTGTAGCACAAAACAGTGTAGTGTAACAATGTAAAGCAAAGTCCCTCCCCCTGCGCTAGCTCTGTGTCCCAGAGGTGGGGGGGGGTCTCACCATGGACCGTGAGTTCAGAGTCCTTGTTGAGCTCGTAGAGCCGCAGTGCCTCCTCCAGCTCCATCTGGGAGGAAATAGTGCAGGGGTCCCCTGCAACATACACAGGCGACACCATCAGATCGACTGCCGCTCTCTGCTTTTCAGAACACAGCGTCCCCTGCTGTTCCACAGGCACGTAGCACATTCCTCACCCTCCTCATCAATCCACTTCATGGTGAAGGGCTGCTCACTCTCCATGGAGCACATCTCACGCATTCGGTCCTGCAGGCCCTCGTAGGAGATGGATGGCTCCAGGTGTGTGATCATGATGTCTCTGGGGAGGGGGGAGGGGCACATCACAGCTTGCTTGTCTGCACCCCTGAGAGTGGGGGTGCAATTCTCAACAATTGGTGCAAAATAGCAAACATTATGTTTTAAGAATCTTCTGGAAGGGGATGTTGCTTGGCCTGCCAGAAAGTCATCCTCAGCTGAGGCTAAAAGGTCTCCATGTCAGATTGTTTTTACCAGAAGCGGCTCACAGGCCATTAAACGCCTGCCCAGTTGGACGTGAACCTCTGGAAGGTGCTCCCTGGATATAGTTCAGAGCCACACAGAGCTTAAATCTGTGACTCAGCTTCAGATGCCATTGACAACCTAGTGGGAGTCCTTAACCAGGACGCCCCCTACCTGCAAGTCGAAGCAAGCACATGTAGGGGTCAGTTAGCCTTACGCCCAGCCACGGCAGGCCAGAGCAGAGTGAAATCACTCAGAACCAGCTCTCTGGTCACCAGCCCTCTTGCTTATTTATCCTCACTCTGATTTCTGGTAGGGTAACCGTCAGGGGCAGGGCCTGCAGGTTGACACTGCGCATTTTTGAAGCCATTTTAACCCTGAGCTTTTGTGATAGCTCCCCCGGCATTGTTCTGGAATATGCCATCACTGGGGTCAATCCGCCAGCCCAGCCGTATAAAAGATCCAGCGCGTGTGGCTTCAGGACTCAAGTCAGCCGGCCTGCCCCGGGCGCTTGCCATCTGCTGGGGTCAGGTCCCTGTCGTCATGGGAGACGGCCGCCAAGCCACCAGCTGGCTCCGGATTACAACTGATGCCAGTGGCCCAGAGGGGGGAGCTCTTCCGAAATGCCAGATAGTAGCTCCTGCTGATTTTTCAAGTCCCGAGCCAAGCGAGTACGGGGCCAGACGCGGCCAAATTGGGACAACGGCGGCAGGGTTGTTTTCACATCACAAACACAAAGCATAATAATGAAGCTCTGTGGCGGCCCGGTACATGGTAGGTCCCCAACCCACCAAATACCTGTAGATGTGTGGACTATTATGAGCTGTGAACTTCAAACTGGAAACACATATTTTACTTCAGACACCCAGAGAAAAGACAGCTGTGACAGTGGGGGTCAGCTGGGCACGTGTGATCGCCACACCGTGATGTCCGGTCATTTTGCTGCCAGCCGCTGTTCCAAAGTGTGGCTCTTAATGAAATGTCATTCAAGTCTCATCTGCCCCAAAGCCGCACTTAGCCGATCGTCCATCTGCCCCATGATGACTCACACTCTGCCCCTGAATCCCCCCCATCGCCCCGCTGCCAGGGTGTACAATCTGCCAAACAAGGTGCTACTCCTAAATATGTAGCAACAGGTGTTTGGCTCTGCACAATGCGCCGCTGCAAGTGCCTGGGTGGGTGGGGAGCCACAATGCATTCTGGTTAGACAACAATGTCACAACGGTGAGAGGGTGGCCAATTAGCAGACAGAGGTGGAGAAGGAGGGATAGGAAGAGAGAGAGGGCGAGAGAGACTAGCTGTCATCGCTCCTCAGGTCTCGGCAAAACATGACGAAGCAACATGTCGCAAGGCAACCCGAGTCCCCTGGAGCGCGGGAAGGGCGAGGTGCCAGCGTTGGTTTCACCGTAAGCTACAGGGGGAAGTGAGAAAACAGAAACACTTGTGAACGGCGAGCCGGCAAGTACGGGCAGCGTGAGGCGGAGTGTCACGTGGGAAAAGACTGGCGAACCCGACCACAGCGCGGATTTGCATTTTACTTCAGCTGTGAATAAGGCACCACGGACGCCTTAAAAGGCCTCACCCGGAGGAACATTCCAGAACGGGTGGCATGCGGGGTGGCCTCTGCCTGCGGGGGGGCGCCGTGAAGAGGCAAATATCAACTGATCCCCACATGCTCACACACAAGCATGCATGCACATGCGCGCGCACACACACATACACACAGCTAGATGCAGACATTTATAAATAACTTCTACAACAAATAAACTATAGGCTATTAATGGACACTAAATAATCTCACAATCAGTCCTGGGTACCTGATGCTAACAGAGTGTTTCACAATTGTGCTTCTGAGAGCAGAAGTACATAGGGTATATAGAATAATTCTTTACCAAATAGTTGTTTGGAAATAATTTGAGTTACAGTATTTACATATTATTC
The DNA here is from genome assembly GCA_026777985.1 of Mormyrops attenuatus. NCBI lineage: Eukaryota > Metazoa > Chordata > Actinopteri > Osteoglossiformes > Mormyridae > Mormyrops > Mormyrops attenuatus. Next base: position 25,231,133 of record JAODKC010000082.1, read on the forward strand.
AAAGATAGCCTAAATTACTTTAAAATTCCACTGGCATGTTGCCAGTGGGTAAGAACATTATTAAAAAGTTTGTGAGAATATTTCCATTTTTAAAATGCCTTTTAAAGACCGCAGTACGATTGTCTCACACAGTAATAGAGTGGGTAAGAGGACAACAGGTTTGACAATAAGGCAAGTTCTAACAAGAAATCATGAACATCCAAACCACAAACATGGTAAATGGGATCAAAAATGAATTCCCAAATCTGGGAAGAAGGGGCAGCCCGGATGGGTTAGCTGTCACCTCTCACCGCCAGGGCTGCTCGCTGTGTATGAAGTTTGCGAGGTTCCCTCTTACACTCAAAAGACATGCCGTTTGCCATGCAGTTTGTAAACTGTGTGTGTAGGTAAACTAGGATTTAAAGACACAGTTAAAGCTGTCAGCTCCATAGTTAGCCACGTGCTTCGCAAACTAAGCAGAGTCACAGGCAGCCCTGAATGTGAGCCTGCTGTTGAGACAGCAAACCTGCACCGGATACGTACCGTGCCCTGCTAACCGATACCCTGTTTCTTCCGTCGTTATTGTCTACTACTGATATTCCTCTGTTAAGTTACTCTTAACTGGCAGCCTGCGGGAGCCTCGCGCATAAGCGCCTCATTGTCCCCAGTATGTATGACAATAAATTTGAACTTCATCTTACAAGTGGCCTCTCCTGTATGCAAAGGCAGGGTGAGGCGCCGATCGCACCTACGGCACTACATAACAAGCACACTAAAGAGGAAAATCTATATCCCATCATAAACGCGTGAGTTATTCGAAACCCGACCAGGAAAAGTTGGCGGTAGCCGGGTTTGTTTTTGTCGCGCCGCGGGGGATGCCGCAGCACGGCATTTCGGGGGCTCTCAGCCCCTCCAGGCAAAGTTCTCCTGCGCCCGACAGCAAAGTACCGCCTGCATAAAAACACCGGTCCCGGACGCTGGATCGAGCACCTACCCCTGGTAGAAGGCTTTCACGCGGACTTGGTGAGCACTGTCGCCGGGATGGGACATCGTGCTGTCCCGCAGCGTCGGCATCGCGGGTCGCCGCGAATCCCCGATTAATTCTCTTCTTCGCAATCTGTCCGGTGCCTACGGTTTCCTTACACCGGCTGGAAGCTGACCGTATATCCGCCGGGTCCCATCAAAGTCAGCGCGGATCCCTGCGGCTGCTAGCTGCGCCGATCCCGAGACGCTCCCAAAAGTACAAGGAGCGGAGCACAAAGGGGGTGGAGCACCGACACAGCGCTCACAGACGCAATGGACGCTACGGGCATTAACGCCGGTCACTCCGCGTCAAAGCCGACCACCGCGCCGCCATGCCGTTTAAAAGTATGAGGAGGAATACGACGCGATGATACATATCTTAAAATCCCACTTTAAAAACACTGCACTTCTGCATTCCGATCATACCAAATCGAGCGTAGGAAGGATGTGCAGTCTCCTCAATATTTATACAGCGAAGTAAAACAATATGTGTCCATCTATTACACTGATGATAATATACAATAAGGAATAGTTTAATTCGTTCGCAGTAGCCCTTTCAGCAGTGCTTTTATTCTAATTATATTTGGGAGAAAAATAAGAACACCCCTTTGTGAATGGAATATCCTGAGCCAAGAAATTCTGGTTAGTCTGCTGTGTGTAAATTCCTAATAATGACCGTCGCAACTGCCGGGCACTGTGTGGTTGCAATGGGACGGGCAGTGGCACTTCATAGTAAGGGGTTTGTCAGCAATGTGGTGATGTATCTAACAGTATACAGCATCTGTGTAAATACGGATTTTATGCAATCTGAGGCCAAGCGACCTGAAGTTCCTGAATTTCCTCAAACGCTTTAGACACTTCAAAAGACTCCGCTTCTATTACCGGTCACTTCCAGTGTTGTTGTCTAAAACTACTCAAATGAAGACTGAGCTATTTCTATTTCTAAAAAAGTGTCAATTTTCATAGCTCATTATTATGTACTTAGTAGGTGTACATTACTCATTACATACTGAACATGCTGCACAGTCATTTAGGAATGTTGTAAATGCATTAATCCCAATCTCACTTTGGTTAGAACTACTTTGTATAGACATTTGGAGTATATATAATTAGCCTATAACATTTACAGTTTGCAATATTATCACTTTATGCTTATACTTCCATATTTAGCCTAATGTTTATTTTGTCTGTATCGTTCTTGGAGCAAACATCAACAACAAAAAGGGATATTTTTTGCAAGTGTGACCTTACTTGGCCAGTAAAACTAATTCAGAAATTAAGAAACTCACTTCTGACACAATCTCATGTAGTTCAGAAAGAGATTATTTTCTTCTAGAAGATTTAGTGAAAGCATACAATATTATATTATGTTTGGTATCTTTAACAAAAATACTCAAATTAAATAAATGTCTAAATTCCCATATACGATTTTATACGCTTCTATTTTTTTTTAAGCTATGACGTATTTACGTGGACTACATCAGAGTGCTGCAAATATTGCCTAATTATTACCTGAAGGAATTATGACGTGATGTTACATAAATGTCACATCAAAATTCTCCAGCTGACACTTAACTATTGTGTCTACTCTGTTCTGTTGTCTCGGATCATCTAATCAATGCAGAGCCGCGTATTACGCAACATAAATGACATTGCATGCCATTTAAGATGTAGAAACTTTACAAACTGAAAACCATGCTGAATGTGTGATGACTCACACAAAGCATTTTCACTTAAAAAAATACAAATCAAAAGTGAAATTTTCCACGGGTATTGGCTGGCGTAGGTCAATACGGTATCGCTGCCTTCCTGTTTAATCGTGACTGCTGCTGAAAGCCGAAGTGACTCTGAATTCTGAAGTTCATATTATTACACAGTAAACAAACAGTTAAGACTTTATTCCGATACTCAAAAAAGATTTCGTAATAAGATTCTGCCGATGCGGTTGTGCTACCTTTTCTGTCTTCTGATAATCAGAATCTCTTGCTATTGCGTGTTTCTAACTTCCTCTATGGTCAAACTTCCTCCAGAAATAAGAAAATGATTAAATTCCCGTTTTATTTCCACCGAGACCTTTACTTTCTTAGTTTATTTCAGACGCACCCGTTAGCCCTGCCATGCCTTATTAATGTTAGCAGCTGATTTATACTCCAAGATTATTTCTGAGACATTCTGGTTCACTCTTCCTCATGCACTTCGACTGTTTTCAGCGTTGCATTCAGTTAGCATAATATGAAGATATTAGAATTCATTCTCTAAATATAACAGAACTAACATCCACTAGAGGGCAGCACGGGCGTTGTGCAAACAGTGGACCCAGATTAAAATGACAGTAGTCAACAGTACTGTGGCCTAGGTGACAATTTTTGTCAGTTTTCCTTGCTATTATTTTTATTTACAATATAAACATGTTTTAAATGCGTTTTTTTTCAAATCTATATAAATGCAAATGTGATTAAAGAAGAATAGCAACAGGATAAAATTAAATTTTAGACGCTGCCTAATGGTGAATTGTGCTATTTTTAGAATAGGTCTGCAGGCGGCTCATGTAGTCCTTGGGGGCACCATGTTGATGACCCCTGCCCCACAGGACCCCCCAATGGATACAATCTTGTGCCTTTTCCAAGACCACCAAACACATGTAGACTGGTTGGCCAAACTCCCATGAAACCTTCAGTATCTCTGTGAGGGTAAAGAGCTGGTCCAGCATTCTACAACCAGATGGGAACTTGCATTGTTCCTCCTTGATCCGAGGTTCAACCGAGGGGCAGGCCCTCCTCTCCAGTCCCGGCATAACCCTTCCCAGGGAGGCTGAGGAGTATGATCCCCCTGTAGCTGGAACATGTCTTCTGGTCCCCTTTCTTAAACACTGAGACCACCACCCCAGTGTTCCAATCCAAAGGCACTGCCTCAAGCCTCCACACAATGTTGAAGAGGCGTGTCAGCCAAGACAGCCTGACAACATCAAGAGCTTTCAGATATTCAAGGCAAATCCCATCCAGCCCTGAAGCCATACCACCGAAGAATTTCTGAGTACATCAGTCACCTCAGCCCTCATTGTTGCAATGGTTTTGCATTTGTCTGTTTGCTTGTTATTTTCTCTTTTCTTTATTTTTTAGATCAGGTGCCCCTGGTTACTACTGGCATACGGATTTGGTTGCCGTTAGCAGATGGAGGGGAAGCATCTCACTCTCTCTTCTCGGTTGGGTTCATTTGGTGCTGGGAGCCATTTTGCAGCTGCATTTGGTTCCTCTGAACAAATCGCTGAGCTGCCAATCGTTTTATTTGAGCAATCTAATACATTTCTGTATGTGCATTTGCCTTAGGTCAATTGATTTATTTTCCCTCAATAAATAAAACTCCCTTTCGGGGGGACGTGTTACAACTGCTCTCAGTATCCCTCCTTTTTTGTTACGAACCCTGAGCCAGTCCTTAACAGCCCTAGAGATGAGTAAGTCCCCAGGATTTAGGAGATCCTCAAAGTATTCTTTCCGCTTTCTGTCTATATCCCCAGTTGAGGTCAATAGTACTCCATCCCTGCTGTAAACAGCATGGGTAAAGCCCTGCTTCCCATTCTGAGTCGCCTGACGATTTATCAGAATCTTTTCCAGGCCACTCGAAAGTCTTTCTCCATGGCCTCACCGAACTGCTCAGCATCCGCCAAAGTCCAGTCCGCTGCTTCAGGAGGTCCACAATCTAACCAAGCTTGGAGGCTTCTTCAGCCTGACGGCTCGCTTTACCGCTGATGTCCACCACCGGGTTCGGGGATTCCCGCCACGGCAGGCAGCAACAACCTTCTGGCCACAGCTCCGCACTGCCACCTCAGCAATTGAGTCCAGGAATATGGCCCATTCAGACTCGATGTCCCCAGACTCCTTCGAGATGCAGAAGAATTTCTGCTGCAGATACGAGTTGAAGATCTCCCAGACAGGGGCCTCTGCCAGATGCTTCCAGCAAATGCTCACTATGGATTTGGGTTTACCAGATCTATCTGGCACCTTCCACGCCATCGGATCCAATTCACCACAGGTGGTGATGAGTTGACAGCTCAACTCCTCTCTTCGCCCAAGTGTCCAAAAGTTACAGATGCAGGTCCAATGATACAATTACAAAATCGATCATCAAACTCGGCCCAGGGTACTCTGATGCCAGGTGTGTTTATGAACACCTTTATGCTTGAACATGGGGCATACCAGAGCACTGCTCGGGGTCACATCGAGCAGGCTGTTCCTCCCAATCACACCCTTCCAGATTTCACTGTTGTTACCCGTGTGAGCGTTAGAGCCCCCCAGCAGAACAATGGAGTCCCCAGTGGGGGCACCTTCCAGCACCCCATTCAAGGTCTCCAAGAAGGTTGGATACTCTGAGCTGGTGTTCAGTGCATAAGGACAGATAACAGTCAGAACCCGTCCCCGGCCTCAAAGTCGAAGGGTGCCGACCCTCTCATTCACCGGGGTGAACTCCGAAATACAGACACGGAACTGGGGGGGGGGCTATAAGTAGACCCACTCGTGCCCGACGCCTCTCAACATGGGCAGCTCCAGAGTGGAATAGAGTCTAGCCCCTCTGTAGGAGTTTGGTAACTGGCAATTGTCCCCGACATCACAGCTCCTAGGATCATAGAGGCACACAAACCCCCCCACCATGGTAATATGGCGATTCATGGAGGGGCACCCTGGAATGCGGAATACATAATATTGTAAATTACTATATAGTATTTAATAATATATTTTGGATTTAATTTGTAAAGAAAGTAGGCTTACAAGTTATGCAGGCATATATGTTATCTGCAATGCCGCTTTGACAGCCACGGTGATTTCAGCACTTCATCTTCATGTTCACCTCATTTGTTTGTTTGTTTTCTGCATTATGCACTACTGCTATAGTCAGAATTCTCTTCTTAACACCAGGGAATCAAAGCCGGCAACTTTACCTCCAATCCTATGTCAATCGGAGTCAATACTGGGCTTAAAACTTAACGAGGGAGACTGGATTGGCTGCCAGCCACCCTGGCGCTCTGCACGGGTGGAGGAAGAGAGGTACCCCGTTCCCAGCCATCTATACATCTAATGTGTTCTCTCTCTACAATAAAACAGACAAAATCAGCCTCCTTTTACGGTCTGATAAGGATTTACAAAGAAGCCAGGAGCAGGTGCCTGTGAATGTTCTGCACAAAGTGAGAGCCAGGAAGCGGACCGGCAGGATTGTGTCGGACCCTCCCTCTTTGGGCAGCTCCCCTCTGGCCGCAGGTTCTGCTCAGTCAGCACCAGGACCACCAGGCACCTTAATAGCTATTTTCTGAATGCCATAAACCTTCTCAATAATCTTGCAGGAACACAACAACAGATCATGCTACATTCATACAGTTAATCCCATTATTCTGTTCTATTTATTGTCGCTGTCTTTTTGTTTATTGTTGTTGCCGTTTATTTATTGTTGTTATTTACCTTTTTGATGACCTATTTTTAACCTTTTTAATTCTTAATCTCAATTTCTACTGCACTGTATCACCAGGTGAAATTCCTGCGTACTCTGTGCATTTGGCGAATAAACTGATTCTGATCTTCTGATCTGATCTGCCCATCACTTGCTGGCTGGCCTACAGTGCCACACAGCCGAAAGCCGAACGAATATCACGCATGCTTCTCTGTGTCTCGTGCCCCTTCTAGGGATTTGGAGTGATGACTGTGAAAACCACGAAACCAAGATAGAACAGAAGTACCAACCGAAGCTAGAACTGTGCAGTTACGCTTCCTGTCTGACTTAGCTTTCCAGTATACAAGTACAGAGTTTTTTCTGTACAGCTGTGATCTTTGAAGGGATATCTTACGATAACTCCCCCCCCCAAAGTATGTTGGATTGCCCAGGGTAGTATGTCCTGAAATGGGACCACGATCACCCAGGAAAAAAACCTCTGTTAAAGTTTACAGTTAAACCTTAATTAATCATAGTTCTACAACACAGTTTACAGTTTGACCATGAATGTTTCATGGTAGAACTGCAAACTGGTTTTACCTTTATGTTTATGTTCACCTCTTCAAATATTTCATAATTCTGAAGTGAAGTTTACAGGTCAACTGTGAACATGATGTAGTTGAACTATGAAGTTCACTTTTGACAGTTTTTCACAGTCAACTTAGTCATGATGTGAACAGGACTAGCAACTTCACTGTTACAGACACTATTAGGTTAATAGTGTATCTGACTGTAAAGTTCACAGTAAAACCCTGAACTGTCCATAGCTTAACTGTAAAGAGGTCAGAGTCAGAAAGTTTACAGCTCTACTGTAGACTTCACAGTAGAACCATGAAAAGTATGTTAATTCACTGTAAAAATTCATGGCCAAACTTTGAAAGTACATAATAAAACTGTCAAACAAGGGCACAGTGCATTTTTCCTGGGCACCTTGGGCTTCCCTGCGCTTTTCGCGCCCCCAGCATTATCGGCGAGACACTCATTGCTTTGCACTTTGTCTCGATTTTGGCCCCATATCCCCTGGCAAGCGTCTGCTGCACTTCCCAGCAGAGGATTCGTCCGTAACATAGGGTTATTTAATCTCTGCCTTTCTTATTCTCGCTTCTGAAGTCCTCCATTTCGCTTCATTCAGTTTAGGCTTCTTTGTTTCTGCTCCACATGCTTTCTGTTTAAGATGACCGTCTATTTTATAGCTAAGTTCATGATAACTGAAGGCGTACGCCTACTGGCCGTGTCACCATCTGCCATCAGTTGTTCTCATTATTTCCTTATTTCACACCCTTTAGGCAACATCGCATATATTTCATCCCTGACAGCACAAATTATTGCCTGTCATGTTTCCTTAAGCGACAACACCTTATTTCTTCACCGCTAAATGCTCAGCCAATTTAATATATACTTCTAAACTTCTAACAACGTGATCCGACTACTGGTAACTGGCTAAGGTTAAACTTGCTTACTCCGTTGGGAGCATAGTTTTACGCTCACGCATAAATCATATGCATATTCTGCACGTCCATCAAAGTCCGCTACTGATAAGTCTCCATGATGCCAACCCATCCATCCCATTTAGGAAATTATATTTTTATGGACTGAAAGAGTGTCAGTATGATTTATACGCAACTACATTATGGCAAATGTCAGACGCATGCAATGAAAGTACATAAGGGGTCAGTTGGAATGAGTGTTGCCTCACTCTCCCTAATGCTAAAATTTAAATAGGTGCAGCTACATCAGATCAGTCACCTAATCGTGACATAGCCTAAAGCGTTATAATCATTTTAGCGGATTGTACAGTGCGTTGATCCCCCAGGAAACCAACGAGATTCCATAAAAGCTAATCAATATGCTCATTAACAGCCTTCCTGTTCCCACTTCCTGAAACATAACCAAATAATTATAACCAGAATCAACACTGGGGATGTGAATTAGCTCCTTGTCATTTTTTTTTCCCTGCATAGTGCAGCCTGATCATCTGCATCTACGGGGCTGGGTTCTAAACACAGTAGCATGTTTTGTTAGATTTAAGACAGTGATTCCTTATTCTTCAGCCGTGGGCCAAATGTAATGGCCACAAAACACTTTAAATAACGTATCTTTGTCAATGTAAAATTAGGCTAATAAAATTAATATGATGTAGGCTATAATTATTTATAGATTATAGGCCTAAGTGTGAATATATTTTGGCAATATATAGATGATAATTATTTTGAGACTGCAAAGTGGATCTAATTTAATATTTCATTGTTATTTTTAGGTATAGGCCTTTGTCATTACAAAAGTGCTTTTCTGGATCTCTCAGGAAACAGGTGTAATGTTAGTTCATTTCTGAATAACGACTGGAAAAGAAAACCTGTTTCATGAACTAACGAACTTTTAAGTAATGAATGCTCGGAACACATGAAAACGAGATAAAATCTTAGTGGGATAACTGCACAAACCACTTCCCGTTGTCAAGGGTTGCTCCAATTAACCCACCTTGCTCTTTAGAACTGCACGACTGGTGGGGGGGGGGAGGGGTCCACCACTACGCTGCACCCCATCCTCACTGGCAGCAGGTGGCGCCTCTGTGAAAGTAACGCCATGTGATTATTATTAATCATACAGTTAAGTTATGTACGTCAGTGCCCCTCAGTCTTACAGGCAACGTCGCCGGCCGCCAACTTCACTGCCAACTTCTGAGGGACGCCGACTTGCCAGCCGATTTCACTTTGGCTCGGACAGGGGACGCCAGCGGTGATGCTCGGCTAGGGCACCACATCAACTAGGACCGGTGCTGCACAAAATAATACGTGGTCAATACAAGGAAGTAAATGCTTAATCGGAAAAAGCCGTTTACATGAAAGTGGAACCAACATACTGAAGGAAACAGAGCAAGAAGGTGAGTAAAAATGTTCATGAAGCGCTGGTTGTCACAGGTCAGCGCGTTAGTGATTGTACGACCTGGCAAACAGTGCAGCATGTGAGGCAGGTGTGGCATTACGGTTTGGTTTGGACTCGTTCAGCAAACTGCTGGGTGCGAGACGCGTATTTGGCCATTTTGTCATTAAATGGTGCTCGTGCGACTCCGTATCACGCCACCCCAGCTGCTCGCAAAGAGCCTGTGGTTAACAACACCTTTCTGAGCAGGAAAGCCTCCTATGGTGAGGGAGCTTGGGTGGGGGGTGGAAAGCGAGACCATGCCGCTCTCCCCCACCCAGCCTGGGCTTTAACTTACCCCACGCGCTGCTACTCTGACACAGACACGCACCTCCTGTTTCCCGTAACACCGCCAGCCAGACCTCTCTTCTCCTTCTCTGACCCCCCTCCCCCCCGCGTCTATGACTCTTTCTGCCTTGCCCAGTCTGTGGGTGGCATGCAAGGGGGGACTTTCGGTACGCATTTCCGTACTGTAGTTTTGCTGTGAATTACACCCCCTCCATTGGCCCCCTCTGCCAGGAAAACACAGCTGACCTCTTTCTCAGGCTGCTTTCAGCTCTTCATATTTCCTGTCTGTCTCTGTGCTGTTTGGTCTTGTGCATGAGCCCCCCCCCAGCTTGGACTGTAGCCATGCAGGTGTGTGTGTGTCTCTATGTATGCAAAGTCAGCCATCAACCCCCAAGGCTGTTGGAAGCCCCGCCCCCATCCCTCCCTGGCCAATGGAAGCAGCCCCTGCATGTCCAGTGGTCTAGCGCCCTTGGTGTATGTCCCCACCCCCTTCCCTCCCTGGCCAATGGGAGCAGCCCCAACAGGTCCAGCATTCCTCTGTTCCTGCTCTCTTGGCCTGGGAGTTTCTCTCTCCATCCTGACCATCTTTCCATTCCTTTCTTTCATTCATGCTTTTATGCCCAGTGTTCTGCTCATTTTCTCCCTCCCCCCTCTCTCTCTATCTGTCTTCCTCCTTCATCACTCTCTCTCTCACTCTCTCTCCTCTGCTAACCCTGCACTTGAACTCTTTCACAGCGCCACACACCCAGGTCTCGCACGGTGTGAGAAGCTTGGCGGCGCCGGCCGGACCATGGAAGAGCTCAAGGTGAGCAACCCTTCCACCCCAGACACCTCGGGGCGTAGGCCAGTACCAGGGGACCCCAAAGGGCCCCCAGACAGCTGAGAAGGAGCCGCAAACACTGAGAGAGTGCATTAGCCATAGCAGTAGCATTAATAGTCTGCCAAAGTGTGTCGAGATTGTGGTGGGGGGTTGGTGGTATGCGGCGTAGCGAGGGGCTTTGGTCCCAAGCTCCGAGGCGGAGGTGCGCTCTCAGCGTGTCAGTCCTGAAATGCGTCGGTCCTGAAGCACATTGTGCAGGGGGTCCGTGCTGATGTAGGTGTTTGCACATGGGCTGGGGGGCGGGGGTTGCAAATAGTCTCTGCAGAGAGACTCCGGCCCCCCACCTCTCTCCCTGTCCCGATCAATCCTTCCTCTTGAGCTGACTCCCCCCACCCCCGAACCTACTTTCGTCACCGAAGTGGCAGCCCAGAAGTTTGGCAACATGGTATCCCAGAATACCTTGCAGCCAGGATGCCACTCAGCTGTCAGCTGTGTGTCGAGATGGTAAGGAGTGCAGGGTTAAAGGTCATGGGGGGGTAACAGGGGAAACACCAGGCGAGGCTTAATCAGCTATGCATTTAGGTACGGTTACACATCCTCTGATTCGGTATCGGTGCAGTGGCAGGTGGTTGTTGGGTTAAAAGCTCTAGTTATCTTCAAAGCCCTGGACCGGACTGTATCTCCTGGGGAGAGGGAAAGCAGTCGGCCGGCTTCACCCACCCCCTACATTGAGAGTGAAACTGAGTCATTGCGATTCCTGCACTGTTTGTAACTGCCACTGGGCCAGAGATACATGCGGCTCACTCAGCCTGTGACTCCGCCATCTTTACTTTCCACTGCGAGTACAAAAATACTTCCAACCACAACATTCTGTTCCTGTGGTCGTGGTGCACAAACAGCGTGCAGCTGCGAGCTTGTGAGCAGGAGGCCGTGCATTCAAGGGCCGTTTATACGAGCGGAAGGCCGTGCGTGCAAGCGGGAGACCGTGCATGTGGGCAAGAGGCTATGCAGTCAAGGCCCACGCATGTGAGCAGCCGTGCAGCGCAGAGTATGTAGCACTGGGGTGTCTCGGCTGCCCAGGATGAAAGTAACCCTTGATGCATGACGTGCAGGTCGACTGCTCACGATCTGATTCTCCGAGGTCCCTCCTGGACCTCTGGGAGTCACTCAGATCTCGCACATCTGGAATCCAAGGCGTCGATTTCACCAGCAGCTGCGAGTGTCACACCAAGAGCCTTGTTAAGCATTTAACTAGCCAGCGAGTGACTTAACTGAATAAAACACGGAATTATGTAGCATTTATTGCAGCTACTGACATCACAAGCTCCTTCATTAGCATGAAGGGTTTGAATGGCGCCCCCAATCTGTCTGCACAGGGTAAGCAACACCGGCTGTGTGCAATTAGGTCCACAGGTGTCTCGAAGGGCAGAAAGTGTGAGTGTATGACAAACTGCCTTACTGTACCAAGACTCCATGTGCAGCCAGCTTCCTGTGCGTGTCTATGTGTGTGTGTGTGTATTTCTGTCTTTTGTTGAGACCACATTTCATGTGTGGGCCGCATGCAGCGATGAGCAGTCAGGGGCCAAAACTCATTTAGGCCCCTTTCCAAGAAGCAGAGTATCTGTACAGATGCTTTTATGCGTCACCAAAATAGCAGCCGAGCCACCCGACATGCCACCTGACCTCCACTGCCTCTATCTCTGCCGCCCCCACAGCTGGTTCTCAGTCCCACTGCACCCCCCCAACCAGACAGATCTGCTGTCTCCACTGCCCCCACACAGGTGAGTTGGGCACTGGGGGGGGCAAGAGGTGACAGGATGCTTATTGCATGTGATAACAGGTTGGATTTGGAACCCACATCCCACTGGGTTTGTTCCCGAGGGGGCTGTCTCCATTAACTTTATACCCCCTGACAAACCCACTGTCCCCCCCCCCTCTCCCCAGGTCCCGACTGTGACTCTCCACGCTCCACAGGCTCTGCCGATCAGAACTACGCCCCCATCAATCAAAGTCACACCCCCCTATGTCAAAGTCACACCCCCGCCGTACAGACCCATGCTCCCCCAGCGCATCCCAGGTGACCCTGCGGCCCCTCGCCCCCCCTCCTTGCACCAGCTGCCCATCGCACCGGCACCCAGTGAGTGAAACTGCCATTGGGGTTGTTGTTACATGGATAAGAGGCTTAATTACAGTTTAAAGGTGATACATTCTATAGTCAGCCAAGATCCACATGTTCTTTAACAGCCCACCTACTTGTAGATTATAAAGGTCTCTTTGTACAAAAGTGTGGAGTATTATAATCAATAATATTTGAGACTTGAACCCAAGGCGCTGGGGTCACGTGACCGGCCTCGTGGGGAGCATGTTCTGCCTACCTGCCTCATCCTCCATTGCTCTTTCAGCTCTTTACTCTTCAGTCCAGTCCCGCCCGTTGATCAAGCACATGCTGCAGTACCGACCACTGCCCAAGGGGGCACCAAACCCACTCATAATCCCGAAGCCTATCAGCATCCAGCGGCGAGTCTCAGCCAAGACCATTCTCCAGGGTGCAGGACAAAAGGCCAATCAGCAGTGTCTGCTCATTGGGGGCCCTGCAACCCTGGCACCACCCATCATGACGGCCCCGGCCCCAGTCCAATCACAGCAGAGCGCCACCCCCGTCCCCTCCATAGCCCTCCCACTGGTGCTGACCTCTACTCCATTGCAGACACAGTGCAATCCCAGATCACCACTTCATGCTCCCCCAAGCGTGTCCCAGACACATGTCGCTGACCCCTCCCTCGGTCCTGTCCAATCGCAGCCCACCACTACAGCAGAAGCTCCTCCCACTCCTCTCCAGGGATCTGCCCAGCTTTCACTTTGTAACCCCACCCAGAAGCCCGCTACCCCGAGCCCCCCGGCTCCATCCCCTGTCAGAGTCGCCCACTCCCCATCCCCGCCCCCTGTCTCTGAGGTGACGGCCACCCCTTCCCCACCTCCTCCCCCTCCCCAGTCCAGCCCCAGTCCCTCGACTACCCTGAAAGCCCTGCAGCTGCTAAAAGCACTGGTGCAGGAGTCTGAGCTGATCCCCAAGAGGAGGGCGCCAGACCCGGAGGACGAGCCCGAGCCACCAGTGAAGATCCAGAGCCCTCCCCCGAGTCTTCCTCCATCGCCGTGCCACGTCGGGGGCCCGCAGATCCCAGCAGCTGAGCTGGAGCAGACCCCCAGGGTGAGTGAGCAACCCCCATTCAAAAAGTTACTTCAGATATTTCAATAGCTAAACAAACAGCGAGCCAGTTGGGTAGAACAGCAGCTAGCTAGCTGGTTAGCAGAATATGCCATTTCAGCATCTCATAAATAAGTATTCACTGTATAGTGACTGTTTGTGGCCAACAGGGGGCCCCCCAAAACATCGGTGGCCCAGACTCGGGACAAGAGGGATTTCACATTCAGCATGTGTGGGGGGGGGGGGGGGGGGGGGGGGGGGGGGGGGGGGGGGGGGGGGGGGGGGGGGGGGGGGGGGGGGGGGG
>JAODKC010000082.1:25245245-25264137 GCA_026777985.1 Mormyrops attenuatus
CAGCATGTGTCCCCCCACCCCCCACCCCCCCAGGATACCCAGGCTGGACACAGGGATCTCTGTGCAGAGGAGTTGGTGGAGGGCAGCGATGCCCCCCTCTTGGCCAGAGCAGGGTCAGACGAACCCAGGGAAGACCTCCCCAACCCCTCAGGTGGGGCATCACCCAGGGTCCAGCACTCATCCCCACAGCTACTCCCCCCCAATGCTATCCTCTATTTGTCCGGCACTCCAGCTACTCCCTGCATACCTTGCATGAACTCAGACGCTGGCAGCCCCCCTGTGGAGCGGCCCGCGAGCCCCCTGTACCCAGACAGCACCCCTATCCCTCTCCGGCACACGCCAATGAGGTGTGCCAGCCAATCCCCTACTGCCAGCCTCCCCGGGGGCCCAGAGAGGGAGTCCCCGCAGGCTGTCGTCAGGCCCCAGATCCTCACCCACCTCGTGGAGGGCTTTGTCATCCAGGAGGGCCTAGAACCTTTCCCGGTATGTCCTCTGGGGGGCAGCATCACAGAATTCACACAAAACCCTAGTAATCAAGAACTTAAGGATATAGCTAAATACTAGTTATGAGTTAATATTCAACCTTCCAGGGGGTGGCGGCCAGTTCTGACCTGATATCTATCCCCTTAGGTTTCCCGCTCGTCCCTGATGGTTGACCAGCTGGCCCATGAGGCAGCCGACAGCTACCCTGGTGACCCGCCAATGGACGTGGACGAGGTGGAGAACTCGGATGTGGACAGCACTGCCGCAGATGGTGAGCCAAGCCCCACAACTGCTAGCAAAATGCCAGAGGCTGCGTAGTGGGTGAGGCAGCAGCCATCTAACCAAGCTGCTCGTGTCACCCACAGACCGGGACAAGCTGCTGTGCGAGTTCTGCGGCAAGCGGGGGCCTTCGCACTCCTTCCTGCGCTCCCAACGATTCTGCTCCCTGCAGTGCGTCCGAGGGTAAGGCCCAACCCTCACCCAGTTTTGCCTACATTAAGTGGCCGGGGCTACCGTGTTTCCACCACTGACTGGCTCAGCTTACGAGCCAGTACCCACAATGCATCTCACCGAGTGAGCTTTAAGTCAGGTGGGTGGAGTTACGAACCCCTCCCACAGGGCCTCCCTACACGCCTTGCCCCCCTTCCCATAGGTTCAACATAGCATATTCCAAACGCATGCACACGCTAAAGGCCAAGAAGATGGGCCGCTGGACGTCACGCACAGAGGGGAGGCGCAGCCGCCAGCCCAACCCGCCGGAGGGTGGCCACGGAGAGCACCACCATCAGGTCAGCGTTACCCATTGTTGTCTGTAAACGTGGTGAGCACCTGTGGTGAGCAGTTACTAAACGGCTGTCCTCGTCTCCTGTCACAGGCCCCTAACCAGTACGGTGCCACCAGCCCATTTCCAAAGGAGGCCATGGCAGAGGAAGTAGAGAAGCCGTCCATCCCTATGACAAGAAGACTGCGTCGCCAGGTGGAACATCGGCCAGTGCGTGCAAGGGCCAAGTCAGCTCCTGATTGGGTGGACAGATCAGCACTGGCTGCCCCGACCAGCAGCCCGGGCCTGTGGACTGTGGACCAAGTGTGGGCCTTCATACACTCCATGCCAGGTGCAGTACCCCAGACATTGCAGACCTAAGCATTAATGCTAATGCTAATACTGACCCTAATGTTAAAACCAGGAACACAGGAGAGATTTTTGAAGTTGGACGGACCAATCAGTGAGCAAAAGGTCTCAACTAGGTTTATCCAGCCATGCTTGATGAGGTGTTCAGCGTGATTTAGTATACTAAGCATTTTGATTGACACTGGCCGGCATACGTACAATGTTGTCTGGTATGGAATTGTCACACAGAAATGGCCTATTAGACAGCAGCATAAACAACAGGTTTCTCTACAATTTGTTGCAAGTTTAAATTGACTGAACCCCAGTATACTGTAATGTTACATATTATATGAGGGCAAATTCATATATTTATAGCTTTATTCTAACAGACATAATTTAACATTAAGCCAAACTTGGATGACGTCATTTTCTTTGTTGCAGAAAGATAAATTAGCCTATCAGAGATATAGGATTGGATTAGCTTAAGCAAATATACAATTTATGTCTAATTGCATTGCTTGCTATTTGAAAGAATGCTGTGACAGATCTTTGCTTTATCCGGGTAGCTTTTTCCTTTATTGCATACCGCTTTTTTCGGTGTGACCAAAACTGGATTCGGCACAATTTAAGGCAGCTCAGTTCTCAATTTGTTCAGGACCCAAATCCCCCAACAGCATGCATGAAGTCACAAATGTGGGAATGTGGGAAGTACAGATGTTTTTGAATAAAATGTTTTAGATTGTTTTAGATTCATTGTGGAAGTGAAAAATTTTAAAAGCCATGTATAGGCTATCAGGAAACTGTGCATTTTACTCTGTCTACCTACAAACAAGATAAAGGCAGACAATAAGAACGTGTGTAAACAGGCACGGGGATGAGCACGCGTGTGTACAGGCGCGGGGATGAGCACGCGTGTGTACAGGCGCGGCGATGAGCACGCGTGTGTACAGGCATGGGGATGAGCATGCATGTGTGAGAGGAATTCTACCTGCAGCAAATCCATGCTATGAATAGTTTGTGAAGATCAACACAGTTTGATGAGTTTAAAACATTACAGTATCCAACCCTATTTAGGGATGCTACTTATCGAAGTTTTATTTTTTTCCCCCTCAAAAGTGAGGGGGGGGATGTGTCCCTTGTCCCCCCCCACCGTCTAGGCCCCTGACTAAAACTAATGCTAACCTTAACTGTAACACTAATACTAATGCCGATGCTAACCCTTACCCTCTTATGACCTCCGGCTACCTCCTGCAGGTTGCCAAGACATCGCGGAGCAGTTCCGTTCGCAGGAGATCGACGGCCAGGCTCTGCTGCTCCTGACCGAGGACCACCTGATGGGGGCTATGAAGCTGAAGCTGGGACCGGCGCTGAAGATCCACGCCCGCATCAGTGACTTGAAGGGCCCCTAGTCCCACCCCTAATCATGCCGAGCAAGGCCACACCCCCAAGCACAGGTGTCCTCTGAGTCCTGTGTCACATGACCCTGCCTCAAAAGCCTGCTCTTGAATTGAGCATCACCGCCTCAAATCTGCAAGCTGCCATGTTTGCTGCTGACTGGTTTATCAGATGTAAAAGCACCCAAACCATCCCAGACCGCAGGCTGCAAAAAAAGGAAGCAGTGATTACAGTGAGTGAGACAGACCAAACTAATGAAGCAGTGACTCCAGTGAGTGAGACAGACCAAACTAATGAAGCAGTGACTCCAGTGAGTGAAACAGACTTTCTGGCCACTAGTCAGGCACATCGTCTCTATAGATACATAGACTGAACAGCTTCACAGGGCTGCCTAACACAGCCATTTATTGCTCATGTTTCAGAAAATCTCCACCCAGACAGCCATTCAAACAGGTTTTATATTTGTTGCATGCCATCTTTTTGTTTAAAAATCAACTAAAATTTGAGCTAGGCAAAGAGTTGCAATAATGAAACTAATCATACTGTTTACCAAAAAAAATAACTAAATATTTAACTTGTATTTATAATTCTAATGGAAGCGGAGTTTATTTTTACAGTCTTAAGAATGACGTAAGTCATTGAGAAGGTTCACCAGCCTATGGTGGAAATGACAGTGTGTTCAGTGGGAATCCCACACTATTAGCACAGGACCAAAGAACCAAAAATTTCTCCAGAAAATGGTTTAAAAATGTAGAATTGTTTCTATTACTTAAATTCTGAAATAAAGTATGTGGCACTTTGAAAGACGAATCCTGTTTCTCTGCACGCTTGGCTTGGCAGCTGCGCGGGTGTGGTATTAAAGTTTCGTTATTGGATTTGCTGTAATTGTTCCTCTACATCAGCCCGTCAGAAGCGGCCACTGGTCCGGGTGCCTGCCGCGCCTGATAGCGGGACCACGCATCTACACTGCAACGTATTTGGCCTTATCGATCCACAATAAGCTCCCAACAGATCAGTTACAAGTTAAAAATAGATAGATAGATAAATAAATACATAAAAATTAATGAAGGAAGCGGCAGCTACTGAAGCTCACGCCAATGACACGCCATATAGGCAAAATACGGACCACTTCCTTCCCATTACGGTGTCACATTAACCAAAATTATTTAGAGGGGAAAAAAAAACACCAGTTAACATGAACAGCAGGCCAATCATCGACAGGGGGCAGGAGAGATTCAGAAATGACGCTGGGCACTTTTTCAAGCAACAAAACCCATAAAATGACACTCGATAAACACGGGAATTCACACCGCACACGTCATGTAGGCCACATGTGTCTTGTGAAATTCAAATAACGAAATAAATTTAAAGTAATGTAGCGCTGGGGATACCCATCGGGCAGTGCGACTTGCTGGACCAGTGCCAGTCGTGTAAATAATGCAAATAACTGTGTGTAAGTAGTGTTTAGTATGCTGCATTGTGTTGTATCGTAGTGTCATATACAGTGTTTAAAGACAGGTGTTGTAAATAAAGTGTGTGTTCGCCCACCGTGTGCTAGAGCAGTCGGGACGGCCAGCCCGCTGGGCAGCGTATAGCAGGAGTGTGGGCGGTACGGGTTTTAAGGATAACAAATATTAATGGGCTCTCGCTTTAAGTAAAACCGCCTAGTTTTGTTCCTACCGCCGTGATGCTCGGATCTGCTAACACTACAGTGAAGTTACAAAGACAGTACAGGCCTATTGAAAATTATCCAGAAAAGTTGGCTTCAGGGTTCCGCAACTGGAGAAAGGACAGTCACCGGGTCATCTGGCTGGAGTGAAGGATTTACAGTCAATGACAGTAGTGGGTGAAGAGCAAATCCCTCTGGCCTTTACTCCGAAACTCGCCATTGGCTGAAAGTTTCAGTCCGTTTTTTTTTTCCCCTCCACAGCATCGAATATAAAAGCCTGCAAACTGGAAACTTCATTTCACTGCAAATAAGCGGGATTTCTGCTAGGATTTATTACACCAGCCGCTGCGCGGTGCCACCACGCTTTCCAGTCACGTTTGCTTTTAATTTAAACAAGTGTTGGTGCAGACATTACCATTCATTAATACTTCGTACGCCCTGCTCAGGACTCTTACCTCCTAAACGCGCGTCCAAAGCAACCGTTTCCCCATGGCTCGCGGCTGCATACGGTTCAGCGGCTTCATGGTCAGCTGCCTCGGCTGGGTCGGCATCATCATCGCCACCGCCACCGGTGACTGGGTACTCACCTGCAAGTACGATATGCACACCTGCCGGCGGATGGACGAGCTGCGCACCCGGGGGCTCTGGGTGAACTGTGTCATCTCCACGGCGCAGTACCACTGCGTCGCGCTAAACCAAATCCTCGCCTTACCAGGTAGGATAGAGCCGCCTGCCTGCCTACTCTAAACAAATAACGGCGTTACCTGAAATGCAATCTGAGGTACAGGGGATTTCCATCGGTTAAAATGACTAATCTGTATATCTGTATCTATAGAATCTGTTTGCATCCTATATGGTTTAAAGCTGGAAACTTCCCATGACACGTATCCAGAATGTAATTAAATGGTAAATGAATAAAACGGTAATTAATGAAGTACACTTAAAAATAACGGCAAAAAGAAGCTTTTCAATGTTTTCCTCTAGGCCTACTTACACATGCGTGTAACACTATAATTTCTGTTTCCCTTTGCTAATACCGGTTATTATACGGCAGTCATTAGTAATGTTTAGTGTGAAACGATTAACAACCTTAAACACCCCGAGCTTAATCATTGGAGCGTTATTTCCTTTTGCTTATTAATGACTCTGGTCTTCGCTCTGATTGGCCAGCCTACGTGCAGGCGTGCCGCACGCTGATGGTCGTCGCGTGCTTCGTCGGGCTGCCAGCCGTCGCCCTCGCGCTGGCGGCGATGCCCTGCGTCACGCTGGGCGCCGAGCCCGACGGGGCCAGGCGGCGGCGGGCGGTGCTGGGGGGGGTCCTCACCCTCACAATGGGTAGGTGCCACGAGCCACACGCGCTGGCAGAAAAGCCGAGCATAAACGGACGTGTCCTGCTCCCTGCGTGCGGATTAACGACAGATCCGCACACTTCCCGGCTTGCCGAGGGCCTTCCTTCCGGTGGTGCCCTCTCTGCGGGCGTCGTGTAGCAGCCGCGGCCTGAGTGCCACCAACGGCCGTGTGACTAATGCCGGATTCGCCCCACATTTCCTAAACGCAGAAGATTTTCCGCTTCAGCTGCAGATTAAAATGATGAGATCATCGTGCTTTTGGCTTGTTTTGGCTCGTGTTTGGACTTAATTAGAATTATGTGATCATTGTTTTCACAGCACACAACAATGAAATGTGTCTTCTGCGTTTAACCCATATGTGACATCGTGACATAGCAGGGGGCAGCTTATTTAGTGTCCAAGGAGCAGTGCTTAGGGGCAGTACGACGTTGCTGGTCAGGGATTCAAACCAGCAATCTTTCAAATACGCTTCCCTAACCATTAGGCCACCACTGCCGCACCACTGTGATTAATCGCCATAGTATGTACATCGGTAAATCGATATCTGATAAATATGAACCTACATTTAAAAATCTGTATATAATTTGAATAAGTATTTGAAACGTATGTATTGCAAACCTGAATATTTTAAAAGTACTTAAATATGCAGTTTGTTGTACAGCATAAGCAGTAGCCTACTGAAGACGCTCAGATATTAATGCCTGATTCTGATCATGTGACTGGTTTTGCTTAATGCTGCCTGGATGCCCTGTGCTCCTCCTCTGCAGCACTGTGTGGCATGGTGTCCACCGTGTGGTTCCCCGTGGGAGCACACCAGGAACAGGAGATCATGTCCTTTGGCTTCTCCCTGTACACTGGCTGGGTGGGCTCTGGCCTCTGCCTGGTGGGTGGCGCCATGGTCACCTGTTGCCATGGCAATCTCATCCGCCAACCGGAGCGGCGCTTCTACTACTCCAAGCCGGCGGCCACCATCACCACTGACCCGCCCTTGGGGAACCATGCCAAGAGCGTGCATGTCTGAGGGGGGCAGAAACATCCCCCACCCCCCACTAAGAGATTTCTTATATGGAAACAATTGGACAACAAAACAAGAACACAGGAGCGTATCTCATTTACAATATAGGAACATTAGACTGGCATGGGTCACAAGACCACATGATCACATGGTTACCAGTCAGCAAATGAGAGGCATCCCTGCTCAGCATCACCCCCCCCCCCTCCCCAATTTTCCACAAGTCCCTCGTTATTTATTTCACCACCCTGCTTTATGCTTCTGTCATTTACCGAGACGGGGACGCTCTCCTCTCGACCCAGTGACACCAGGAGGATTTTCCTAGGCGGGCAGGAGCGTGATGACATTTTTTAATGAGTCATTGTATATACAGTCATTACTGGTAACCGATACTCATTAAGCTTTTTTCCTTTGTCTTAAAAAAAATGACAGATTATACTGTAGGAAAAGGGGCCTCTCTGAGAGTCACAGTCTGTCACGCTAATGACTACTCCCCCTGCTGTTAAACCCATAACATACCGGCCTCATGTCTATACTGCTCCAACCACTCGCCATATACTGAAATATAATTGTGAAAAATCAATATCTTTAACATGTCGAGTTCTGCCTTTCCTCTGGAATTACCCTGGGAGGGGGCAACTCAAGGTCTTCAGATTGCTCTGTACAGAGACCGGCTTAGATGATGTCCCTTCCTGAGTTGTGCAGCTGGCCGCAGGTGGGTTTCAGAAATCTGGGGAGGCGTGGCCTTTGGCTGTCTGCCCAGCTTTTTTAGCTCCAGGGGATTATGACAGGCGAGGCTGCTCGTTGTTAAGATCACCTTAATCTCTTCATGCCACGAGAAATAAAATATTTACCAAGGCTGACAGCTATTTATTTACAGCCATTACAAGCTAATGAGTTATAATATTTACAACAAATGAATTATGGATACATTCAGCCAGACATTAGCATCATATAACAAACTCACAACCACACATGGACACATGTTGCACACATGCAGATGGCTTAATTCTTAGTTTACCTACATTAGAAGTCACTTTGATTAACAGTTACTGATGCTACACAGAATTACGGCTAGCGTTTTATACAGGGGCACAAATGTGAAGCACTTAACAAAGTAGGACGAGCCTCACCTGTGTGTTTGGTTTTCTGGACCAAAGCAGATGCTTGTGATCACGTGATCATCTTGTGTTCGGATGAGAGCACAGCTTAATAAGGTTAGTAAATTTTGTACTTTAGCATGAGATGTATTATATATTACAAAGAATTAGGTTCTTTTTTTCCGAAGGCTTGACCAGACCAGCACACTGACGCAGACACAGAGAAAGGCAGACATTTGTGAGCATCAAAATGAGCCGTGACCAGGCCCAGGGGCTGTGGTCCAGCATCTGTGTTTATTAAGCTGATCCCTTTTGGTAAAGACCCATTTCCCGTGTCAGGAATCATCTGGTAAAGACAGCCGGTGTGTCAGCATGTCGAGAAACCTCCAAACAACAACCGACAAAACGTACTGCAACGTCATTCAAAATATAACACACAGACACACGGAGCTTCTGCTGGTGGGTCATGCACAGATAGTATAATACAAAATACACATTAAAGTGCCGCTATCTGACACTAAGGTGTGAAATTTGAAGAAAAGAAAATCATATTATACATTTGTGACAAATTTCAAATTTTTGCCCCGGAAAGATGTCTGCAAAACCCAAGCATGGGTTTGAGCAAATAGGGAAAAGATGTGGTTTATTATTACTGCTGTTTAATTAAATGTGATGCATAGCAGTAAAATGATGACGTCAGACTCTCCATTATGGAAACAGACACAGTGAAGAAGGAATACAGGGTCACGCCTCGGACTCACAGCACAGAATCCCAGACTGCCGGATGCCACAGGAACACGGGTGCGAGGCTCTCTGAGGAAGCCAGCCAGTAATTTCAATGAAACATGATAAGCTGACAGGAAATTAAGTCATCCATCAGGGATGGATGAGCGTCCTCCTCATTCTGAGAATTACTGGGATTTTACTCATGCTTACTTCAGTGTAAGACCTGGGGGCTTTGGAGTGATTTTCTTTTGGGGGGGGATGCCCCGTCCCAGTAGCAAATTGACGCATCTATGATACCAGGGGATAAACCAACTAACTGAAACACAGTTGCGAGCTGAGCGACGAGCGGTGAGAGGTGTAGTAACGTTCTGAAGAGACCCAGTGCGTAGCCCGCATGAACACAGCAATCAGAAATAAGCATGCACATGAGTGTCAGGCTGGGGGGCGTGTGCTTACACATACACATATGGTTATGGGGGGGAAGGTCTGTTCTGACTTCATACTTATAAAGCACACAGACAAGCAGGCGGGGTGCAGATTGATGGTTTCAGAACCCATGAAATAAACATACTATTGAAATATCTATTATAAATATCTTAAAAAGAATCATTTTTAATGAAACCATTACTTTTGAATTGTGTCACCGGCAGCAGATGGGAGCTAAATCAAGACTGACCTTGTAATTAAATCATCATTACCACGGATGGACTACATTTTTCACTTACAAACAGCACTCTGTGGTATCTGATCACATGACTGTGGGATGGGGGGGACAGGAAGCTGTCACAGGAAGGGGCAGGATTCTCTGGCACCCTGCTGAGTTATGTGACACAAGCAAATGCACACAGGGGGGACAGACATTAGTGTTGGCGAACAAGGGGGGACGCCCCACCGGAAACCCAGTGTGCTACCAGTAAAGGCCGCATTACCCAATGCAGCACTTACTGGTTTGGCACCATACCAGTAAAGCCACTGGTGAGTAATGCGGCGACAGGTGTAAAATTATACTAGTTTTCATGGAGATTTCAACTAGGGTGTCAGTAGGAAGAGTACAGGAAAACTCATCAACTTGGTTAAAGTAGGCATTCCCAGGTACAGGCTCCGGCCCTCGGCTGCTCACCAGCGCCCCCTTCTGGCAAGCAGGACCCTGTCCCCCATCCCCAGAGATATGCCTAGGTCCGCCTGTCACCCTCGTCCCACTGCAGTGGGCCTGCCTGGTACTGCTGCTGGTACCCGCCCTCCTGCTGCGCCCCCCAGCCCTGGTATGGTTCATCGTCATCCTGCGGGTAGCGGGTGCCGCTGGCTGCATCCTCTGTGCCAAAGCTGTCATCCACGCCGCCGTCATAGCGCTGGTACGAGCTGGCGCTGGCCTCCTCTTCGCGGGCATGCAGCTCCAGGTTGCTGTTCCACATGCCGTAGCTGAAGTAGATCACCAACCCTGGGGAGGGCAAAGACACAGACATGAGGGGGGCAGGGTCAGTGACAGTGTCGTTGGGGGCTTAACCTGAGGAGAACCTGAAGGGCTATAAATCGCGTGGAGGGGCTGGCCTTATCATTAGCCAATGATTTGCTGTGAATCAGTGAGTGACAGGTGGGGGCACTCCGGCAACCAAATGGCTTTCAGCTAGGGCCTGTGGCCCCGCCCCTGTATACAACCCTCAGACAGAGTAATAGAGAGAGAAGGGGAGCTCCCTGTCCACGGCCTACCCTTTACCCTGCCCATTCCCCACCCCCTGCCTTACCCAGGAAGCACCAGACGACGAAGCGGATCCAGGTGATGCGAGACAGCTTGAGCATAAGGTAGACGTTGACGATGATGGCGCAGGCCGGCACCAGGGGCACACAGGGTGCCATGTAGGGCAGTTTGCGGGGATTCTCAGGCTGTCGCATGATGACCAACAGGAGGCTGCCGGCCACAGGCACCATCAGTAGCACGGAGAGCACCCCCCAGCCGCCACCTTCGCGTTCAGCACCAAAGAACAGGAAGGCCCACACGAAGAGCATCAGCACACTCTTGGTAACAATGCGGCCTGTGGCAGGCGTGGGCCTGGCAGTGCGGCCAGGCAAGCCCAGCCGCGCCCGCAGGGTGTGGTACCGGGGGCCTAGAAGGCGCCGCAGCAGTGCAGTGCATATGTTGTCTGGGCCTTCATCATACAGCATCTCACCATCGCCCCCCGATGGCAGGTTCTTGGCGCCACAGACATTGTCACCCATGCCATCGTACTCGTCCTCAGTGGTGGCACCCTGGTATGGTGATCCCTGCTGGAATGCCGGCCCATCACCCATCTTGCCACCAGCCTCGTCCTCGCCACCACCCTCCTCCTCAGGGGGGTACTCAGTGACGGTGGTGGCACCAGCCTCGGGCTGGTACCGCAGCAGCAGCACGCACACAGAAACCAGCGTGTAGGCCAGCAGCGTGCCGATGGACATCATCTCAATAAGGTCACGCAGGCTCACCAGTAGTGCCAGGAGGGCTGCCAGTGAGCCTGAGGCCACGCATGCCACCACTGGTGTCTCAGTGAACGGACTTACGTGTGCCAGGAACCTGCAGGTACACATTAGCCATTAGCCTTTCGGCATTAACCCATGATCCATGAGCTGTTAGCCACATGATCACATCGCGAAGGGGATCTCACCTGAAGAGCAGGCCATCGCCAGCCATAGCGTAGATGACCCGTGGCATGGGGAAGAGCGACCCCAGCAGGCTGACGGTCAGCCCAGCCACGGCGCCCACCGCCACCACAAACTTGGCAAAGCCGAAGCCATGCACCACGAACATCTCCATGAGTGGCGCATCGCCGTCAATTTTGTTGTAGGGTACCAGCAAGGTCAGGATGACACTCACCTGCCAAGGATTGGGGTCAAAGGTCATCAACTTGTTAGCATTAGCATGACAAGGCTCGCTGGATGGCGGCCTCAGTCATCTGGGTCACATGGAATGCTGAATATAGGGGTAATACTAGGCTTTTTAAGGTGGGGACATCAGAGGGGCCATAATCCATACAGAGCGGCTGTCCTTATTATTAACCAATGATATATTTTGAATCAATGATTTATAGAAAGACCACTCCGGGGACCAATCAGGTTTCAGTGCTCCTGCTGTCCAACCCCTGGCTGGGTACTCACTGAGACATAGGCGGTGAGGCAGGTGACCAGCGAGGCTGTGATGGCATAGGGTATCGATGTGTTGGGGCTCTTGGCCTCCTCGCCGGTGGTGGCGATGATGTCGAAGCCGATGAAGGCATAGAAGCAGGTGGCAGCTCCCTGCATGACCTGCAGGGTGGCAAGAGAGAGTGTGAGGGGCAGCCACTCCAGAAGCCTAGGCCTTTCTGCAGCATGGAGGGGTCCTTACCCCCGTCCACCCATGGGGTAGAAAACGCCCATCGCCCCAGTTAGAGGGGTTGACGAAGAAGAGTCCCGCAATCATGATGAAAACCCACACCACCAGGTTCACCACATTTAGGATGTTGTTGAGGCCCACTGAGTTCTTCACCCCCAACGCCACGATCACCGTGACCAGGGCGGCAATGAAGAGGGCCAAGACGTCTGGGTATGATTGCTCACCTTTTCCTGCTCGTCGGGGGTGGGGATCAAGAGAGACATGATCAAGCTTGCGGAGAGGAGCAAGTACAGCACAATATCACTCAGACTTGCGAGGAGTACCCTCTTGTGGACAGGCAAAATCAGATATCATTAAAGAAATAGGTGCATGGTTTCTTTGTATTTCAATATTTCCCAGGCAATTAGTATGGTGGAATTTTGGGGGGTGCTTATTTGAACTGCTGGAATTAGCAGCAGTAACTGACACACCAGAATGTCACTGAGAGGCATTAAATATTCACCGCTGACAGGAGCCAGCATCGGAGCTCGGATTTCAGCAACTGCACAGTTCAATTGTGGCCACATTGCTGAGGATGGCTGCTAGCTGAGTAGCCATGGTGATGACTGGGGCAAAAACAGCCAAAGAGAAACATGGGCTGCGAGCATCAGAAAAGCCAGATCAGGACACGGACGGGCCTTGGAGCATGACACTTGGACTGTGGGTTCTGGTGCAACTCGTCAGACGTTCTTGCAGATCAAACTTTAGTGGGTCAACTGGCTTTCTGTCATTAACCCAAGAGCTCTTTCCCCATGTTGCCCATATTCCCCACAGCGTAGTTGTCCCCGGGGGTCATGTGAGAGGAGGGGGCAGCACCCTTGCTCACCCAGACCATGGAGTGTGCCCAGATGGTCGATCATGAAGTGGCTGATGGAGTGATTGGCCAGTGAGTCGAACATGCTGCTGAGGGCGCTGGCACCAGCCGCCGTGCCAATCAGGTACTCCAGCACCAGGTTCCAGCCGATGAAGAAGGCCACGAACTCGCCCACCGTGACATAGCTGTAGGTGTAGGCGGAGCCTGTTGTCTTGGGCACGCGCACACCAAACTCAGCGTAGCACACTCCTGCAGGGGAGGGGGGGTCATGTTGCAAACAGACACAAGACAGGAGCATGCGCCTCCAACCTGGACCAGGAGAGATCCACAGGCCTCTATAGCTGAGCAAGCACAGGACACAGAGGGGCTCGAACCCGGCATAGGGCTGGGCTGGAAGAGTCGTTCTGAAGCAACTGGAAAGCCATGGACCTTATGGACCACAAAACCATGCATTTGATCTCAGTTTATAGACAACTGCCAGCTACAAGCAAAATACATTTCACATCAACGGGGACTGCCCGCTATCCCCGCCCCCCCATCCGGAAAACTCCGCGTCTCACCAGAGAGGATGGATGCCATGGCGGCAATACAGAAGGACAGGATGACCCCGGCCCCCGCCATCTCCTTGGCGACCAGCCCGGCAACCACATACATGCCGGTGCCCACGCAGCTGCCCACGCCAAGCGACACCAGGTCCACGGTGGTGAGCACACGTGCCAGCTGTGTGGCGTGCGTGTCGGCACCGCTGCCGTCCAGCATGGTGTCCACAGGCTTGGTCCGCAGGACCCGTGACTGCAGCCGGTACAGCACATCGCCCCACTCCACCCGCCCAGGGTGCAACCGGGCGAAGATGGCGTTCATGGTGGGGGGGGGACTCTAGGTGTCACAGAGGCAGGGAAGCAGGCTGGACGGGTCACGTGAAGTCAGCTGCGAGTCTCGATGGTGGGCACCAGAATGGAGAATGTCTCTTCCCTAGGAGAGAATGCCTGCCCCCCTCCCCTGCCCTTCACAAGGGGTCCATGGACACACCTGCCCCCCAATACTGGGATGGACCCTGCGGACAAACGTGAAGATTTGAATCAGAAGCACCTCCAATGTGTCCTACAGCTCCACCGTATTCTACCAGCACCACCAGGTCACTCTCTCCAGGAAACTGCAGCAGCTTCTCTCCAGGGCTCTGACCCCACAACCTTCTGCCCACCCAGAGGTGTCGATGGGACAAACACCCAGAATTCTTGGAAAACTCAAGCTCACTTCAGCTTAGCTTCTGATTCGGCCACCATTGCGCGGTCATGAGACAGAGATGATCAGTCAAGGGACGCCCCATTAGAACGAAGGTGAAAAGGTGCTATATCAGGCTGGCCAAATTTATAATGTACCTCAAGTGATGACATGTCCCTTGGGTTGCTATGGCGATATGATGTCAAGCGGACCGGTTAGATAATCAGACATGCCTGACTGGGCATGGTGAATGGGCGTCTGATCCACGGATGAACAGATTCCCTCATGTGGGAAAATGCGGGAAATACAGCTTACAGACATCCACCTAGGCCTCAGCTGAGGACGGCATCGCTCCGTCTGGGTTACGGTTTATTAACAAAAACCCGACACACTGAAATATCCCTTCAAAGGAGTTTGTATAACAGGAGACCCGCGTTTCCTCCCAGTGTGTTTTACACCATGTTTTAGTCCCAAAATAACTAATCGGATATGCTAAAACAGCCGGAACCCTGTACGCCCGCACACCACCCCTGCCCTGCGCTCCCTCACACACCATAACGCCAATTGCCCAACTCAAAATACTTAGAAGTTTTTCCCCCGACTTTAATATTTTATAGGCCTAAAGAATGTTAGGCTATTTCACCCTCGTGTTACGTGACAGAATAACCTACACGCTGCGTTACGTAAACGTTAAACAGTTAAGAAATATTTCGGGATTTTTCGGTTTTCCTCAGACTTTGATTGGACGGAAGGAATGAACCCCAACTGGGCTTTAGCATTTAAAGCAATTCAGTACGACCCGGAGCCTGGAAAACCTTCAGCACCGCGGCCAGCGCCTCCCGTGTAATCGGACCACAGCCCGGAACCAATTAAACTTTTAGAGGCTAGTTTGCTATTATGAGCAGAAAATTAAACCGGTCTTCGGTTCGGAGAAATCGAAGGTATATACAAAAGTGGATTTTTCAGACATAATAGTTTCTCTTCTTACTTCTCGGAATTATTGTTAACCATTTTTCATTCCCTGATTTTAGCTCCTAACAGTGAAAATATTTTTTCCTGGTCTTCAATATATTTAAAAACATTCCATACATTTTTGTGAGTATATTTGTGATTAGACTGCGCTAGGGAATATATTTCCTATATTTTTGTATTTTACCAATAGTTACATAAGGTCTATTTATATTTAAACCAGGTCTACAAGACTGTATGCCATATTAATGTAGTACATTAATGTGTGTGTCTTTGCTGCTGAGCCGTGAGCCACCAAACAAATTTCGTTGTGTTTCTCATACAATGACAATAAAGTCTCTTACTCTTACTTACTTATATTTCTTTCTTTTTTGAGCTGATCTGTTATGGGTAAACTCCCAACTGCTTACAATCCAATAAAGAAAACAAATAGCACGTACGTACTACACTGGGAAAAAAAAAAAAAAATATATATATATATATATAATGCATGTACACACCTCCGCAAGTTCGCTCCGCGCCGCTGTAAGACCTTCACCGTGTCTCCGGGGCACTTCTGGCAGGTGGCCGTAAGCGGCGTTTGCTGCATTTGACTCAGCAACCTTAAGACGCCCCCAGACTCGCCATATTAAAAAAAAGCTTCTGGACAGACCGAGTTGAGGAAGGAAAGAAAGAAATCAATTACGTTTTGCCTGATTTGTAAAAGTCTGGCTGACACCATCCGAACCGGACAAGTGCGGTGCGGACGCGTGCATAATTCAAGGGCCGCGCCACGTGACTCGGGACACCTTTATTATTTAGCAGCAGTGACGCTCTGATGACAGCTGTTTCGGCTGTTAACGTGATCCCCTTTCCGTGAGGCAGGCACGCAGGGACGGCATGGAACGACGTACTCATCAGGGAGAGATATAAGCTGTTTAAAGTCTATATACAGCTTACTAAGGAACCAAAAGTCAAGGGAATGTCAAAATAGGCTAAATGCCCTAAGAAACCCTGCAATCTGGTTATGCCGAGCACCACGCAGCACCCCAACAAGGTGCATAAACAATTTATGGTACGGTTTGACTATAAAGACTAGCAGGTTAAAAGTGCTAAGAGTTAACCCCCTGGAGTCTGCTAACTGGCGGGATATGACAGATTTAGGTTTTTGGAAAGTATATGTTTGAAGTTGATTTTATCATATCAAAAAATAGAATAATAACATTCTAATAACATTATTGGTGCTGAGTTTGTGCTGAATAAAAGCACATGTAACACTTTGGGATAAATGTTTTTTAGATAGGTGAAATATTTTAAAATGTCATGGCATGTCAGACTACCCCAAAAGTGGCTGAGAGGCGTCAGACTCCAGAGGGTTAAAAGGAAAACCTGAATATTCCTTCTGAGATCCTAAACTCTAACATTCAATATTGAAAAAAAGTTTATATTTTTTCCTGAAATGGAAGAAATTCCACACATTTCCTGGGCAAAGAACAGGCACAGACACACACACAGATTCACACAGACACACTCATACAAAAACATCCCTGACATAGGGAATCTCTGGAAAAGGAAGTGTATATCATCAACGACCTTCACTCCCAACACAGCTGTGGGCCTTGATGTGCCATCACATAAAAAACACAAACACACACACACCCCTCCCACTCCAATTGGTCACATGTGGCCGGGGTCACCAGGAGGAGCCAGACTCAGTGTCAGCGCTGCTGGCCACTGCAAAAATAACCCACAGGGAGATCAGGAAGAGGCCCCCGCTCTGTAAATGATGGGACTGCAAGAGGAGGGGGGCCAATGAAGCAGGACTGGGGGGGGGGGCACTTATAGATAAACTGCCGGAAAGCAGAACAGTGACAGGCCTGCAGCCACACAGAGCAGCCCAGAACCCGGTTCGTAAGAACCCCACAGGGAAATCCTGAGCCCGCAGGGAAAGGCTGGACTGGCCACAGTCTCTATAGGACGGAGGTATTCAGAACTTTGTGTGTGCGGTGCCCTAGTGGGGTTTGAAGGAATTACAGGGAGGGGGGTGCAGCTGAGGGGAAATAAAAAACAACAATCTGTGTGGGGGGTTTGAGGTAGGGGCAGACGTATTTCAAGATTGTGATCTTTAGAAATATTGTTTTTCCCAGGCTCTGATAAGCTGTGTGTTGGAAAACAGGCACGAATATATCTGCTGTAGGGGGCCTGTCAAAAAGAGTTTGAATAGCGCTGCTGTAGAAAACAACACAAATACAAAACATAACATTTGTTTTATTTAGCAAAGCTATCATCTAAAGAGATGCGTCATTGATAGAGCACGGTCAGCCAGTCCCCGGAGCAATTGAGGGTTAAGGGTATTGCACAGGGGCCCAGCGGTGGCATCATTCTCCTGTCCTGGGGATTTACACTGGTGACTTTTCAATCACAGGCACAGCATCCTAACTCGCTGAGGCACACGTCGGTCACAGAACGAAACAGACACTCTATAGGACTGTCACATGGACATGAACAAACCTACAACCCTATACAAACACAGTGACACAATGCACCGCAATCGGTGTTTCCTCATAATCAAAAAATGTAACTGGATAATTCACCAGAAATGTTTCGCATCATGGTTAGAATTCCAAGGAGTGCAGTTCCCAGAGGGATTCTCCGGATCGGAGGCTGGCCGGGCCTCAGGGTCGACCTTCCCCTTCTCATCAGCAGGAAGCCAAAAACAACAGAGAAGCTGAGCTGAGCCCAGGTGAGGCTCTGTGGAGGTCAGACAGGAAGGCAGGCGGCCGATAAGGAGCCGCCCAGTGCCCCCAGGGGCGACGCTCCGCCCCCGATTGTTGGGACTTTCAGAGCATGCACATGCACGCAAACCGCATTCTAAACAGAGATGCTGTCAAAACCTCCAAAGTCTCACCGCGGCCTGTTTGCACAAGTCACAGAGCGGAAGCGGGGATCAGCAGGCCAGAGCATGTGCTGCAAAAACGCCACAGAAGGTGACAGCCGGCTCACTGCCCACCCCCCGCCACCGCCACAATACCAAACATTTCTCCCGGTACTTCTGTGACCCAAAAATGGTTGTGGTTTGTCCCAGCATTCCGTCAAGGTCCTGACCCTCCCGTTTCCCAGCATGCACCTCACAGGATCCGCTCCAGGTGCCTACCATCCTGACGGGAGACGGCGGTTTCCTGGAAGCTGATCAGTGACAGACAATGGGTTGACAGACGGGGTTTTGTTTTCACGGAGATGGAGGTCATTGGGATGCTGTCACAAGGGTGGGGTCATGAACAGGACCACGATTGTGGAGCTCCACCCAAAACATCACTCGCCCCTGCCTGGTTATTCAGGCCAGTGCTGTCCATCCTGGTCCAGGCCAGGATCTGGTTCTGAAGGCATAAAATGTCACCAGACCTCCAGCTGGGTGGACACTGAGATGGTCATATATCAGTAGCAATCAGTAACGGCCAGTAGGGGTCAGTGACAGTTCATAACTATCAGTAGGGGTCGGTAGGGATCAGTAGCAGGGGTGTCGTCAGACCTATTTTGCCCCCCCCCCCCAAAACAAATGTGCATTTATTGGCTTAAGTCATGAATAGTTTGCCATCAGCTTCCCACCCTCCCAGTAAAGACTCCCTATCCATTCATCCCGAACTACGCCCCTGATTAGTAGGCGTCAGTAATGGTCAGTAGCAGGGGC
>JAODKC010000082.1:25267423-25277735 GCA_026777985.1 Mormyrops attenuatus
ACACACACACACACACACACACACAGTGTGATATGCAGTGTGGGTTATTGCACATTATTTAAGTATTACACAGTAATGATGATCATGTGCCATGAGTAGTGGATGTTGGACACAGAGCAATGATACTGTACATGATACAGATGATACAGATACTGCAGAGTTAATATCAATACCATTTAGATATTGAATATTGCACAGTTGATGGATAGAAAGACGTCCGGGGGGGGGGGGGGGTTGGGGGGTTAGACTGTGTAGTCAGTGCATGTGTAAGTTTAGAGTGGTTAAGGCTTTTGGGGGAAAACTGTTTTTGAGTCTGTTTGTCCTTGCTGTGATGCACCTGTAGCGCCTCCCTGAGGGCAACGGGTCAAACAGATCAGAGCCAGGGTGGGATTTGTCCATGATGATGTTTTTTGCTCTGCTGAGACAGTGGGAGGTATAATATCTACCAGGGAGGGGAGAGGGCAGCCGATGATCTTCTGTGCTGCCTTTACTACTCTCTGAAGCATCTCCTTGTCTGCCATGGTGCAGCTGCCGTGCCATACTGTAAAACTGAAGCCCTGCAACACACAGGGGGCGCTGATGAGCCCAGCATCCGAGAACTCGCCGTCTTCCTGCCGGAGAGGAAATCCCCGTCAAACACCGAGAACACTGGTGATCAACACCCTCAAAAAACATCATTAGCGTTAACAAGGGCTAACCGGCATTTAGGTCGATCGATTTGTATACTTATGTGACAGTTTGCGGTTTGACAACTTAAGTGTAAACTGACATTTTACTGGGATATTTTTCATCATTACTGTTTAATTGTTTCGGGTGGAGTAGTTAACGGCAGCATCTGTTTCTCAGGAGCTTTTGCTTAATTGCGAGACGTAGAGAGGGGGCTCGTTGGCGCTGGTTTACTATGTTCGTCTGACAGTTCGTCTTAACGCAGCCAGCACTGGGGAATTTGTGCAACGTAAATCATATTGTAGCAGCAGGAGCCAGCAGAGGAGTCTGTTCCGAATTTGAGAGAAACAAACCTTACTAAAGACAGACAGTGTGGTGATCGTCTCCTACACACCAAAAAGCACCGAGAGCTTCTCCTTCATTTAGGGTGTAATCATACAACCTACTCACGATTCGCTTCGGTAGACCATTCAGGGCTCTCAGTCCAACGAACTCACAATGCATTCAACAAAAGAAGACTAAAACAAACTCAGATCTCATCGCTCTATTTTTTCCTTTTTATGCATATACACGTACGAAACAAAATTCCAAACCATAACTTTTTTTTTCTTGTAGTTTTCTTCCCTTATTCTGAAGACTGCAGTACAAAATGCGAAAAAAAAATTCAAAGCAAGACTGAGATTATATACCTATTGCACCCTGTTGCGTTAAATGATTTTGTGCCCTGGTGCATATTGTTATATTTTTGAATCGCATATTGACGGTTGAACAGAAACAGTATGTTTTCTAATAACGCCTCACTCCAAAGCAATGGCGCAAACGACCCACAGCTCACGCTGTACTCACGTGATCACGCTCCAAACCGCCGTCACAATTAGGAATAGATACATGCTCCAGTTTCATCCCAGCAAAGTTTGTTAATAATACAATTATCCTAAACTCTGTCTGCAAAGTATCTAAAGTCTGCTTGCAGTTTATCATAAGTAAATTGAAGTAACTATCATCTTGAACCAAACTATCACACTGATAGAGTGGTGAAGAATAAACAATGCGTATTAATTTCGCATTTCAAAACATTCCACGCTACAAAAAAAGTTATTCATTAGCCGAAAGAATGCTACGTATTCCAGTGCTGGGCGGAAATGTGAAACTCTACCGCCGCCTAGTGGAGACAAAGGGAACAACTAAAATCGCATGAATTACGTACATGAAGGGTGTCGCCCCGTCGCACATGGGCGTCGTTAGGTCAGATCGTTAGGTCCGGATGGTCTTCGGTCAAAAACAAAAAATCAAGCCCCAGGTAAACTTGACTTAGCTCCTGATCTTTTCTAGAAACTCCCTTGAGGTAGCCTAAATGCCTTCTCAACAGTCGGAAAACTCTTCAGAAGTGTTCATACGAAAGCAAGCGGCATGTTTAACATCTGTTTTATTTCTTTTGTACTGAAATGACGATTTCCTAATTTAAGAATCAAATTCAAATGTTTATTATAGAAAATTTACTTAAAGTCAAAACACAAACTGTCTGGGAAGCAACTTCGATCTGAAAAGGATGCCCATTGCACAACTTTGAGAATGATCAAACATGTCGGATCAAACATGGGTGTCATCATCAGCCATTAAACTGGGAAATCCTTCTAATGTCATTTTACCCATAGCCTGGTACCAAGAATACATCTTAATAGCATAGGCGTTTGTTGGAGATGATTTGTATGCAAATCCGACTCAATTCCGTTAACAGGACAATACTGACAGACACAAAGAGCGACAACCCTTGGCGATTTTTAATATATTGGCTATTTTGCGGACAAAGAGGGTAAATTTCCAGCACATTCTTGAGGGAATGAAACAGGATCTCATGAATATAAATGACCCGGCGATCCCACACCGCCACCTTGATTTGCCTCAATCAACATCAGCGGACGGAGGAGAGGAAGACGGGGGGCAGCAGACGCCAGCGTCCCGGGGCCCTGCGTCCAGTTTATTTTACGCTTTTCAATCATTAAATTGCATTTCAAACAGCGCCATTATAGAGCTGTCCGGGGGCTTAAATGGCAAGCAACTTAAGCAAAAACTAAATGCACATATTGAGAAAGACTCTGGATACCGGTGATCAATCGTAGATAACTTGACAATGGGCATTAAAGTAAACCTGAACACGGAATACAAACTATTGTGCAAAGATACGTGTAAATAATGGTCAGTGGGACGGTATGTTTCAGAAGCATTTTCCTTTATTTGTTTTATACATTACCAAAATAAATGAAGCAAACACGTTGTCAAAACAATACAACAGCGCTTGCAAATCGGTATAAGTAAAGTGTTGTTTCCACAATTTTAAGACAAAAAATTCAACACTAACGGGTGGTGATCATTGAGAACGACACACATTAGCCGCATAAATCGCACTTACTTTACTAAAGATATTGACTTTATTACCCAGAATGTGCAGTTTTCTATTATAGTTAGTTCCGCCCCGTGTCGTTATTCGTGAGAAAAGTACAAAATTGACCGGTAATGACAGCTCAAAAATATGGAAATAGTTACGTCTCTTAAAACTACGCTCTAATTTCATACCTATCTCTGTTCTTCGCAGCATAATCACGGGCGTGTTTCACTCACTCAAAACACGTAATATCTGATCCACAGGGCCCAGGGGGTAAAGAATCGCAGGTGAAAGCCTGACCATAACGACGCGGCTCCCGCCTTGTGTCCCTCCACGACTGCCATAGCTGAGTGCCCTGAACGCCAAGACACGAAAAGTCCGAGATCGACGTGCACCTCCCCTTCAACGTGGTCAGAGTGCCCACTTTCCTGCAGAACTCCCCATTCGCGTGTTCAGAAGGGCCCACCCGTCTGCTGGAGACCCTGGAGGAGCCTCCGTAAGGAAGTCTCCAAGCGCCTGCCTGACCTTCAGAATGAATTCCCCAAGACCGGCCCATATCAGCTCTCCTGCAGGCAAAACCTGCAAGTGTAGGCAAGGCCAAGCCAGGCAGTAGTGAAATGGATTCCTTGCAATTCCTCAAGGTGGCAGTAGAGTCCCGACGATGGTATCCCCGAACCCGACTTAGGATCAGTTCTTGTAAGTGACACTGATCTGAGTCGGCACTCGAGGTCTGACCAGTGGTTTTGTGGGGGGTGGACAGACAGGTCGGCAGAGAGAGATATTTCATGTTGTGTCCAAGATGATCCTTCTGGTCCGGTGTGGTCCGGCTGAGGTCCAGGCCATAGAGGGGGCTCTGAAGGGCGACTGCATGCAGCGGGCTGGGGTACCGGTATACCTCACTACTCCGGCCTGTCCTCAGGTCCAGTCTGTACCTGGGCTCCAGAACCAGCTGTGGCTGCAGCATGTGACGTACATCCTGCCAGTGCGACTCAGGGCAGAGGCTGGCGACACACTGGAGCCTCCAAGAGGGGATGGCCTCTGCGTCCAGTTCAGGGGATGTCACAACCCCAGATCCCACCAAGGAGGCACGTGACCTGGACAGAGTGGACCCCCCAGCACCGACTTGGCTGTCCTCGTCATCCTCATAGAAGCCAGAGCTGGCCCGGGAGCCGGAGTCAGCCAGTGCCAGGTGGAAGACACCGTTGTCAATGTGGCTGTAGTGAAGCAGCAGGTTTTCCGTGGAGCGACTGAGCTGTGACCTGGGCTGTCTGGCTGTCCAGAGGTGATCGATGTCGTCCTGGGAGAGGCTGCGTGTAAACCTGAGCCCCCCGCTGCCACCAGGCACCCGGAAACCATCTTTCCCTAACAGGGTACCCCCTGGTGGCTGAAGGAGGAACCTTTTTTCTGAGCTTTGGGGATCTGGGCTGCCGTCCTTCAGTATGGCCTCCACCATCTTCTTGTGCTTGGATCTCAGAACCTCCAGCTCAAGGAGGCCAGCCAGGGCGGCCTGGAATCGCTCCCTGACCCTCCTCCTCTCTGGCTGGGACCACGGAGAACATTGTGTGTGGCTAAAGTCTCCGGCCATCTTCCTGTTCCTGTCTTTTGTCTTCTTAATCAGCTAGGGAAAAGTCACCTGAGGTGAATGATAGCCACATGAGCCAAACACTGGCTGACGGAGAGCAGTGGCTGATATTTATCCAACACGCCACCCTCACAACTGTCCAAGCTGACAGTGGGTGGAGTCTGCAGCTCCCAGTACTGTGATTGGCCAATTGTATTTTTGAAGGTCTTTGACCCAGGTCAGGTGACTGATCAAGAAAGAATGGTTTGAGATTCCTGAAAAAGAAACGGGCCACTAACAAGCTTGTATATTATCACGACATCTAGCCATGTCCCTGTTAAGATAAATTATACTTCTATTCCTACTTTCTCAAATCAGCCATTTTTTAACTTGTGGCTTGAAAGTCAAAAAAGCATCTGGGGATCACCATCTGCCCCCCACCCCCGCCCCCAGGCATTCAGCTGAAAACGACTGGAGAGAAATTGCCAGAACGTGTCCTAAGGCAGAACAAAGGCTCACAGCAGGCAGGCCGTCAGGAATAGAGCCACAGCCTTCCACGTTGATTGCGTCCTGAAATGCCATCGTGTCACCTGAGTGGGGACAATGCAGTGGTACATCAGAGGAGTACCCTGGCTAGTGTGACTCTGAGATGCATATGCGGTCACTGGCGTCCATTGATATGCAAACATCTCCAAGATGTGTGTTTGGAGCAGCCAATGAAGATTAAAGCAGATGCCTGAATTTATTTCAGGAATGTCATAAACATTATAAAATACACACAGAGTTCAGTAAAAAAAAATTCCAATATTTAATGGCACTGAAGGATGACATTCCCCATGCAAAGGACATCACATGCAGAGAATTCTAACTACCCTTGAATGTTCCTTGTTTGACAAACTTGTTTATTCATGCATCTTGTGAAATGTTTGTTTTCCTTCTTGACAAGATGAAGCACTTCTTTGGGTCAATATACTGACTTGGTGGTCTGACTCAGTTTTCCTGGAGTCCTGCTAAAATGGGAATACGTCTATAGATATTTAGGCATTTTTGGACAATAGAGGACTCGGGGCAATTATCATGTAACTTTAGCCAGTAAGGACTGTGGAGATTACAGAGGCAGGGTTATAGCACAGGGGAAAATGCATCTACTTAACAAAGAAGAAAGGGCTTTCATTTCTCATAATCCACAACAAACAAGGGGATTTCGCATGAGCTACATAAGAACATAAGAAATTTACAAACGAGAGGAGGCCATTCGGCCCATAAAACTTGTTTGGGGAGAACTTAACTAATAGCTCAGAGTTGTTAAAATCTTATCTAGCTCCGATTTAAAGTAACCCAGGGTTTTAGCCTGCACTACTTGAACAGGAAGACTATTTCATACTCCAACTACATGCTGTGTAAAGAAGTGTTTTCTCAAATCCATTTTAAAATGTTCTCCGGGTAATTTCCACTTATGGCCATGAGTTCTAGTATTTAAACTAATAATTGAAGTAGCCATTTGTCTTGAACAGCATCCAGACCTGTTAGAATCTTATATACCTGGATCATGTCCCGACTTAGTCTCCTTTGCTCAAGGCTGAACAGATTTAGCTCAGCTAACCTCTCCTCATACGACATTCCTCTAAGACTATGAATCATTCTTGTAGCCCTACGTTGCACCCTTTCCAAGGCAGCAGTGTCCTTTTTAAGGTACGGTAACCAAACCTGCACACAGTATTCTAGGTGAGATCTTACCAAGGAATTATATAATAGCATCACCTCCCATCACCACCTTTCCACATTTGGAAAACAGATAAATATGACGTCGTTACTCGTTTAGTAAACATTCATTATGTGTCAGGCCTATCCAATTTATGTTATACTCTGTACAGTTTAAATACAAGAAGCGGCAGGACAGATTGGTGGTGGTATAATTGTTACACTCTTGTAATGAAATCCACATGTCAGTGAGGAATAACAGAACCTGTTCGAGACAGAAATGGCGAGGTCATAAAAGTAGTTTAAAGGTAGAACATTAAATTCAGATGCTAGGATATCATAAACTAGTCACTCAAGCAGTCAGCGTCATTACAAATCTCCCTTTTAACACATCGTTTCAGATCTTTGATAAAAGTGATAACAGTGAATGTATTGATAAGGTTGGTTAACAAAGCCAGCTTTGAATTGCTTTGTATTCACAAAAGAAACGCTGACGAGCGAGAGAGATCACGTGAATATCTTTGGTAGCTTGTTGGCTTTATCAATCTTATCTAGGTGTCTGATTCAGGTTTTATATCAAATCCTACTATAAGCTGCCTGCCGTTTATATTCGTAAAAACAACACAAATCGAAAGCAAACTGGACAGTGTACCACTCGCCTAAATTTATATGGTTGGTATAGCTTTCCCTTCCCCGCTCCACTCAGCATGCCGTACGCATACGCCACAAACGTCACCGCGTTGCACACGTCGGCGTTTCCGTGGATATTCGCATAAGAGACACGCCCGAAAGCCCAAAAGAGAGACGTCACAGAGACCGCGACCACCCGCGTGCACAGAGCGTGCGACTTCCGGTCTGCATTAGAAAAGTTACAGTCCTGAAAGCAACCGGGAACGATACAACGCAAACATTTACCTAACGTTTATTAACCTCCCCTCAGCTCCATATTCATGCACGTCACTGAATGTCTAGCTGTGGATAGTCACAGCGGGATTTCCCCCACCCAGCATGAGTCTCTCTCATTCTGGCTTCTGCACATCTCTGCCTATGCAGGCAGAGCAGTAGTACAGCTATGGCAGTGAAGGGCAACCGCAAAATGGTGACCAGTCATTCTCCAGCGTACCATGACTCATTCTTAGTGGAATCATTCTCTCCGCTGGCACTCACCTTGGTAGTGTATTTATATTTTCATGCTATCAGAGTATGATGCAGCCAGAGGGAGCATTTCAGGAAATGGCAAGAAATGCTGAGCGAACACCATTTGGAGAAAACACCAGCTTCACACAGCCGCTGCCATCACTATATATTTAGTCAGAATGGTGCTGCACTGAACACAAGCTGCATTTCCAGCTTTACCCTCAACCACCACTCACCTCACCACCAGAGCCTGTGGACGCAAGATCAACTCCCAGCACGTGTTCAGTGCACTAAGAGCATCAAGACAATTTAAAGTCTGGTGGAAACCTAGAGAAAGATTAATTGTGCACAGAGAGGGGTAGAGTCAGCCTCAGGAGACAAGTCAGCCCAGACATTTAGGGGCCAATTCAGCCATCGCTGTCACAGAGCTGCTATCAGAGTGGTATGAACTCTCAATTATGTGTGTGTGCTTCTGTTTACTCATAGGTCTCATTCCACTAGTTCCCCCCCCCCCCCAAAAAGTGTTTTATTCATTGTAAAATGTCAATTATGTACCAATGAACACAGGCTGTGCACAGGCTAAATTATCCGTTGAAACTTTATTGCCAAGTAACTTCTCATGCTTTTTAAACCCCATTTGTTCTGAGGTAGCAAACAAGTTTAAGTAGAACTACAACCAACCACAGCAGATTGGAACACCCCACCCCTCCCCACCACATAACAGTTCAGTCAAAGGCAAATCATACCCTCCGTTTCTTAAGAGCACAGGCGTCCATCCATTAGTCGGATCATCTTCAGTTTGACAGGCTGGCTTTGGGCCGAGCAAACAGCTCTAATGCAGTGGCAGAAAGCTGAGTAACACTCGGCTGACTTCTACCATGACCACAGACCTGTACCAAACCACTCGTTACATCAACTTGACACTTAAACAGAATATAGCTAGATAATATGCACACAACAGCACGAGGGTCTAAACATCACTAAGGAACAAAAGCATCACGCCCGCATAGATCAGGGGTTCAAAGATAAAGGAACAGGATGCTGAGTAACTATACACCTTCTCTTCAGAATAGGCAATGCTAAAATGCCTATTAATGACAGGAACCATTTTGTAAATATAGAACTGCAGCACTTGTTTGTCTTGCATGCTTCACTGCTGAGGTCAAGCTTCCAGAGGCATAAAGCCAAACACGCTAAGGCATCTGCATCGCCGCAAATGGCTCCTGCATGCCTGGGTTTCTGGGTTGCAGGCACATGGCAACCGGGAAAAAAGCATGCAATATTCAGAACCAGTCTGGGATTTGGGGAGGGAATAAAGAACTGGGAGGGTGCAAAAACGTGGACTGTCTGAGGGTCCCCGCAGACCGGGTTGGGAAACACTAGTTTAGAGAATCCAATACTGCAGTGTCATGGGTGAACATACCTAGCATCTCCTAGTGGAGAGAACACAACAGGCCCTCAAATAAAGCAAGAAAGGATTGTAAACAAAATGTAAGGTAGTAGAGATTAACCAGGACATGAAGACAAGATAATAGACTCCTGGTGAATCAGATCAGCACAGTCTGGCAGAAGACCACAGAACCAAGTGCTGATCTGCACCACCCGAGTGCGTGCCCAAACACTCGATAAGTCTGAAGGAAAATCTACTCATAGCATACTGGCTTCAAGAACCTAGTAACAGGACAGGGACTGGAGAAACAAAGCTCATACTATATTTAAGCAGGCAACTTTCATTAAACACTTTAAATTACAAAAAGTAATACTGATGCATGTTACTTGCCTAGAATGGGGCAACAGACTATGGCGTCCAAAAAAATTTAAAAAGCAGCCCAGAAACGTGAGGCAGAGGCTCGGTTCTGTGGACATTCATACACGCAAGTCATACGCTTCTTTAAACATCTCTGTACCGACTAAGGCTCTGAAAGGCAGTGGGTAGGATTACCCTGTATGTCAGACAGAATCCTACCCAATGTGCCTTTCAGGGCCCCTAGTGCAGTTCATTTGAACCATTTCTGAAAACGTGATGGATCGCTAATGCCTGTGTACTCATACAAAAAAAAAAAGTCACTGCTCTAATAGAAAATGGAAGGCACCGTAACTTCAACATCAAGCGATCAACTCCCATGCCCACAGAATGACACTTAGGATATGAGGATCACTGCCTCAAAATCACTGAAATGAGCTTCAAGACACTGATTCAGCAAAGGAAGGGCAACAACCAATCAACATTCAGAAACGGATGCACTGGGGAGATCTTCACTGATTTTAATATCACTGTATGTTAAATACAATAAAAGGAACCAACTGGGAAATTTCTCTATTCATCTTTTATTTTGCTATCTCCAGTCTGGTGACAAAAGGCCTTCAGTTGGGGGAACCAAAAATCCAACGTCAACACCCCCACCTCCCGCCAACCGCGTCCCTTCCAAAGCACGACATAAGGCGCCAGCAAAATTCGGAAAGAGCCTCCCCAGCCGAGACACGTACAGGCTTTGACGATTATTAGGTTTACCAGGGACAGCCGTAGGGAAGCCGTCGGGTACAGAGGTCAGTGACTGCTGGCCATCCATGTCTTTCTTGGTGTGTAAAAAAAAAAAAAAAAAAAAAAAAAAAGCCATTTTGAAAAAAAGCACCGAATTTTGTTTCTGAGCGGGCAAAATTATGCTTCCACCCAAATCTTTTAATTGCCAACTCCAGTTAGCCAACATTCTGTGAGGGTGGCCTGGGACTCGGGACAAATGTTTTGTAAGCAATCTGTGGTCAACACCAGCAAAGCTGGTAAAGGCAAGCGGGGGGCGCCGGCCCGCGGGCGGGGGGGGGGGGGGGGGGGGGGGGGGGGGGGGGGGGGGGTGTGGGCGGGGGGG
>JAODKC010000082.1:25277959-25288128 GCA_026777985.1 Mormyrops attenuatus
CCCCCCCCCCCCCCCCCCCCCCCCCCCCCCCCCCCCCCCCCCCCCCCCACAAAACAAAAAACCAGAACAGAAACTTGAGGTTGTTTTGAAGGCCATAGCTTTGGTGAGAATTAGAGCCAAAATGAAGGAGTTGTGGTATAAGGTCTCAGCCTGAACATCCAGTCTCTTCTCTTCCTATTTGCTGGTCATGGATTTGATGGCAACCGCACACTCCTCCCCCATGGCAGAGAGCACAGAGACCTAGTAGAAGGGGAGACAGAGGAGGTCGACATCACACCTCCTGAACAATGTCCCAGCAGAAGCTGTGCAGTGACATTCACAATTGCGCCCTGTAATTGCTGATTAACACTGCACCTGTGAACCAGCTTATCAGCAGAGACCAGCCTTACTTCTCCATGGACGGATACAGAAAAGCTCTAAAAGGCAAGGACCTAAACGCAGACCATGCCACGAGTGAGGAGGATTAATGAGTTGACGTTCCATAATGTGGGCAATGACTGCACGTCTAGAATAACTCACAAGGGTGCTTAAAAATGGCACCCACTAACACCCCCCCCCCCAACACAACGCTAGCAGTATGCCATCACTATAAACATGTTGCAGGAGTTCAGCCATAAAGAATCAA
The DNA here is from genome assembly GCA_026777985.1 of Mormyrops attenuatus. Taxonomy (NCBI): domain Eukaryota; kingdom Metazoa; phylum Chordata; class Actinopteri; order Osteoglossiformes; family Mormyridae; genus Mormyrops; species Mormyrops attenuatus. The sequence continues at coordinate 25,278,585 of JAODKC010000082.1, forward strand.
ATCACAGTATTTACTATCCAAGTAGACATTGGTGAGTCACAACAAAGCAATTAAGATGGGTTTCAGACTCAGCCACGCCCACTGCTTGTGTGACGCACAGATGTTGGGTTGTGATGCACGGCGAAGCATGGCCAAATCCACTTACCAGTATCTCCTCTCCAGCCTCATACTTGCCCTCAATCTCCTTGCCCAGGTCACCCTCAGGAATCCGCAGGTCCTCACGAACGTCACCGTTGTCCATCAGCAGGGAGAGGTACCCGTCGGTGATGCCAATCAGCTAACGGGGGAAATGCACCAATCATCACAACCCCACTACAATCCTCACCCTAATTCCCTGGACACAATCTGTAGATACAAGCAAACGCACAAGGCCCCATGGCACTGATGAGGGTCACCACCCGGAAAGTTTCCACCAATGTACAAATCCATCAATGCCCAGACGATGTGCATGCAGACTGATTCCTCAATGGACTGAACCAAAGCATAAAGGACCCGGCACCACAAACCTAAGCCTCTATACTGAAGCTGGAAGCAGCCGTAATACAGCATTCTGAGGGCTAATCAAACCATTTGGCCACAAGAACTAATTTAGAGTCACATGTCAATGTATCAGTAAAGGCATAACTAATCATGGATTACCAATTCAAACTACAGCACTGACAACCAAATATCACCAGCTGAGCTTGCCCACCAGGTCTTCTAACCGATAACCTAAACCTGTAAATTGATTCAACCCTGCCGAAATTAAGACCACTTCACTGCAGGAGGCGGCCCAACTATTGATCAGTCGACAATGGCACCTGGCGTTTCTACCCTAAATGGTCTCTGACCTTATTTCCCCTGAAGTTTAAACATCATGAAGCACAGCGACAATAAAGCAGCTTTGAGATGGCCAGATGTAACGTTCCCGTTAAATTAACTACTTTATTGGCCAGTCAGTTTAAGTACAGAGGGACCCGAGATCTATGACCTGAAGATCGACTCCATGTTCCCAGAACCCTTTACGCATGTAGTCATTGGGCAAAGGGAAACACCACTCAATGAACTCCCACCCTTACTTGATTATCAGCCCAAAGTTATGACCGGTTTTAAAGCCAAAGTGAATGGGCTCAAATTAGCTGGTGGAAGAGGGCCATTCCTGCAATATTTCAAATGAAATCCAGCAAAGAAAGGTTCATTCCCCATACAGTAGAGAAGAGGCAGCTTAATTTCACACCACCTCACTGACAGCTGAAGCAGAGGCACACAGCTGAAGAGGTATTAACTTTCAATCAGTTGCAGCATGTTAAAGACTGTCCTCCAAACTGGCACAGGGCAGAGAACAGCCACGGCAGCATTCACGGTGTAAGCTTCGGTGCATAAATCAAGCCATCATAAGAATGCCAGCCTTCATTACAACCAATCATCCAGTAAGCATCTACCAACTTCCCGAATACCTGGGGGACAGGTCCAAAATCAAGGCCAGAAAGCTGCACAGCTCCTAATGGTTAAGGCAGCAGGACCTTGACACAAGCCAGTCAAATCACCTGGAAGTCATTTCTCTTGATGTTGGGGACATCCATGTTGTGGGTGGAGGGGCAGATATCTTCATACTTCTTACCAGTGAAGATATCAATCCCGACCATGTGAACCTGTAGGATCCATCACAGTAGAGTCACGGAATCATTACAAACACATTATCAAAGCCCCGGATTTACCAAGCATTAAACAGCTGACACGTAAAGCAATCATAAAACGCCCCACCCCATCGGTACCTTAGCGTGCCCGTGCTTGCCGGTCTTGGAGGTGGACATCTCCACGATTTTGCAGGGGCGTCCCTTCAGGACCACATAGCCGTTCTTGCGCAGCGCGCTGCACTGCATAGGGAAGGTGGCAGAGGCCCCTGCATCGCCGCTGGTGAAATCGATATCTGGGTCTGCCATGGTGGCGGGGGTCGAATGTAGAGGGAGCTGCGGGGTAAGAGGGAGAGGGCGGTAAAGCAATGGCCCCCGTAGACTTTCATGCACCGCGAAGCAAAGGCGCAGTGCTTGGTCATAAGTCCGCAAGTTAAACGAGAACTGCCGCGGTCCACCGTCATAGTGAAATAAAGTCGCCGGCGCTCAATGAAAAAGGGCCCGCGGCGCTGCTCGGAAAACAGGATCACGCTTTCAGACCCCAGACGGCATCTCCGTTACGTCAGCAAAACGGACCACGTTTCAAATGCGACATGGGAACCCCAGGCCTGCTCGGCCAGGCGGAAAAACTTTACTCTAAATGCGAAGGCCTTTCATATACTCCTATACCAGTGAACCGTACCGATAGCCACTGGCGGACGCAGCGCGCCACGGCCGCCCCACGCCCTGTCCACGTGTCCCCGTCCGGCCTGTGGTGTCATCGGGAAGCGGAAGCTGGAACCTGCGACTCCGGCCGCCGCCGCTAGCCTACAGCATCCCGGTGCCCCGGAGCTACGACGCCACGCGAACCGCCGACATTTTCAATTACCCGCGGAAAGGGGCCGACGTGCACAGACAGGCCGGCCTCCGGCTTTGTTAACACAGCTACACTGCCGCCCTGAACAATGAATCTTAGCTCGGCAGCTAACAATGAAACAACCAACTAGGCCGAAGAGCAGCGACATCCTTCAGGCCGCATCACTTCAAACAGTCGGCGACTGTCAACCACAAGCCGGAGCGTCTCCAGTCTAATGGCTATCCCCGGTAAATAAAGTGCGAGGCCCCCACACGCCTAGCCGCACGGCTGAAGCTCCAACGGACAGTAACCCGGCGGAAAATCAGCCTGGGTGCGGAGTTATTCTGTCAGCTCTTCGGGATTGATAACGTGTCCCGTAACGGCCCTCTCACTGCGCCTCGGATCCGCTTTTAGTCTCCGTATTCTCCACCCCACCCCCATCACCCAAAAGAGCCTGATAACGTAACCAGGCTCTCCCAAATAGCCGCCGACTAAAAAGACCGGACAAACTGCGCCGACTGGAGCCCAACGTGCAGCGGAACCGAACTTTGAGTAGGCAGGAAGCTTTAGAGGAGCAGTTTGTGTGTAAAATGTGTAAAGTCCGCCGCCGGACGGCTTCTGTTGCGAGCTACGGGCGAGCGTCCACTGCGAGCGCGCGGCGAAGGCCTCGCGCCCGTCTCGCGCAGAGCATAGCGTGTAGCGGGACGCTACTAGAAACGTAAATCCGCGCCCCGACGCACAGCCTCTTACCGCTCGTAGCTTGAATCCCGGCTTCGTCAAGACACGCGTTAACGCGAAGCCGAGGCACGAGCTCTAAGCAAGGAATTTTCTCCAAAAACTTATTTATTTTTCTGTGCTGCGGAGAGAAGCACGCGCCATGCGACTCTTACCTTCCAACAAAAAAAGAACGCGACTGCGCAGGCGCGCCCAATTTTACTGCGGCACCCTCACAGGGGGCGGAGTTCCAGAAGCATTTCCCAGATGCCCCACGGTTTCCGGTTTCACTGGCGCTCTGACAGCACTCACATGGCCGGCATTGCGTCAGTACGGAAAATGATGTCTCTGCATAGGCTATAAAATATAAGACATTGCCAAGTTAACAGTTTACTTAGTTTCAAAGAGCTGAACTGCATGTATATTGATCAAGTAAGATCCTGTGAGACACGGATGAAATCAAGAGAAAAATGATGTTCATCCTGATTTAACGGTGTATATTCTTTTTAGGAGACAATATTTGTAGTTTATTTCAACAGGTAAAATCCCGCCCCTGCTCTGTGCGGGTGGACATTTTTTTTTTTTTTACAGATTTGAGTACTTTCCTCTGGTAGTCTGAAAACGTGGTTATGTGAGTAGTTGGTGGACTGGCATATTTACAGGGAAGTATAGAGTAGGATTTGTGGAGATGATATATTACTCTTGCTGTAGTTCTATTAATATCATTGTCAGTTTATACACGTGTTAATGTATATTGCCATGAATTCAGCAAAAGGCCTATGCGATCAGACCATATTGCTTTACTAAGCTGTAATACCCTCCTTTTACAAGACGTGCAATTGCTGTTTTCACCACAGCACTGCTGTGTCAACCTTTTAGTTGAATACTTTCAACCACCTAAGACTTGAACTCGTTTGTATTTTTATAGGACATAGTATAGAGCATACCAATAATCCACTTAAGACGGTGGCCTTTTCACACAGTCACAGGAGGAATGCACTGACCCAATTGTCTTACGATCTGCACTGGTCTCCTGTAATGTATATTTTCAATATGAAATGCATGAATTGAGAGGCTGTTTAGGGTCAAGTGGAAACTTACATCACTATTGATGAAAGAAAAGCTACAGCAGAATGCAGTACAGTTAAAACGTGGAAGCTGTTTGCCAGGCCAGGTTGCCGTTCATGAGGCTTATATGCCTGAGAGGTGCTACCACTTGCTGGCCATCCATTTCAGTAACTGAAAGAATATCTGTTCTGGTGTGTGAACTGGGAATCTCTGAGGGGGTTTGGGACCAATGAGTGAGGTTTATCAGCACTGGGGTTGGGGATCACTGACCTAAAGCTTGTATGGACATCATGATGAACCACCTACCAGACCTGTACACGGGCTCTTTATTGAGGCCAGTAAACGGGTCGTGAAAAAACACTCCTCTGTGAGCAGGCGCCACAAATCACAGAGGGTTTCTTAATGGCAAAACAAAAGACAATTTAAGAGAGTCATCTCACACCGTCCTCCGATACGCACTAAGACAGGGAAGCAGGGCTACTGTTTGTTCATTTGCTTGTTTATTGATTTATTGACTTAAAAAACAGGACAAATCTAATGCTCATAATTTGATAAACACAATGTGTAACAGTTCTGGGAAGTGAAAACTGAGAGAAATCTAGCAGAAGAAGTGTCCCCCCCTGCCCCGCTCCCAGTACATATCCATCACACAAACAAGCTCCACAAAGCTCTGTTAGTACAAAACAACCCCGTTTCCCTACTAGTTAACACATTGTTCCCACCAGAATCTGGCAAATAAAAGGAGAGGAATTTTAAAAAGCTAAACCACCGGTATATTTTATTGCTAAAACGGTTTTAGGCTTGATTCAGTATTAGTGTCCTCCCATTCCCCATAACAATATCCCAATTAGGTCATCATTTACTCTTTCCTCAAATATAAATATTTATATTGTGCAAACATTACAATAAATCCAGGAGAAATAAAACACCTCTAAAAGCTTACCACATCTCTCCCTAAAGAAATCATTTTCCCCCAAATGCAGATATGACAGAAAAAAATGGAAAAGGCGGCTCATTTTAAAGGTAGACCTGCGAAAACGGACAGAACCACAACCTTTAGGTAATCTTGACATTCTTATGCATATTTCAACCGTGCATCGCATCCAGGAATTCCAATAAGATATAGAACAGAATACCTGTATAAAATGTACCGACATGTGGAGGAAAAAGTTACATTGATTTTGTTAAAGCCTAAAAATACAGGGAACCGCTAAACCAGGGAAAAGTACAGCAAGTCTAGTAATCCTTAACGCAATACTGGCGATAAACAAGCGGAGCCTACTCTGACGTCATTAATTCCAAGACAGCACCCACGTAAGTCACGTGGTTTGCCACGGTGCACTGTACCTAATTAATAATTGATCAATCGTCACTCAATCACCTTCAGCTTGGCGTTTGGCTCGGCCTCCGCTTGTCAGCCGCCGATTCGTGCTGCGATGGACTAACAGGTGGAGAATCATTTATGACCAGTCATTGGTCAGAAACAGTATAAAAATGACCGTTCCCTGTTAATGTTTCAGTCGACAAAGATTACATCCAAATTAAATACGAACTGTCCTAGAGATCAAATAAATGTAAAAAAGAGAAGGAAATCAATATTAAGTTGTCAGTTTTATCTTCCCTTACATCATGCTATGTATTTTGCAAATAAATGCCTAAATCGTAAGACAAAAATAGTCCATTTTAAAAGAAGTTCAGAGAAACCCAAATTTCACTTGAAGACAACTGTACAATGAACTTTTACACTAAACTGTACAAAATATCACTTAGTTCAGGGCTAATTTCTGGGCATTTGTCCTATCGGCGATTGTGCTAAAGTCGGTAACAACGGAGGTATCAATTAAATTCAGAGTGAAGAACAACATTCTGTGATGTGCAACGCTCATATTCACATGATAAATGATTGTGCAGGTATGAAACTGCAATAAACGCTGGGAAAAATATTTACAAAAGCAAGAATGTATTTTTGTTTTGTTTTTTTTCCCCTAGATATTCGCCTTTCGTACACTGCCCATCTAAAGTAGTCTCATTCAGTAGTCATTTAAACACAAATTTCACGATTTCGTGATTGATGATGATGATGGCAATAATACTAATAGTGATAACGATAACAACGGCCATTTATCGTTACATATATTGTCAAATTCTCGCTTTGGCTGCCCTTCAGACAGTACATAATGCATGTCATAGTCAGGTTTAAAAATGAATATACGCAGCATTCAGTATCCTTACAAATTCCTGCCACCTGTATGTCTATACGTAGCAGTTGTGCACACTGTTTAAAAACATACAGTGGATTTCAAGCACTCCATACCACCTTTTCGAAATCCGCCGTATTTTATCCTGTGGGGATAGGTAAATGAAAAGAGTTTTTCTAGAAAGCTTCCACATTCAGTACCTACTGCGTCTCTCTGGCTCAGTCATAACTCGGCCAACTGCACCTCTTACCATGTGCAACACACCGCTGGAACAGGATTGATGATCGGAGATGGGTACATATGTGAAGTTCTATGTACATGTCTACATCATATTTAAAAATGCAACTAAATGGTTAGAAAAAGAAACGAGGTAGGTCAATAACGGGAAGCGCGCACAGTTTTTTTTTGTTTTCCTTACTTTTTTACGGTAAAATCCCAGAATCCCACAGGCAGCCCATGCTAGCAGCCACTTGGAAAGAAATAGAGAAAGAGAAAGAGAGAGTTAGGGAGAGTTAGAGAGACAGAGAGAGAGAGAGAGACAGAGAGGGAGGGAAACGGAACACTTTAAATCACGGGATAGCGGTCACAGTTTGTGTTCTGTTTTCACCAGCTTCGGGTCGACTGCTTGGACTACGGCCGAACGCATTTTTACAGTCAGACAGATCGACAGGGATCACGACCCGGGGGGCGGGAGGCGTTCAAAATGACCTAAAAGTATTCACTGGTACGAGAGGACTTAACCCCACCAACACCAAAGCTTGGTTTCTATTGCTGTTAGCCGGCTAATCTGTATTTGTGGTGACAGATAGGGGGGGGACTATATCCAGAGACAGCCTTCAGCTCCATAAATTTCTGTCAAAGAGACCGGACAAAGCAAAGGACGCCCCACTCCCCCCAGCTTGTCAATGCCCAGGTCCTCTTTCGGACAGCAGGACAGCAAAGCAGCCCGAGCCTGTAGAGGGTCAACATGGACACCAATGTGTCGAGTGACACCGGTGCAGCATGGCCACTGTGTCCCGTTTCTGAGAGGACAGACCAAGCTGCCCGTCTCACCAAAACGATACAACAAGAAATAAAAGAACTGTATGGATGCTGTATTAAAGACGGAGAGGGCCGTGTGTTGCTCTGCGAGGGGGCGGGCAGATCACAAATCCCCTCCCCCGCTGACAGGCTCTATAAAGTCCAGCCTTTAGCACAAACAGCTGCATTTATCCCCAGGAAGTGGTGGTAGGCAATTGTTGGGGGGCGGGGCCTCGTTTACAGTGGTACACCCCTGCCCCCTGGGAGCCCTTGATGTTCCTTCCAACCATCACTTATCCTTCTGATGCCAGGTTTCTCTTTGTTCATCAACGTTGACCTGGGCCTCATTTGCTCCACATGGATGGGGTCGCAGGAGCGCGGAGACAGTGGGGGTGAGGGGGCAGGGGGGGGGGGTACATGGAGGGTTTGGTGAGTTTACCAGTTCATCATGGAGTTTCTGTTGAGGGTCATGAAAAAGACTTGACTGCTACCTCCGGATCGGACGGAGGCAAAGAAGACCTGGGAGGGCAGAGAAGGGCATTGTGGGAAGGGTCAATGTCATCACCCACCATGGTGGCGGGAATTGCAGTACCATCCTCACCTTGTCGTTTCTCTCAGATAGGAACTTTAGTCGCTGAGCTCGCTTGTGCATGAAAACTCCGTCGAGGTGTCCCGTCTCCACGGAGCGGATCTCAATGGCCTTCTCTCCCCAGCCCATGATCTGACTGGAGTGGATGTAGGCTGCAGGGAGAAGGACAGGCATGAGTGTGGGTACACGAGGGGCATGCGGCACGGGAGACACCCTTCCCCCTCGACGACTTCTGACGTTCTGATGATGTGACTGTCACCTTCGAGGGCAGCCCAGGTTCCGGGAGGCGATTATTGCAGCAGTTTCCACATATCCCAAAGCCGCACCCACCCTGCTCTGACTTGGGCGGGAGGGAGAATGACTGAGAACTAGCTCCTGATTCGTTAGGAATGCTCATCAACGTCTGAGAACTAGCTCCTGATTGGTTAGGAATACTCATCAGAATGACTTGATTTTATACCCCCGCCCCCCCCTTCAAAGGGGTCTTCAGGAGGCAGATCACCTACCCCAGGGAGACTCCGTCATCAGCGCAAGCAGGGAGAATACGTCCTTTTTTTAGAAAGGAATTGGTGTGGTGTTATGCACTGAGCAGCCAACAGGTGGCGACAATATGCTGTTATTGGTCATTCTGCAAGCAGAATCACAGTGGAATGTTAAACGGTAACCTAAAAATGCCCTTTGCGATGAAGACTGACAGGATCATGGCCACCATGGGCCATGGCATGGGGACATTTCTCCATTAATGGTAACCTTCACTCTTTGAGAGAAGGTTGGGCCAGACAAGACAGAAATAAAACGCAGCAGGTCGAACGCTGACGACACACAAAGAAACACCACTGGGTTTTACCCTGTGAAACAAAGCACAGTACAGACACAGAAATAAACGACGCGTGACATAACAGACAGAAATCAAAAATATTGCTCCCCATTTATGGGCGTTTATGAGCAGAACCTGGCACACCCTGTGTCCTTGAGGCTTACAAGATGGCATAGAATCTGCAGCTCCATGACTGCTGCTGACTAACTGCTCTGCATCAGTGGGCCCTTATCTTATGGGAGTGCTGGGGTGACCTGCCCTGCTGAACCTGGCCAGGGGGCATGGATCTGGGCACTTCCTGGGAAGCTCTGAAGGCCCAGGCTGCTCAGTACGCTCTTGCGGAAAATCTTAGAAAATCATATGCTACCCGATCACTCCGGGGCTGTGCAGGGAAAAAGAAGAGCAGCGGCCCATGAAGCAGAAACATGGCTGCCACAGATTTGTTATTATCAACAAAACCAGACACCCTGCTGATATTTTCCTTCCTGTCGAGCTTCCGGTCATTCCGGCTGAGATATTCCCCAACATGACTATTCCCTGCGGTGTTGTCTGTTACCCTGGCGACGCTGTGAAGGTGCATGTTGGAATGTTTCCCCTGTGTGGTATGGCTATCATCCTGGAGGTGCCCTGGGGGGGGGGGGGGGGGCGCAATTAGAAAACCAACAGTGGACAGACACAGAAACGGGAATA
>JAODKC010000082.1:25288303-25299931 GCA_026777985.1 Mormyrops attenuatus
GGCGGGCGCGCGCGGGGGGGGCGGGGCGGCCGCCCGCGCCGCCCCCCCGCGCCGCCCTCAAGGAATTCTTTTTATAAATCTCACTGCGATGTCCAGTTGACAGTGGCATGCAAGCATGTATGTGTGTGAAGGTAGGGGGGTGATCATGTGAGTGCAGAGGATATCCATAGTCAGGGGCTCCGATAGCGATGGCAGGGTGTGGCCGGAGTTTGGGTGGGGCGGGGGGGGCGGGCGGGGTAAAGGCAGAGAGAGGAGCACCGCATGAGGACCTACCAACAGAAGACGGCATCTCTCCCCACTGCAGGACCACGTCTTTAGTGATTCTGCCGTATGTGTTCACATAGACCCCCTCATCTTCATAACAGAGAAGCATCTCCATGCCGTCCGTCTTGGGCAGCACCACAATGGCGTGCGGGGTGATACTGTTCTGAATCTGGGGGGGGGGAGGCAACATCGGCAGGTGAGCCCACGTGAGAGCCGCAGTGCATAACAGTAACCACCAGGTGGCGACCCTCACTCTGTCCCACCCTCCCTCCCTCCCTTCCTTCCATTCTCAGCGGCAGGCCGGTGAGAAACTGCTGCAACAATATAAGCTCCCAGCTGCTGCACCACGGCTCAGCCCCAGCTTCTGGAGCCCACGGAGCCCGCGGGCCAAGGGGGCCACAACTTCCCGCTGTTTATTGTACAGGTTTCGTTTTTCCCCTTCAGTTGTTTACGTCAGTCAAAGGTCGTAGATTGGGGGAGAAAGATTCACCCATGTTCATCTTCCGCCCTCTTACTGGTCAGCCATCTCGTCGCTGTAGCCATAGGTCACCTGACCACTCGAGCACAAGGCTGGGGGGGGCATGTCATGGTAGAGAGAGCTGCAGCGCCCTCACCACTTACATGCGACGGGATGTAGATATCATAGGGATTCCCAGAATCCACGTCGATCACGTGAAAGCCCACGCTGGACCCATAGATAACCTTTAACCTTTGACCCTCTTCCACGGTCAAGTCCACAAGCTGAGGCTTGTGCTGCAGATCTGTAAAAGACTTCGGAGAGAGACACGGGTGTGCTGAGCCACCACCTTCCACATTTCCCATGCAACAAACAAACACTGTGCGATCACCTAGCAACAGGGAGACACAGGATTGGACTGTAGACTGCCCTCTAGTGACTGTTCTATACTAAAGTGATCTCTGAGCTTGTTGTACAGACCAGTGTTTCTCAACTCAGTCCTGGGGGACCCCCAGAGCATTTTTGCTTCCCTCCCGCTCCCAGCCAATCCAGAACACTGAGTACCTGGTGCTAGCATGCTGGGAGCAAAAACGTGAAAAATGTGGAATGTCTGGGAGTCCCCAAGGACTGGGCTGAGAAACACTGCTATAGACTTTCACATCAGTTAAAAGATTATGACGAACAAAAAACAGAAGCAAAATGAACATAATTTCCCAAATCACTGATAGAGTTTTCTGTGTCCATAAAACAGTATCAACAAATTGAAAGAGAGAGCCAGCAAAATAGCGCCTCCTACCTTGAAAGCCATGAATTTATGGTATGGCTTTGGGGCCCATGCGTAAATCTCCACGGAATTCTTCAGTGCTATCACCAGGAACTTGATCCTTTCGTACTTCACTGTAAATGGGAGGCAAGCCCATTTTCTCAGGGAATCGCATCGAATTTTGAACAGTACCTCGCGTTTCAGGATCAGAGACGCCACAGAATCCCATCATGAAACATCTGTAGATGTTCTTCTGTACTCACCCACTTTGTAGTGCACGCAGCCCTCCAGCTCGCCCACTGTCACCCAGCCCTGCCTCTTCTCCACTTCCGGGTCATTGTGCAGGATCCGGTTCCGTAGCCAGGACAGGTAGTAGACTCTCAGCTTGTTCTTCTTGCCTGTAGGGAGCATTTCAGACATCAGGGTTGTGCCACCTGGCCAGCCATTCCAAGGCCCAGGTCGGTGCCAGATTTAGCCCCACCCACCGGAGATGGTGACAAGCACATTGAGGCCCTCCAGCACGTCCATCTGCTGGAAGCGACGCCGGCTAATCAGGTTGTAGACCTTCCCCTGGCCGCTGCGGTCCAACAGCATCAGGCCATTCTCTGTGCCCACCAGCAGGTTGACACCTGAGATGGGATTCAGACATGGTCATCTGGATGCAAACAACACACGGTGTGCCCCTCCCTATCACATCAGATACGGCAGGCCTCACCCCAGAGCGCGGCGCAGAGAATCTCCGAGTTGAAGCGTTTCTTGTACTTGCGGATCTCGGGCGTGTCGCTGTGGGGACGGATGTTGGTGGGGTTCACGTTCACCACGGAGATCTTGCGTGCCTCGTTCAGTTTAGCCTGCTCTTGGCGCGCCAGCTCGCTGCTCAGCAGGGCTGGGGGGGCGGGGGGGGGAATTGACCAATTGCAGCCAGACAGCTGGTCGACCAATCAACTGGCTGGCCAACCAAAGTTGAAAACTCAGGGGTGCAGAAACTCACCCGCGGCTGAATTCTCATCGCCCTCATCCTCGGTGGGGGATGTCTGGTACACGCGCGGGTCCATGAAGGGGGTGAAGGAGGCCTTGGTGCTGTTGCCAATCCCGAACTGCGGAGCAAAAAGACAGGACTTGATGGGGGGTGGAACTCCAGTCCAAATTGTCTGATGGCGGGGCTCAACACACTGCCTATTCCAACAGGATGGCATATGTCAGCCCAAAAGATTGGCTACTGGTCTGTATGACCATTCAGACCAACCACTGATCACAGAGCTACAGTCCCACCACCTCCCACCCACAGACCTGGAGTGTGAAAAACCCTGATCTGGCAGGATGACAAGGAAAGAGCGATCACATGACACAGGCTGAGGGGGCGTGGTCTCCAGGTATACACATATATATGTATCGCACATGAAGGAGGGGGGAGGGGGGATCTTGCTGATTCTCAGAAAGAAGAGGCCACAGGAGGTGACTGGAACGGGGGGGGGGCTGCCGTGAAAAGGAAATAAAGTGTGCCCCCCCAGCACCGAAGCTGACCTACGTAAGGCACGGCCAGTCACAGAGCGGCAGGGAAGCGGGACGCCACAGAGGGTATGCCCGAGGGCTCGCGGCCGCGACCCCGTCACCTACTTCGCCCGCGGCGTCCTGGTCCTGCGCGTGCAGACCGGCGGGCACGCCCGCAGCCGAGTGGCTCTGCTGCACCAGATCGGGCAGATTGGCGTGGCCGGCAAAGCCGTTGCTCTCGGCGTGGCCGGAGCGCTGCCTATCCGGCACCGTCTGTGGGGGGCGGGAGAGAGAGACCAGCATGTTCCAGAGCTGCGCCCAGGCGCCAGAGCTGAGGGCGCCATGCTCAGCTGCTCACTAGGGGACCACTGGAGCATCGGTGTGTCTAACGCTAGCGTTAGCATCACCATGCTGTAGCATCTGTGTGCTGGCATTAGTATCGGCGCACTGCAGCATCTGTGTGCTGGCATTAACATCGGCAAGCTGTAGCATCTGTGGGCTAGCATTAGCGTCACCGTGCCATTGCTCCCCTGCCCTGCTGGGAAGATTCCTTGATGTTAGCCACACCAAGCTTCCTTCATTCCTTACATTAGCATTACCATGACCTCGCTTCCACTGCTCCACTGCCATTCTAAGTGTACATGTTCTCGCTATCCTTGCGTTAGCATTAGCTAGGTTCTATCTGTCCTTGCATTAGCATTAGTTAGGTTCTGTCTGTCCTTATGTTAGCATTAGTTAGGTTCTGTCTGTCCATATGTTAGCATTAGTTAGGTTCTGTCTGTCCTTATGTTAGCATTAGTTAGGTTCTGTCTGTCCTTATGTTAGCATGAGCTAGGGTCTATCAATTCTTACATTAGCATTGGCAAGGGTCTGTCTGTGTTACTATTAGCTACTACTGTGTTACTAACTGCTGTTGTTCTGTTAGCATTGGTGAGGCTGCGATCCATGTATCCACCACCCTTCATGAATCAGTATCATCAGCACCAAGTTACTGTTTATCTGCTGTTCAAGAGAATCTTTCATTGAAATGAGTCAGATATATTAAGATTTCATAGCTGTGCTACTCACTGCAAGCATTTACTATATAACAAAGATTAAAAATAAAATCGGTCAAAATGCAAAGATGATGGAATGTCACGTGAAGCTTTGGACAGGCTGAATTTGTCCGTCAGATCCAGAGTGTCAGAACTTCATGGGAATTCCTGAGGGGCTGAAGAGTTGTGTAAGGGGCAGGTGTGTACAAACGGGTCAGTACCGCAGTGTGGCGTGAGCTAGATGAGAGGGGACCAAGAAGGTGACAGATACGCTCCAAATTCCTCAGGACAAACATCACACGGGGGGGCTTGGATCCATTCCTGAGTTGACACGGTACGTCCAATTCTCCCTCGGTGCCAACTGGCCACACGTATGGGTGGGAGTTGTAGGGACTGGGGGGGCTGAAAGCCACCTAACACTCTCACCTCTCGCATCCCTGGGTGGGAGTCTCCATGGGTGTCATCATGGCTACCCATCACAGGGGACCCATAGGTTTCACTGCCTCCCTGGACCACCGACGGCCTGTAGGGGCAGGGAAGTGCATACCTCACATCACACAGGCGGCCCGGTGCAAGCATGTGTGTGTGTATGAGGGCGTAGCACTCACATGACACGTGGGATGTCGCTGACGGGCACGGTGCCATCGTGCCCCGCCCCCTCGGCCTCGTCCTCCTCGCTGCTCTCCGATTCACTGGATGAGGAGTAGTCGGTCACCTTAATTGGTGGCCGGTTGGTCTCATCTGATCGCAGCTCCCGGAGCTCCTTAGCCAGGGCCGTCAGGTCCTGTGGCACCAGGACAAAACGAGGAGGAATTTATTGGCCGATTCTTGATTAGTGTCAAATTAGGTTGCTGGGGGGGGGATGGGGGGAGCATGGGCAGGGGAGGAGCTTCAGCTCAACTCACCGTGGGCCGGCTGGGGCGTCCAGGGTCCCGGCCCTCCTCCTGCTGCTTGGACTTGGGGGGCTCCAGAGGGGGTGCACTGGGGGGGACCTCCTGCCGTATGGACGCTGCCCCCAAAAAAAGATATCACTGCTAGCTGCTTTCAGAGGTGGCAGCATTTGCTGCAGGTGACAGCCCCGCCCCCTCACCTCTGCTCTCTGCCCGGTTCCGCTCGCTGGAGCCCGCCTGCGAGCCGGGCTGGGAACCTCCTTGTGAGCTTGGGGTGCTAGAACTAGAGGAGCTGCCGCTGCTGTTCCGGGGGATGCCCGTCTCCACAGAGGGGCGCAGGTCAGGGTTACTAGGAGATGCAGTAGTGAGTGTCACTACCAGGGACCCCGAACATCACATAACCAGTATCTGGCACCTAACTCCAAACGCACCACCCGTCTAATACAGGTGGTGGGGGCAGAGCACCAAGACTCCCCATGCGTTCACACACTGGTGTGCATTGTGCTAGTTTGCACCCTGACAGACACACATTCACTGACACACCTGGCCCGGATGAGCTGAGAGCCCCCTCTAGGCCCCAGGCCGCCGGCTCCGTTGCTGGGGGAGTTCTTCCTCACCAGGGCTGGGGAGATGGACGTGGTCCTCTGGGGCACCTGGGTGGCATGGAGAAACCTTTCACTGTCCACCTCCTGTACATTTCCTGTCCTCCTTGACTTCCTGTCTACTTCCTGTCCTTCTCGACTCTCATAGTTTTCTATCACCTTGCTATGTTAGCTGCAGACTCAAACATTGATTCACAGCTTCACTAATTTCGAACCAAAGGTGCCGATTGCCTATTTGAGTGACTGATAGCCCATCAGCCCCATGTCAAAGCCCCCCTCGCGTACCTTGGGCGGGATATCCTCGTCCTGCATCACCCAGGGGCCTCGGTCGAACTTGTCATCGCGACTAGTAATGCGGGGTGGTGGTGGGGGGGTCTCGGAGGTGGGGTCTGAATTTTGGCGGGGTATGACAGGCCGGTGGGGGGACAGGCCCTCCTGGAAGGCCGATACTCCCTGAGCCGACTGGTCATGCAGCGACTGGGAGCCTGACATCGACGGGCTGTGGGACTTCACTGGGACCAGGTGCGGCATCTAGTGAAGGTACTCGTGTAAGACGCATGAGTGAGGGGGATCAGGCACATTGCAGGGCGCAGGAGGTGGGGCTTACCGGCGGCTCCACCTGCCGGTGCATGGGGGGGGTGCGGACGGCCTGGATGCCGCTGCTGCTGAAGGATTCGGAGCGTGGTGGCAGCGACGGGTCTGAGATCCGGTTGGCCACTTTGTGCTGCAGCGCTGGTGAGTTCTGCCGGTTCAGCAGGGAGCGCTCTTCCACCTGCATGCACAGCCAAGCCGTCAGGCTGGATCGGGACTGTCACCATGATGACGTGGCTTTGAACCCGTGCCATGGCGGAGTTAATGGCATCACAGATAAATTATGTTGAATACAATGCCATTCCACAATTAGCGCTGTTAGAATTAAAAACAATTCCATAATGTGAATGTGGTTAAAATGACCCCTGGAAAAAAGTCCATTCAGAATCACTGCAGAACCTCTGAGGAGAGTCAATTGCAGGTTCGGAGCCTTTATATCCCAGAAAACAGGGACAGGGCATTCAGAAGATATCGGGGAGGGTTAGGGAATGTGAACGGCACATGCATGGACACAAGCCGCCATTCCAGAGACCGCAGAGTCACTGGGGGCATGATTGTCAGAATGTTATCAGGAAGAAAGGGCATCGTTAGTAAGTGCCAAGCTAACATCCCAACGAGCTGCCCAGCTCTCCTGGTGAAAGGAAGGAAGAGTGTCAGAGGTTAAAGGTCACAGGCCACGCGGGTTCTCGTCGGGACAGATGGAGCTCTGGGTGTGACAGAGGGTAAGGGGCTGTGATTATGACTAAGCTAATATCATCCTGACACCAGGCCCAACCACTTGCCGTCCTACACATAGGGCCCAGGCGGGGGTGCTGCGCTCAAATAGGAGCCACAGCATGGCGTAAACAAGATGTTCCCTGCCTGAATCCATCCCAACGAGCTCGGCGGCTGGTTACTCATCCCACAGTAATGGAAGGGGGGGCAGGAGCTGACCAATCAGGACCCTGTCAGTAGCAAGGAGGAGAGGCATCCCAGAGCACTAGGGAAGAGCCGGATCTATAAGTCCGGTCACGATGAAGGGGGCTGCTATCCACCTGCTGGGCCCGTCTGGGGCTCCGTCCACGGGGGCCCAAAGCCGCCTCCCGCTCCCGCTCTGCAGGGCGGCTCCGCCTGAGCTGCTCCTGTTCCCCAGAGCTGATCTGGATGGAGGGGATGTCCTGGGGGCCACGGCGGAGCCAGTTGGCAGGCTCCTCAAAGGCAGGGCAGGCGGTGGGGTTAGCAGGGTAGGAGGGGGGCCGGCGGGGGTGCTGGCTGGGGGGCAGGGGCAGCAGGTGTGCGACACGGGCCTCACTGGGGCTGTTGAAGGAGTGGTACTTCTTGGGCGGGATGCGGGGAGAGTTACTTTGGGAGCGCTTTATGACCTAAAAAAACATTGCGGGTTAGGTGGAGATGACATCACTGGGGAGGGAGGGGCGGACTACTATCCAGTGGGGATGAAGGAGGCATCCCAGTGACTTCCTGTCGACCTTCAACCCGTTGGGGGCAGGGTTAAGGATGGACAGTCATATGATTGCCAGAGGGCAGCACCATACCTCCTTGGCCCAGGCAGGCTTGTCGCTGGGGTTCACGGTGTCCTTATAGTGGTACAGCTGCTTCTTTTCAGTGGGGCGTTGATCTGGTTCCTGCTGCTGCTGTTGTTGTTGTTGTTGTTGCTGTTGCTGCTGCAGCGACACCAGGTAAGCTCGCTCCTGCTGCAGCTGCCTCTGCAGCCGCTCCGCTTGCCGCTGCTCCTCCAACTGCTTACGCTTGTACTCCTGCCGCCACAAAAGACATTGTGGGGTCACGTGATGCAAGAGACAGCAAACACGGGCGGCAGAGACCACATGCGGGAAGCGCGTAAGATGGGTGGGGCAGGAGGGGCAATGAGGAGACCGGAGTAGGAGGCAGATGGCTGGGTTTGCATTTTACCCAGAATGCCTCACTAACACAGGACTTCACATAACAGCAAGCTACATGGGCCTGCAGAAGACAAACAGAATAGGACCATTTCCAGCAGGGGTGAAGATTATGTAGGATTACCAGGGAGGAGCTCATTTGTTGCTGGAAAATCCTGTCAGCCAACCCCTGCTTTCAAAACCATGACAGATAGCTGGCCGGCCTATTGTTCAACATGCAGGAAGGGTCACATGGGGGGGACCTGTCTGTACCGCTGAGGCACAAGGCTGGGGGCAGGGCTTAGGTAACATGGACACAGTCACTGGATGTGGGGGCTGAAGGGGAAGGGTTTGGATCCAGCACAACACAGACACACCAATGAGGCAGGATCTAGTGGCATAATGAGGATGGGCACACATCACTGGGTGGGCGTGGCCTCTGCATGAGCCAGGGGCCCCTTTACCAGGAGTAGAGCCTGCTCCTGTAACAGCTGCTGCTGCAGGATCTCCAGCTGCCTCTGCTCCTCCTCCAACTGCCGGCGGATGTAGTCCTGCGGGACCGGCCAGCGTAGCGAGAGGGATGGGAGAGAGAGTAGTGATTCATACCCACGGGACCCAACCAAAAAGAGGAAGCCATGAATGGCACGCGAGGCAGCCAATCACAGAGAGAGAAGATACACAGTACTGACAGGGCATACGTGAAAACAGAGAGGGGAAGAGGCCTGTGATTCAGACAGATTGTCGGAAAGAAGGAAGAAGACAAAGAGAAAGAAAAATTGAAGGAATAACAGAGGAGAAGCCAGAGAGAGACCCACATGCAGGGAGAGGCTTCTGATACAGAAAGATGGGGGGGCGGGGTAGCGGTGACACTACAGCAAAGCCTTAAACCACAACCACCCCCCCTGGCCCCAGGGACAGACGTCCTGCCTGGTAACTGGGTCAAAACAGCCATGTCTCTCAAAGCTGGGCCCATTTAGGGGAGTGCAAAAGGAACCAGGTCCTCGAGGGGCTTATGGTGCGTTCCAATTGCCTTTGGATCCGAGTTTCGGTTGCCAAGATTGCGTCACATCCGCCACAAATTCAGGGAAAACCGAGTCGGATGCGTTCCGTTTGCCACAGTAGTAGCAATACCATGGACCCGTATCAAAAAACAAGATTTCTTGCTTAGCTGGACAACTTCTCGGATTTAAGGTACCTCAGTTTAAATGGCCTTTATCTACGTTCACTTACAATTGGCCCGAACTACCTTAAATCCGACAAATAATCCAACTAATAATGAAATCCAATTCTAATCCGGTTAATTGTTAGCCATTGTTAGCAATATCAGTTGATAACACATTACGCGCGGTGCTTTACGTATAAACTCCGTAGCAACACGTCTACATATAAGTTGGACGGTATAGTGTGTGCGACCGATTTAATGAGCCACAAATGAGAAGTCAACAGTATAAAACTACAACTTTACTTCTGTTACTAACGGGCGCAGCCATCTTGGATTCTAAACTCGGGAGCCTCTGTGCTGCTCCCAGACATTTCTCGGATCTCAGAGAAACGGGAGCACGCATGTTGTCACTTCCGGCTTCAAAACTCGGAATCCGACTCTGAATCCGAGTTCCGAGGGCAAATGGAACGCACCATTAAAGGCAAGCAAACCAAAAGCATCCAAAACTCAGGCCTGGTGGGAGGGGGGCAGGCCACAACACACGCTGGGTACAGGGGCTGCTTACACGTTCGCTATGGCAATCTGCCTCTTTGCGTGTTTTTCATCTATCCCAGGTAAACTATCCGTCCTCCCTTCTTCCTCCAAGGTGGAAAAAACACAGAAGCCAGGACTGTGTAGATTCACTGGAGAGTGAGGCCAACGTGTGCGGCATGCACTCTGCAGGCTCCCTGTACCTGTTGGCTGCCTTTACCTGCAGAGTGCCTGTACCTGCGTGGTACCTGTACTTGCAGACTGCCTGAACCTGCCAGCTGCCTGTGGAGTGTCTGTACCTGCACCTGCAGGGGGTGTCTGTACCTGCTCGCGCTCCTGCTGCCGCCGCTCCTCCTCCCGCCGTAGCTGCTCCATCTCCTCATAGCGCCGCCGCTGCTCCCGCTCCTGCTGCTTACGCAGCTCCCGCTCGCGCCGCTGTTGCTAGGAGACGAAGGCAAGGGGCATCAATGCCAGAGCCTGCAGACGGGCTGGACGTCCACTGCCCAGGGGCCCTGACAGCCTGCCAATGCCCTCCGCCCTGCACCAACCTCTTCCAACCGGCGCCGCTGCTCCTTCTGCTCCTCAATGCGCTTCTGCCGCTCAGCCAGCAACTGGCGCTTGTGCTCCTCGTTCTGCTGTTGCTCCAGCTGCTGCCGGCGCAGCGCCTCCGAGCGCTCCTTATTGGCCAGTTGTAGCCGGAGGAAGTCCCGCCTCAGGGTGGACTCGCCAGGGATGTTGATGATGGAGCTGGGAGAGTGATGGGACCAGAGTTTGTGTGTGTATGTGTCTCTCATTCTGCGCATGTCTGCCAATCCCTGTCTTTGTGAGTGTCTGTGATTCTGTTTGTCTGTCCGTGTCTGTGATTCTAAGTATGTTTGTGTGTGTCTCTGTTATTTTGTGTCTGTGTGTGTCTGTGTTTGTGATTCTGTATGTGTTCATGTCTGTGTGTGTCTGTGTGTGTGATTCTCTGTGTTTCACTCCTGTGATCAGCAGGGCCGCCTAGCCGCATTCCTGAAGACTGTCACTTCGACAAGTCATGAGATGTCAGAAATGCAGCAGGAAGTTTTACTCGGAGCAGCGGGTGATGCTCACTTGGGGTCTGTGGGCACAGGGTCCCGGCTCGTACCTGGGCTCCCCGATGTCGTTCTCCTCCTCCTCCTCCTCGCTGCCACTGTACTCATACTCAGTCTCTTCTAAGGCAGACAAAACCAAGTGTGAGACGTGTGTCACACGACCTAAGCAAAGCCCTGCATCTTACAGGACCGGATCCGGACTTACTGGGGTCCATGCTGTCCCTTAACTAGTCACTGAACTCAAAAATGAATATGAATGAAATGAAACGGTTTGCATGACCTAGGGACCAACCGATAATGAGGTGAGATGGGCCACAAAATAAGGAGGCAATGGCATATTCTGTGCACACAGGAAGGCGCCCCCTAGTGGTTGAGCTGCCGACTGCCGCACACCCACCTCTTTCTCCCCGCTTCTTCTTGGTGCGGTCAATGTGGTCCTTGAGCTGTATGCGGACTTGCCGCTCGTTGGCCTGGTCCCGGATGAAGGGGTGTTTCAGCAGCTGCTCCGTAGTGGGTCTCTGCCCATGGTTCTTCACCAGGCAGCCCTCAATAAACGACTGGAACTTTTTGGACCTGGTGGGAGGAGAGGGTCACAGGTCAGGGTGGGGGCACGGGGGCAGTGACAGATGTGCCATTTTTGCAATCACCACTGACTCTTCAGTGTCGTGACTTTTTGTGTAAAAAAGACAGCATTAGAAAAGGCAAGTCTCAGGAAAATAAAACACCCCCCTCAGACTGTCATGGTAGGTTCCCATCAGCCCCTGCACTTGACTTGACAGGCTCGAGGGTGTTATCATCCAGCTTGGTCTTCCTGTTGGCCGATACAAAACCACACCCCTGCGCCCTTTCCCAATGAGATGCACTGCGCTGTAAACTACACTTGGTGGTGGTGGTGG
>JAODKC010000082.1:25310194-25321234 GCA_026777985.1 Mormyrops attenuatus
TTTTTATTTTTTTTTCTCCTGCCCCTTTGTTTTTTTTTTGGGTTGGGGGGGGGGTTTTTTTCTTGTTTGCCTTCCCCCCCCCCCCCCCCCCCCCCCCCCCCCCGACCCCTCTGGCCCAAACCAGCATGCAAGTCTGAGGTCTGGGTCATATTTACAACCAACAAATGCCGCAAGGGTCTTTTGCTGTCTCACACACCCCACACAGAGCCCAACACATTCCGCTGAGGTTCACAGCATGCCATCCCGACAAGTTGAGAGTGATCCGGCTTGAGGAATCCACATTCTTCCCATTGTCTGGGAGCAAGTCAGCTGAGCGGCGATCAGGACAAGGAGAGAGAAGGGGGCATGAGACATGCATCTAAGTCCATGGGTTGGATGATAAAATACCAATGTGATCGGACCCACCCTGCACCGTCGAGGGGCCCCAGACAAGGTGGGCCAAGCCACACCAGGTCCGGGTCTGGGTCTAACCTGAGCACATGCAGTTCAGAAATGACCCGGATGGCTCTGAGAGCGAGGTTCCCCATTCGGAGGAACCGGGAGAAGGCACTTGTGTCCAGTCACAGTGATGATGCTGCCACGTGCGCAGAACTGCTTCCCAAGGGAACAAGAGGGAAAATAGGCCATCGTGTAAAACAGGCGCGCAGCTGATCTGTTCACTGATTGGCTGGAGCCAGTCGGTCACATGGTTGCAATAAGCAGCCAGCCACCAAAAGCATGTGACGAGCCGTCGTCAGTCGTGGGTCATGTGACTTTTCCCCTGCAGCCTGCCTTTCATGCTGAAGCGTTTCCATGACAACGGCATGCCGGCAATCTCTGAGTGAGCCACCGGTGACAAAAGGTGCAAAAGAGGCCAAAAGAAAAACTGCGAAGCATTATGGGAACTTTGAATTTGGCCATAAAATAGGGCTCCTACGGATTAACGTCCCTCCAACACGGGGCGCCCCCTGTTGGACCTCCTGACCCCAGTGCATGGGGGGGGAAAGCTACCCGCTATTTGGTCCACGACCCACTTACACGTCCCCAAAGCTTCGTCAGAAAAAAAGCTCGTCTCTATGGAGACCAGGCAGGAGGGAGGGGCCTGAGCACTCTGCTTTAAATGAAGGAAACACACAGGCCTCTTTTGACCAACGTGCCCCCCCGCCCACCCATTCACAGTGCACCTGCCCTGTGGACGTTGATGAACCAGCCCCCACCCGAGCCACAACAGCAAGGCTTCTATAAGCCAGACCATCTTGTGTCCACGATGCTGCTCAGCCTCAGTACCCACCACCCCATCAATCTGATCCATGATCAAGAAAAACATGTCAGATAGAGCTGCTACTTGTTTATTAATTTAAAAAAAATCTACAAAGGAATTACTTATATAACTATATATTTATATAAGTAATTATATATATATTTATATACTAACATAATAAATCTTCTAGCCACATAGTGCCCCTTAAGTGCTGCTCCATCTGCTGGTCTGGAGGGAGAGGTGCCACTTACCTTGTATACCTGTCCGTAGGTGCCATTCCCCACCAGTTCCACCAACTCAAATATTCCTGCGGGGTCCTGCAAGAACAGAGAAGAACTGGGTTGAGGAAGAGGTGAGAATTACACAAATTGCCCTAGTAATAACAAAAAATGGACCCTAACCACTACTCTCCCTGCTGTTATATGCAGTACATTCAAGTCCAGAGTCTGCTGATCTCGAAAGTCAGTCACAGAGGAGTGGAAACACCCTGAGATGCAACCATCCACCCCAGAATGGCCATGTGTCTGCTACTGGCCGTTCTGTCCCGTGCCTTCTGCACAGTCACAGGTGAACTCCGTGGGCCCAAGACCCTCAAGATGTGACCATGCAAACCAGTTCCCAGCATCCATCAGTACTCCAGCTAAACCAAAGCTACCAGAATGTAGATGGACAGCGCAGGACATGCTGCTGTGCCCAGGCCTTACGGTTGAGGCCCTCTGCCCTGATCGACAACCCCATGTAGAAGGGCATGCCAACTCCATGTAGAAGGGCTTACTGCAGCTGGGGTATGAGCCCATGTCGGTTGGGGGGGGGGGGTGGGGGTGTCCACGGGCGATACAGACTATGCTGTAGCATCTCCAGATGTGGCATTGGGGCAGCTTCAGCTCATAGAGCTTCATCACCTCTCCTCTGATGCCCGGGCTCCTGTGACCCCGCCCTCCTATGACCCCACCCTGTTTACCAGTGCATTTTACCCCATGCTCAGAACTGTGCAATAGCACCCCTCTGAGTTTCAGGGGGCACATAAAGGCGCACCCCTAGGCAGAGATGGCAAGAGAGGTTGGGGGGGTTCATCTCAAGGGAGGGGGCACCCTGATGGGATCTGCCCCTCCCCAATCTGACAGCCCAGGGCACCACATACACAGTAGCTGAGCCACAATGCGCTGACTGCTACCACTTCCTGATCAGTCATGTGACCTGCTGTGAGGCACAATTTTGAGTCGGGGGAGGTGCTCTAGGGCAGACACTGCTCTACTTCAGCTGCCCAAATACCCCCCCCCCCGACCCGCCGACCACATAACTTCAGCAGGGCCGCTGCAAGGAAGATGCAAACATGTTAAGGCCATCCGTATGCCTTCCAGCACATTCCGGCCCGCATGCCTCCATATAGTGGGTGGAGCCTGTGCCCAGGGAGCTGACTTTTCACCCAGAAACGCGATCCGGTGCATTACCGTTAAACCGTCAGGGAGGGACAGGGGTAAAAAAACAGTGCGGACATGGCCAAACTGCCCCAGCGTGAAACTAATAAAAGATACACAAGCAAGCTACGTGCATGTTTATATTCTGCTGTGTATGTTGTGTGTACACAGCAAGAGCAAACTGCCAAAATCACTTTCCAAGAAAAATTCCAGCCTGGGTGTGAGCGTAAGAATAAAGAAATAAAGATAAAAGAGCAGGATGGGGCTTTGTGGGGTCACCCAGTTCCAGCGTCTGCTAAATATGGCCGTCCTGCTTCATTTAAGGCTGGCCGCACCCCCCACCCACCTGCGGGATCTCTCTGAAAACATGACTGGGTGAGGGGGGGCTGCTCAGAGGAAATGCTATGGGACACGAGTTTAAGGGCCCGACACACTGCCTCACGTACCGCTGCAGGAAAGCCGGCCGGCGCGCTGCCACTCAGACACGCTGCCTGCAGGCTGATTGCATGACTGCACCTTACACAGGGGTGAGAAGGGGGCATTTGGAAACCCGGCAGGGCTCATAGACTCACACAGAGACAGACACACACACACCCACACACACACACACACAGGTACAAATCATGAAACTGACTCAGATATGACACAAAGCCACAGGAAGTAACAGACAGGGGGCGCTGGCGAGGGAGACGGGGAGAGTGAAGCAAATGCAACACAGCGGCAGGAAGACACCGGCGCATGCTGCCACCACCTGTCATCTGAGAGAGAGAGTGGCTGCACGCAGCACTGATCCCAGATCAGGGAGGAAGGTGGGAGACACTGTAAGGTCACTGTGCGGAGGCACAGTGCCATGGGATGCCAGCCACCTGCTACTGCAAGGTTGCAGGTTCGAGTGTTTAACCCGAGAAAATATCAGGGCAGTCTCAGTGACAGAACAGCATGTGCTGGGTAAACAGAGCTGCTTATGGGTCCTTTGGGCCACGTTAGCATGCACGCTGATTAATGTTTCTGCTAGAAACCTCTTTGGCGACAGTATTCTGAAAGGGGCAGGGGTGGCCCCCACACAGCGCACTGCTCCGCCCCCCACCCCCACCTCCACCTCCAACTCCGCACTGTTCCTTATCCGATTCCATAACTGTAAATACAGGGATTGCTGAGAGGACCCCCCAAAATGGCACAATGAGGGCATCACTGGAAGAACGTCACAACCTCAGCCTGCGTGGAACATCTCACCACACCATAATCTCGTGAAATGAGGCACTTAAGAGTATCTGGAACAGTTTATCACATAATATCTCACTAAGTGCTAGACTGTCCTAAATCTAGGCCAACCATATAACTTATGACATCAAAACCTCAGCAAATTAGGCAGGCAAGGTGTGAAATATGACATCACAACCTCAGTGAATGAGGCTTGCACGGTTTACATTATGACATCATAGGGCAAGCCCCTGGGAATGGCAGCAGATGTGTCAAACTTATGACAGGATGCGTGCATGTAAATGAGAACTTTAAGTGAGATCAGAGGCAGAATCGTGCCCCCCAGATCTGTGATGACTTAACAAAGCTCCATGATGCCTTACTGAGATGCTCCAAAGGCCCTATGTCCTCTCTGATTCAAGGAAATGCTTCATAAAGTAAATTCAAATGACAATCCCAGAAATCTCACTCCAACTTCATCTGTGCAGCATGGAGTTGGAACCACACGGCCTCTCCCAGCCTTGCAGACGTGTGAGCAGATGCATCAGGAGCACTGCAAGGCTCCTCTACACCCTGAGCAAACACAGAACACACCTTGTGCCAAGCTATTGGGCACCACACCTCATCTAACAGAGCTTTGATGGACATGACAGCCAGAGGGCCTATGAGACAGGACACACACCCAAACCACAGCTGTCAGGTAGACATCCACAGCCCATGCTAACTGAACTAAGCTACGGTCCCTCTGGAAGGATTTTCTGCCATTGTCCGGCTAAATGTCCCAAACACACTCAAGCGGCACACCCACAGGTAAACATTCCACACCATGTTCATCCCCCCCCTCCAAAAAAAGCCCCAGCATGCTTAGATCCGCTTATTGAGAGCCCCACCCACCTTCTTTTCGCTATAAACCCACACCCAAGCCTTACACTCTCATCCAATGAAACCACACCCACAACCCACCGCCCCCTACATTCCATTCAATGCCACGCCCAACACCACGCCCACATCCATCAATGCCCCACTCCTTATAGAATCCGCGCCCACTCGGACCTGCCAGAGCCAGCAGGTGAAGCAACCCCGTAGTTTTAAAGTGGCACAGAAATGACACGTAAACATACGCCCGTATTGTCCATGGATGCCCGACAATGCAGTGACATTTCGTACGCTGCGCTTGGCCACTCAACAAGATGTTTCCAAAACTTCTTGAAAATGAAAGCACAACAGGAAGAGCAAATTAACCGCAGCAGTAAACCCGTGCCTGTTACGGGTTTACGGCACCAACGTGCCTCGGTGAACACCCAGAGTCCTCGTCGTGCCGCAGGTCGGCGTATAATACACATACACCTCCACACATAATAAAAGCCCAGGAACCGGACCCGTGTCTCAACTTGCCCCGGCACTGCAGGTAAGGTCGCGTTGCGTAACTGGCGCCCATTGCAAGAAGAGTACCCCCCCCCCCTTGTCAAAAAGCACACACACAATCACACACGGCACCGCTGCAAGCCCGTTACTGCAACCATTTCACACGGGAAGAAAACAAAGAGATAAGACGCGGGGCTGGCCCAAGCGGATCGCCTCCCGTGCGGCCGTCCGCGGCGCCCGGCACCTACCCGAAGACAAAGAGAAAAATACACCGGGGGGTCTGACACGTGTGCCGGGGGACTGCGATCTTAGTGTTACACCCCACCGATCTGTCTTGTTATGGGTGCAATAACGTGACAAACAAGCGCCCCGTCATAAATGCAGGTATTAAAAAGCACGGGTTTACCGAGAGCCACAAGCCGCACGGTACAGCATGTACTGCCTTCGGAAGACTGAACAGGAGGGGGTTTGTGTGCTTTTTGTCCTCCTGTGGGATCAGGAAAATAATTCCCTTTTTACAGACGGCCGCATAATATAAGGGGCGAGCCGGTGCGATGTGTCCCCGGTTAATATGAATTATAAAAATGGTGAGATAATAATTAACGAGCGGCGGATACGTTTATTTCGATCGGTGCATCCGCTCCTGCGATCACCTTAACCACCAGAGCCAGGCACCCATCGGTCCAATGCAATCGGCCGCAGTGGCACCGCATGAAAGGGGACACACAAAATTCACCATTAATCACAATAATGAAACAGCCACACGACGGCATCCAGGTACTGGCCGTAACGAATCAGCAGCACGGAGGACGTGGGATGCCCGGTAATGTCCGTCCCGGTGTGTATCTATTTTTAGGGGCTCATTAGGTCATTGAGAAATAAGGCCGGTTTTATTCGCGTTTATCCATAGCGGGCTCCACCGTGCATAAGCAATAAAAACGGGCGCGTTTTCCGGACTCACCCGCAGCGCAGATAGATCGATCTCGTCCAGACTTCGGGCCGGAGAATCACTCGCCATGTTTATTTTTCCAGATATTCTTTATATGATGGTAAAAAATATATAACAAGACCCAGACCCCCCCCCCTTAAAAAATCGTCTTCGGTCACAGGTCTAGGTCACGTTAGTAGTAAAGCGCCCAGGCGACGTTTCTATTTTTTTAAGAATGAGAAAAAAAAACAAGAAATGACAGTCCCTCTGTCGATGTGACAAAAAACGGGAGCGTGCTCAGGAGGCTACATCGATGCGTGTAGCGAAGGAAAACATGCCCGATGCTGAATGCATGGCCGCCTGCACCGCCTGCGGACTGGAGCGCGACCCAGCGCCTGCACGCGCACCGATGCGCTCCGCCACCGACTGTCAATCAGCGCCGTTTCCCGGGAGTGGTCAGGACGCCGGGGGGCGGGGACACGCCCAACATGGCCACGCCCCTAGTCCCTCCCCCCCCCCCCGGGGCCGTGCGTGAGTGTGCAGACTAGGAAGCGTTCCGCTGACATGATCACCGGAAAGCAACAAACCGACTGAGCACATACACCAAGTGGAAATGTACGTTTATGCAAGAATTAAGCGAATAAGGAAGACCCCTTAGGCGTGGATCCGTCTGTATGTGCGCGTACTGTAAATACAGCATGTAGGCATTTATGCTTGGATGCTTCGGAAGTCGGAGATCAGTGAGAGATAACAGCCCGCTAGACTGTCAGGGCAAAGAGACTTAAACAAAGAGAAACGGCTGCATGCTTACATGTCACCCCGGTTTAGCAGGACTGTGATCCCCGTGCTGTCTTTGTTGTGGATTGTGCTGTAACCTTCAGGCTGCCCTGATACCTTCAGCTGGAAGAGTCTAAGCAGCGGCACATCGCAGGAGTCAGTATCCCAGTCAGTGTCTGCATCAGGAATCTGGCTCTACTTCTCATTCTGTCCTGTTGGAAGCACAGGCTGTGCTGTCTTGCTAGGAAATCTGTCTGAGTGGGTGGGGGGTGCTCGCCCCCGACACGTTGAACTGACCTAATGACTAACCCTGCCACCTTCAGCTTTGACTCACAGCCCTTCGTACACAGAGCCATTGAATTGCCATTAGTGATGATGAATACAAATCTTTTCGAGGAGTCTTACTCTGTGGTCTCCTGTCAAAGAATCAGGGACGAGGTTTTGGTATTCTCCGTATTGGCTAATAGCTTTCTCCTATTTTTAATCATGCTTTGGAAAGTGGTGCTGAAAACAACTTTGTGACGTGTGTGTTAAAACATCCATGCAGCCATTGGGCCTCGAGCCTATACCAGGCAGCTTAGGGCACAGAGCAGGAGGACACCTTGGACAGGATGTCATTACAGCACACAGACAGAATCACACTACGGGCAATTTACAGATGCCAAGTAACCCAACTATCTCCCCCACCTGTAAGGGGGCAACCTATCCAATAAAGTAAGAACATTAAAACTCCATATTCCCAGAACAATTGGTGGGATTTGAACCTCCAACCTTGAAGGTGTGACGTAAACTGAGAATCAAACACAGCAGGCGAGCTCATTAATGACGCAAAGGACCTTGGCCGACGTGGCCGTGATGAAGGAGAGGTGGCCGTGTGGAGATTTTACTCCGCTTTCTCTTAACCCATTTCCATAGCACGGCTTCTCTTGAGAGTGTACCACGGATGACGACTGCGACATGTTAGAAAACCGCAGAGGGAGCAATTGGAGAAGGAGTTCATCAGCAGAAATAGCTTGGCTGGCCTGGTGAGTGTGGCGTGTGCGCGTGTGTATGTGTTCATTCATAAGTGACTGCAGAAGTAGGTGGGCTGGTGCAGAATCCCATAGCAGACAAAAAGATTTAAGAAAAAGCCCTATTGCGAGCATACTTACTCAGGAAGCTGCATCTTGCAGCCTCGTGGAACATTCCAGAGACACTGAAGGATATTTTCAAGCATGAAGAAGCCAGACAGTGACACAAGGAAAAGAGGCCATACATGCTGGTAGGGAAGAGCGCCCCACTGTGGCCGAGCTGAGCCAGCACACCAGTGACCCTGTGGACCCGCCTCGACCCCGCGGTGCTTATCTGGAGAGGACATTCCAGGAATTGGCTTGTCATGCTGCCGCAATTAACGTCAGTACCTGGGAGGCGCTGGTACCGGCCTGATAAGAATCGTGTCAGGTGACTGAGGCAGGCGTCTGGGGCTGCAGTGCTGCACCGCAGGAAGTTGCAGATTCACACAAGCAGCACTTACTGTTGCCGTTGGGCCCTTTGGTGTGAAGCCCCCCACCCCCATAACTCTACAGCAGATTAAAATTCTTTAAAAAAAAAAAAAAACGTTCAACCACTTGCATTTTCGGCCTACATGTCATATGACAAGGTTGTTTGGGCTCCTTCGAAGACACCCGTCTTTTCCCAGTGTCTGGTACACAGTATATGACTCTCACCCCTGCACTGACCGTTCTGCTGGCATCAGAGCACCTGTGTGATCCACATCAGGGGGAGGAGCTGCAGACAGTGTCACACAGACCAACAGCACAGGTTTAGAACTGACCTGACCCTGCTTTAGAAATCACCCTGCTATGCCACTCCTCCCTCAGACGCACAGGGCTGCCCTGCTCTTGCGCTGGGATGTTCTTGGAAGCGACAAACACAAAATCTAATTTTCTTGGGGGGTTCCAGTAATTAAATGTTTGATACCTTTCAGTCTTTGGATCACCTGCCCTGGCTTCCATCTGACAGTACCACAGGAGGCACTATTTCTGGGAGACATGGCCTGTCTGTCTCCACGGCAATTTTCCAGGTAAGGCCGGAGGGTGTGTGTGTGTGTGTGTGTGTGTGTGTGTGTGTGTGTGTGTGTGTGTGTGTGTGTGTGTGTGTGTGGGTGTGTGTGTGTGTGTGTGTGTGTGTGTGTGTGTGTGTGTGTGTGTGTGTGTGTGTGTGTGTGTGTGTGTGTGTGTGTCCGCACCTCCCCAGCCCTCGCGTGAATCGGTTCGTCACTGCGCGAATCACAGCCGCCCACAAAGAGCCGCTGTGTAATTAATGCGCATGTTAAACAGCTCAGAAAGGGGGGGTTGTTGGGGTGAGGAAGCCGGATTGTGTGTTGGTCCAGAATATTACCGGCATGTGGGGGGGGGGGTGTTAGAGCAATGGAATGAATCAGCTGGGGGTTGAGTGAGTCAGACAGCCCCGCGGCAGCCAGCAAAGACCCCTCTGAACAGCAGAACCGGGACAAGTTTGACCCATAACCCGGGAAAGGACTCAGCACCGGCTGACAGCAGCAGGAGGCGGCCTGTGTCTGGTCCACGGGTGTCTGCCAGCGTCTTTGCTCCTGCTTCATCTCCTGGCTCTTTTAGAGCCGCTGCATGCCGGCCCCCGTCCCATCTGCCTGTCTATACGTTCACATCATGAGGCACCCTCTGATTGGCTGAGAGCCAAAGGACGTGCCCTCTGATTGCCCGAGAGCCATGGTTTGGGTCATCTGATTGCCCGAGGGCCATAGGACACACCCTCTGATTGTTCGAGAGCCACAAGCAAAGCACTCTGATTGGCCAAGACCTGCACAATGCACCCTTTGATGTGCCCGCTGACAGGCAGGGACTGGCTCTCTCATTGGCCGACAGCTGCAGGGTGTGCCCTCTGATTCTGATTGCCCCAGTGCCGCAGGCTGAGAGCCTTGGGTTGCCCGAGAGCCTTGGGACAAGCCTTCTGATTTGCCAAGAGCCACAGGATGCAGCCATTTATTGACCAAGAGCCATAGGCTAGGCCCTCTAATTGGCCAAGAGCTGCAAGACGCATCAACTACTCTGCCTCAATGGACTCTTTCCCCGGCAGGTGCCCTGGCTCCGGCCCACGAATTGGACCACCGAGGAGCTGCATTGGGTGGAGTGCGGCCTGGTATGCACTGTTCTGGTCGGGGCCCACGGACACCCCCGCACGACTCACTGTGCTAAAAATACCCCCCCGAGAGGATGCCTTACGCAACAGCAGCACGTACATTCAGCACGGAGTGAGTCTGGAGCTATGTGGGTCAGGTGGGTCTGGATGTCTGCTGGGGGCTCACACGCTTGGAACACAATGGACATGAGCTGGGGGGTCGGCGTATTTAATGAGGGAAACCACCGCAATTAATCCACATGCAAATCAAGGGGCTGGCTTGGGCCGAAAGCTGAAAATCTAGGCCGGAGGACTTTAAGGTGGATGACCCGGGTGATGTGATGCTGTAGACAAAAGTACAGCAGGCGTGCCCCTCTAACGGGACCAGCTCTCCGAGAGCCCAGGATTCCTCAAAAATATTGATGCCTGGGATTGGCTGCTGTGGGGTCACCATGGCGATCTGAGGGAGGCAGCCTACCCACTTTCAGAACCTAGGTTGCGGGTGACTTGTGTTACGTCAGGAGTCGCAACCATCAGTCATTATCTGTGACTGGCTGTAGGATGAGGGCAGAGTTTGGACTTGAGGTGCATCACTTCCTTACAGGACGCCCTGAACTGCGATCACAAACCTGCTGCTGTTGGTAAACATGTTTTTCACGAACTGGCAGAAATGTCCAGATCCATACATCACTGCTTGTGAAAACACTTAACTCAAAGGGTGAAGAACACCATATTCATTTTTGCAAGTGTGTTCCTTTTTTGATTTCCTGATTCCCCAAGTAAACAAGGGCCAACTGTACATCTCAATATCTCTGGACATTACCTGCGGCTGGAGTAATCCAGCTTGCGCAGACAAGCGGAATTCCTGCCGTGCCGGTCCCCCACACGCTGTGCCCTGCCCCAGCTCCTTCTGACATTCCAAACCAGGAGATGTGGGGGGGGGGGGGGGGCACCGGGCACCGATCCGAGTTTTTGGA
>JAODKC010000082.1:25335114-25345333 GCA_026777985.1 Mormyrops attenuatus
AGTTCTGAAGGCGAAAGGGGGTCAAACACCGTATTAGTATGGTGTTCCTAATAATCCTTTAGGTGAGTGTATATGGTCAGCAGAGATGTTAACGAGCCACAAATTTAGAGTTTGAGTCAAGTCTCAGGTCTCCATCATGGTTCCAGTTTGATATTACTATTTATCAAAAATGTAACCACCTATTTGTTTTTTTTTTTCCTATTAGTAACTGATGTGACTAAATGGGAATCACCACTTGAACAGTTCAAAAACTGCATGTCTCATTGTTCCTTTGTTAGTCAGTTATGGGCCGTCACCTTGATTCCAAGCTACAATGACTTGATGGATGAACAATCTGTAGGAAGATCTTAATTGAGCCCAGCCAGTGTCCTCATAGTTGCTGTTGTGATTGTGTCGAGCCATCACATTGCTGGCCTTCCTCGTCGTCTCATTCCATCAATCCGTCCAGTTATGATATCCTTCTCCAATGATCATTCCCTCCTTATTTATGTCCAAGGTAGCAAGGCGCAATTTTGTAATTCATGATTCAAGAAACATTGTCGGCTTGATCTGTTCCAATATCCATTTGTGTGTGTGTGTGTGTGTGTGTGTGTGTGTATGTATATATATATTTATTTATGTATGTGTATGTGTGTATATACAGTATAGAAATAGGCGTTGTTTAACCTGCATCGTGAATTTTTACATATATATATATAAACAATTCATGACACAGGTTAAGCAACGCCTATTTCTATGCAGTGATGTGAAATAAAACTCAATAACATTCGGAATATTCTGTGCTTTGCCAGATCGGGTCCATAACTTCTACTAGTGGCAAAACAGAAGAGGCATGTTGTTTGTTGATATCGCCCGATGTCACGCTTGTCTGGCTCCAGTTCCTATGCTCGGTGCACTGCTGCACATGGTGATGTGTCTAACGCCATTACGGTTTGGGGAGAGTTGTACACTCACTGCTTTGCTTGTGTAGAAATTTCAATAGAGCCTTAAAGACTCTTGTACACCAGTCTCTATAAAGGTGTCCCAGTCAAGTCTGAGTCAAAAAGTGAAAGTCATGTCGGAAGTCAATTTAAGAGCCACTCAAATTGCGACTCGAGTCAGAGTGGCAAACTCGAGTCCCCATCTCTGATGGCTGGCAATCTGGTTTCCTGACAACATATTTTGTAGAAACTTTTGAGGTTATCTGGATCACTGTCTGAACTCTTTTTGTGGAGCAACTTCTTATGAGGAAAACTGGGTTTATTTAGCCTAGCTAACACTATCTAACCATCCTCCACTTCATTTTAAAACACAAGGCTCATCATCATTGATATTATAAAATAAATGTTGACAAAAACTTCATGGTTACACAGAATATAAATAAATAATGCTAAATATTTCATTGATGGGTAGTCAATGAAGTATATAGCTTGAGGCATGATTTTACTCAAAAACTCGACATAACTGACACAGCTATTTCCCCTTTTAGGTACAGCACTCAAGTTGACCGCTAATGCTGCCACAGCCTTTTTGCCACTCACTGGGTATAAGCAGAGTATATCCTGCCTACTGTGATGTCATGTGCAAATCCCCCAATTGAACACTCAACCTGGGCAGGAAGGCCCGCCCAAAGCCATAGCTGACAACTTGGCCGTTCAGTCAAAAGCAATAGGGGAAAAGCAATGAGAAAGCAATAAAGTAAATAAAGCAAACTGATTTAAGTCATGACAGAGACAGACTAGGCTACTTTGAGAGGCCTCGAACTATTGGGTGAGTCCGTCAAACCTGAATGTCTTCCTTTAGGACGTATTTACATTGCAGTCATGCTGTGGTGATATTTTATGTTCTGCTTTGCAATACTAACAGACGACTGCATTTTCAATCACTTTGAATGAGAAGTGTTTCCACACAACTGATGGTTTTCGTTCTTCCTTGTGTCATATTACCGGGTAATCAAGAAAAATTATTTTAAATCGATGCTTTTAAGCTTTAAGAGCAAGTTGGAGGAGAATTTTCCCACGTGGATCAGTATTAATTATTATTATTGTTGTTATTATTATTATTAATAACAATAATAATAAGAAGAAATTATTGAGTAATTGAGTTTAAACGAGTTATCGTGACAGCTCTATTCCAGACACCCTGAAAAGAACCCTTGGGGCTGCCAAAGTCCCCTGTTTGAAATTCAGTGCATGTGCCTTTACTTCCCACACATTCATTCAGCTTGGTTCACCTGTATATGAATATTTGTACATTCTGCCCATTCTGTGTGTGTGTGTATATGTGTGTGTGTGTGTGTGAGATACAGAAAGGGGGGCACTCACTATCCTCAGAACTTTCCAAGCTGCTAACGCTGTCGGCCGACTGCAGCCCGTGTCTATGCAGGTGTCTGTATAGGTTGAAACGGCTACGGACTGCACCCCACAGCCGTGGCTGGTCCACCGTGTCCACTGGGGCGGTGCTCTTGCCGTTACTCTGGGCTGCTGTAGAACTGTCGCATGACGACACGGCCGCCATGGATGAGGGGGTGTCGAACCCGCTCTTCATGCGATGAAACACAAATTACATCCATGTTAGAATTTGCTCTGACAGAAAGCAGCACATAAATTTGCAGCTAATGGTGTAGTTATCTACTTATGCAAATTAAGCATAACCTTAAAGACTTATGGGTAAAGCCCTATGAGGGCTTCTGCTGTTATACCCTTGTATATCCTAAGATGGACCTATCCACTAAAACCTCCCAGTATAGCAGCAGCTATACACCACGATTGTTCATGGGTTTATGGCCGGTGCTCTTGTGGCTCAAAAGGTATAGTGCTAACAATGCAAAGGCTGTGGGTTCCAATCCCAGGGAGCACACAGAAATTGTGACACCCTCTACTCTAAGCTGCTTTGGATAAAAGCATCAGATAAATGAAACAGAATAATTAAAAAAAGAAAAAAGAAATTAGGGCCTTAGGAAACTTCAGCAGCTAAACATGATATCTGATAAGAGTCTTGGATGCGTCCCCCTCCTCCAGTCACTGACCGAGGCCAGCGAACGCGTGACACTCCCCACGTCCGTCAGTCGATGCTCCTGGTCGTCCCACCGCCCATAGGCCAGGTCAATCCCGCCCACAAAGGCCACCGATTGGTCGATGACAACGATCTTCTCATGGTGTGCCCACAGCAAGACAGCGGACTGGACGTGGTCGGGGTGCCGCATCACCTGTGGGTGGCATGGCATGAGCCATGTCGCTAGGAGACTGTCACCAGGCAACAGCGACAAACTGGTTTTGTCTGGAAGGTAAAGGGGTAAACGCCCACCTTAATGTTGGCATGCAGGTGCCGCAGTGTCCGCTTGCTGTACTCGCTGTTGATGCCCAGTGCGAGCTCCACCTCCTTGTAGAGCATCACGAAGACCCGCACGCCTTGTTGCTAAGCAATAGAAAGTAACCAATGCCAGTGTCATGTGCATTACCAGGAAGTGAAAGTCCTGCATCTAAAAATAGCCCCCTGGACCCAAACGATGCCTCAAATCACTCCCTATTCATTGCACACTCTGGTGTCTGCTAATCTTGTATGGTGTTCCACAATGTACCGCAAATAAGCGTCCCAAATCCATCTTTAAGCCAAAGTACTTGATGATTATATGGGGAACTATGCAGAATACACTGTATAGAGTCCAGAGGGAGTCAAGGTCAAGGTAAACTTTAATATCCCCCCAGGGGAAATTCTCACATTGCAAACAAACAGTATACATACCACATTATACACATGACAAAAATACAGAGAAGACAAGCGGATAAGTAAAATTGCATAGACATACGAAAGGATAAAATTAAGGTACAAAATATATATGTGGTCTATTGTTGTGCAGTCCAATTGCTGTCGGCACAAATGACTTATGATACCTTGTTGTTCTGATTACTCTCTGCAGAATTCTACCGTTCGACCTACTACTTCTGACAAACTTCAAGAACGGAGGATGTGTAGGATCATCTAAAATTTGTTTCATCTTTTCCATAATAAGCTCATTATACAGCTGGGGTACAGATACCTGATCAACTCCAATGACCCTACTGGCTAATTTGATAAAATGCTGCAATTCCTTACGATCCTGTGCATGTGTCATGAGTGACACATGATCAGAGTCACTGACCAATCAGGATTGCAACAGCTGTCAAGGAGGCCCTTCCCCTTCTATCCCAGCCAATGGGAGTGCTCAGGCTGATGGGGGGGGGGCGGGGTTGCATCAATGCTTCCACTTACCGCCTTGCGTTTCAGGAGGCAATCCAGCCGCCAGCGGTTGCCCTCCACCACTGG
Source organism: Mormyrops attenuatus (assembly GCA_026777985.1). NCBI lineage: Eukaryota > Metazoa > Chordata > Actinopteri > Osteoglossiformes > Mormyridae > Mormyrops > Mormyrops attenuatus. The sequence goes on from JAODKC010000082.1 coordinate 25,339,399, forward strand.
TCGCTTTAGGAAGATCTCTGGGCTCAGCCTGGGGAACGACAGGGAGTGCAGAGGGAAGAGTCACACTGCCATACACTGCCCCCCGCCGGCTGTCTTAGGAACCCGCCAAGTGAAACAGTCCATGGTGAGGGAGCAGTACTATTGGAAGCCGTGGGGTTTGCCTTAATGAACAAACAGCTTCATATCCCAACCTCACAAACGGTCCTAAGCTATAAACTGTACAGGCTTCACAGACCGCACCACTGACCTCCCAGCTCACAGACCGCACTGACGACCTCCCAGGTGACTGACCGCACCGTGGACCTCCCAGCTCACAGACCACAATGCTGACCTCCCATCTCACAGACCGCACCGCTGACCTCCCAGCTCACAGACTGCACCTCTGACCTCCCAGCTCGCTGACCGCCCCCCCTTAGCTCCCAGCTCACTGACCGCCTCCCCCTGGCTGAGTTGCCCAGGCCACACAAGCCTTGGGTTTCCCAATTTAATAATGGAGGAGCTTGAAGGTCGTCGTGACTCCACTGGGTCGAGTTACCCTGGTTAAAGGCTCTGGTGACACGCCTTTGACAGGGGACGGGGTGTGCAGGCAGCGGTGGAAACCTGGGGGGGACACAGGGGGACAGCGAAGGGACGGGAAGCTGAGGGGATGGATCAGGGTGGCTGACACGGTGCCCATGATGCCTCTGACTTCAGAGAGCATCTGCTACAATCCTGGAACATTCCAGAAGAGTTTGAAGCTCACAAGGAATCCAGCAGAGACTGCATCCACCTCCTCCACAATCCACCACCCACCACATCTTTCCCTCCTGCACGGTGCCTCAAGGTTGCTATGGTAACTTGGGAGCTGCTCCCAGCAGGGGCCAAGTGAAGCAGGGGGGTACGGGTTCAAGCCAATCCTGTAATCGGTCCGGATTTGCCAACGCACCACCAATCAGTTATGAAGATCTCCTCTTTGGCTGCTTCAAGCGCATTGGCTACATCCTCCATGTAGGATTTCCCGTTGATGTACCTAGAAAGCAGAAGGAACATGTCTTGAGTTAAAAATGTCAGTTTGAAGTCCCACTTCCTCTTACGGCCGCTGATAATCTGCCCTGTTACATGTTTACCACCGTTTGCTCTGTCTGGGTTCAATTTCAACATTTCACGTCGCACTCCAGCTGAAGAACTCCAGTGCACAACTGTCAGAATTATATCAGCAAGCAGGTGGACTGTGCTTTGTGGCACAGCAGGGGGCCTTGTAGTTAACAGCAGGTTTCAAAGTGAGAAAGGAGTCGGCGTATAAATAAGTGAAGCAGCAGAGATGTACAGGCAATGGATCAGCGTGAAAACAAACAGTTTTAAGAAAATAAACTTAATGACATGGACAGCAATGGGCCTGATCCGGGGACTTCATCCATTCTGTAAACAGGCTTTCGGGTGGATCATCAGAATCCCCAACCTCCAAAAGGACTTTCCACAGATACAACACTCAGGAGCAGGATAACACACACACACACACACACACACACACACACACACACACACACACACACACACATACACACGCAGACACACAGATATGTAAACATATCTGTTTGGAGACTCTACAACTCTAAACCCTATATGATCTTACCCCATACCCAGCCCTAAATTTACCCATAAGTAACCAAACAAAATACAAGACATTTTGGAATTTTTAGTATTTTGATTGCTGTCACATTTGGTCCCCACAATGTAATATAAACATAATCTACACACACACACACACACACACACACACACACAAGGCTCTGTGGCTAAAATGGATGGGAGGGGTGAGAGTGACGATGGGCAGAAGGAAAGATGCAGCAGGCGCCGTGGCATCGCTGTGGTTACCATTTGGCCAGGGTGTTCTCCTCCTCCCTGGCGAAGGACCCGAAGCGGTGGTCCTGCAGGAACGCCTGTCCGTGCCTCTGTACAAAGTCCTCGATGGTCTGCCCCCACCAACGTGCATGCCGGTAGCTGGAAAACTTCAGCACCAGTGTCCTGCAGGAGGCAACACTGCACGTTTCAATGCAATACAGTAAAATTCTTGATAAGAAACTGTGGAATAGATGTTTGCCAAGTGAATGTGTGGAGTGTTACCAGAACACAAACATGTGAGCAAAGGCACGGGGAATGTTGGTCAAACACGAGGAACACTGACAAAATATATGTAAATTGTTGGTGAGTGCATGTGAGATGTAGATAAAACATCTGTAGAATGCTGACAAAAAAATGTGGAATGTTGACAAAAACGTTTATAGAATATTGGTGAATGCACGTAGAATTTTGATAACATTCATGTGGAATGTTGATAAAACATGGAGAACAAAAACATATGATAAAACATATGTAGAATGACAAAAAATGCAGAATGTCGTAAGAATGCATGTGGAATGTTGATCGAATGTTCATTAGGCACATCTTGGGGGATGTAGCACCTGGACAAGCTGTCGATGCGAACTCCATGCTTGGTCTCTGTGTCTTTGGAGTCCATCTTGATGCTAAACTTCTTATCCACCAGGAGGACGAAGGAGATGGCGCCAGAGTCAGGTTTCATGTACAACAGGAATGAGTCTTTGACCACCAGCCACCTGCAGGGGGCGATAGCAAACAGACCTTCAGAGGGTGAGCGGTTTACGGGGCAGGCGTGGAGACAGGCAGAGTGTGTACTGACCGCTTGGACCAGCGGTAGCACGCTTTGGTGCGGCCGCAACAGTTCAAGCCGGGGATACGATGGCCTCCTGACCTCTTCTGGACCATGCCTTCCCTAAGGGTGGGGGGGCAATGGACAGGTGCGTCAGAAACTGTAATTGTGTTCAATGCTGTATGTCAAAGTAGAATTGCACTATTTTTTTACAAGTTGATCCATTCATATGAAAAACCTCGCGATAGGGTTGAACAGAGGAGCCCCTCTTAGGACTGACAAAAGTCTGTGAACTGCTGCATTCCCTGCAGCACCAGAGCTATAATCCCTCAGAGTAGGGATCTGCTTACATTTTCTGGCTTCACCTTACGACTAAGAGGGGACACTGTAGGTCTCATTCTCCAACTCAATGCGTCAAGGTAGGGCATCGTAGCTGATCGAAGGAAGATACAGCTACACAGGTCGGGAAACGGCCAGCAGTACAAGCACAGCCACAAACACACCAAGAAGCCACTGACTTACAGGCCTTTTGGACCCAAATCACCGACGAAGGACATCTGGCTCACGTCAATGAACTCCATCTATGGTTCAGGGAGAAGAACCAATGGTGAATCGTTACTGGCCATGAAAAAATACTGCTCACAGATTAAGACACTACACTCCAACAAAATACTGTCACTTAAATGGCTGCTCAGGACGGCGGGAAGGATAAACGTCAGACTTACTGTAGCGTGGTAATTGCGGTACACAGGCATTTTGAGCAACTTATTCAAGTAATCTTCCAGTTGTTTCTGAGGGAGCAGGAAGAACACAGTGAGAATGTGACAGGTACCAAACACACAGCCGCCAAGCCAAGTGTATGGGGACCATCTCATTGGCTGCTTTGAGTTTCAGAGTGCATGTAACTGGCCCTGAACTGGTGCCATCTCGTTGGCTGGCTTGGATCCTGGGGTGATTGTGATTGACCTTTGATTGGTAGCATCTCATTGGCTGCTTTTTTGTACTGGAGTGTTTCTGATAGGCCCTGAATGGAGTCAGTGGTGTCATGCATCCATTTTTTGAGGGGCACACAAGGACTTGCCTAAATGAAAAACAATGGGTAAGGAATTTAGAAATCCAGTGCTTTAGTAAATAATTAAGAACATGCAGTATATACAGTTATCTGTCATTACCAATGTAAATCACTGCCACTGTGAATGCAAGGTTATGCATTTGAAAAAGGTGTTTAATAATAGATACTTTATTGACACCCCCCCCCCCCCCATGGGGAAGTTCTCTTTATGCCTCTCAGTAGGTGAGAGTAAGCTGGCTGTGAAGGGCAGCCACCTGATGCAGCACCCAGGGAGCTGGGGGTTCAGGGCCTCACTTAAGGGCCTGCAGACATGCCGAGGTTGGGATCAAACCACACAGGCACACTGAGCCACTTACTACCAACAAAAAAACTAGCTTAGACATGCCGTGAAGTAGGTGGCAATGTCCAAACCATATATGTGCTGAAGGCCACTAGGACTGGTGCCATCCTTGTCAACTTTCTCTCCCTTCATACATCTACTTTAAACTGTATTTAGGCACCACTATGTATGATAATTAAAATAATATGATAATACAGATTTGCAAAACGGCAAATTTCAGTAGCTTGATAGTTAACTCATTTTTGTAGGCTAACTTGTAGCACTCAGTATAACGGCACTGTGCCAATGTGAGCTAACCAGTGTAACCTCCATACACACTTCACATGACTGTTATTAGGCCTATGTTACACACTGACACGTGTTTCAGATACTGAATACATCTCTCCTTCGAGGGGGAGCCAACAGCCAAACAGTCTGACTTTTAGAAGATGACTGACTATATTTGACTGTTTAGTCCAGACAGTGGGTGGCACAGATTTTGAAGGGGACGCAACTCAAATTGAACCAATCAATGCTTGCAGTGCATGCTGGTGATGAATAGTGAGAGAGAGAGCGTGACATTTAATTTAGGCAAGCATTTAAGAAATGGCATAAAAATAAGTTGTGCTGCATTTGCAACATGTGATATAAATGATCAGAACAATAAAAAAAATCAATGCTACAGGGTACATGGCCCTGATGGCAATCGGCAGGTGGGTGGGAAGGCAGAGTTTGCAGGCCGTGGCCATGAGTTCTGAAAACCAGGCGGCAGCATTTTGTCCCCCAGGGATGGAAAGGGGGGTGGAGCTTCACCTTCCTGCTAGACACCTGCTCCTCCCGCACCAGGTCCTCGCCCCCGCCCCGTGGCAGAGTGGGCATTTGCCGTACATCGCTCCTCTTCACAGTCTGGCGCCGAACTGTGTGGCTGATGGGGGTGGGAGGGTGTTGGGTGGACAGGAAGAGGAGAGAAAGGGAGCAGCGTCAGCAGGAAGTGATGTTGTCTGAGCCTGCTAACACCAACATTAATATTACACTCCAGGCTGACAGTGTCCAGAACCACAAGGAGGCAAATTCTGGATCCTTAAACATGTTAGGGAACGACAGAAGCTCCTCCGGGAACCTGAGACACAGCGTGTTGGGGGGGGTCACATCTCGGGTAGCGCAGAGTCGCAGGGTGCGAGGAGGACAGGGGCGGTGCGAGCAGGCCGCAGGGGCGGCGGATCAGGTGTGCCATCTGGGACAGCCTCAGGTTTCAGGCGTGCAGCAGGTGGGGGCGGGGGGGGGGTTTCCTACAGAATGCCATCTTGTACGGTAGAGATGTGACTGCACCCCCAGACGGCCCCCTCCCACTCCCAAATGCCTTGTCCTGCCCGGCCATGATGGATACACTCCTTGATCCTGAACGGTAGCAGCTGGGCCAATAGATTTTCCAGTCTCCCTCAGTTCAAGTCTCCAAGTCCGACACTGAAAGGGAGATGACCCAGCCGCCTCCCCAGGCCCCACCCCCCGGGCCGCACGCCCCCGGCTCACCTGCGGGACGGCAGGGGGATCCTCAGGAAGGTCTTGTAGCGCAGCAGCTCACGGTGGAGCTCCAGAAAGTGCTTCTCCTTACGCTTCACCAGCCAGGTGAAGGAGCCGTGCCTAAGCTCAATCCGGAAGACGGCTGGCACCTGCGGGGGGGGTGGACGCGGCAGGACAGGCCCCGTCAATGCCCCTGCTGATATCAGGCCACGCCCCTGACTGACGTGAGGCATGCCCTTGCTGACTGTAGGCCACGCCCCTGACTGACGTGAGGCATGCCCCTGCTGACTGTGGGCCACGCCCCTGACTGACGTGAGGCATGCCCCTGCTGACTGTGGGCCACGCCCCTGACTGACGTGAGGCATGCCCCTGCTGA
>JAODKC010000082.1:25364404-25393941 GCA_026777985.1 Mormyrops attenuatus
GCCTCCATGGCGAGTTTGCATAATGTCATGTCCGGACTCACTTGTGGAGATCACGTGTTTCCGGCCCTCTAGTGGAGTCCCCTGGTGGAGGTCTGATATCACGCTGTCAGGCAGGCGGTCATTATCGTAGACTATGTAGCGTTTACGGCACAGAGCGGCTGATATCACGCTGTATGGCAGACGGTCAGTAGCGTAGACCGTGTAGCATTTACGGCACAGAGCTGCTGATATCATGCTGTATGGCAGGCAGTTATTAGCGTGTAGTGAATACAGCACAGAGCACATATTAACACAGCCCGGCACACAATACATATTTGAATTACTGTGAGGGAGGTTCAATTAGGCTGAAGGCAAACTCACCCAAGTCCAGGAAAGATCCAGAATGAATCATTTATTGGACATTACAGTTATACACAGTATATGCTGGATATAAATCAGCCTCAGAGATACAGAAAAAATGTGGCAGTTTCCTTTACATGTTCCTAAGAAATGATAAAATCCGGTGTTTATTTGCTTGTATATATCTTTGTAACTGTGAGGTATCATTATGATTCAGATTTGGATATAGTAGTAAAATATGCAATTCATTAACTTCAACTTGGAACTTTCTCTCTCTTTTCTTACATCTTCACTGCTGGTAAACATATATAAAAAAATCTTCAGGGAGTAGGAGATACATAAAGCTGACAGTTAACACTTTGAAGGTTTAAGTCTTCGAGGACATGTTTGATGAGACACATTGGCCATGGTTTGTGTGTACAGGCGTTTAAGAAAAAATGGAAAACAGAGACAGGATCCAGTTCGTACAGCCCACCTGGAATGACAAATTAAACAAAAAAGAAATTTGAACGCAAGTGTAAGTCATCCCTTTTCTCAAGATTATCTTACTCTACGACTCCTGCCTGCCCTGGTCAACCCAGCTGACTCAGTATGCCGTTATTATGCAGGCAGAATGAACGGGACCAGCCGGGCATCATCACCAGGATCTCAGGCACAAAATTACTGTCACCGTGCTGAATCCTGAGCCCTAAAAGAAGCAAGTTTCTTTACCGCACCATATATTGTAGTATCAACAAAGTATCAAAATATAGTAAAGAATTCTGCTTAAAAAGCACTGTGTGTTGCTAATGTTTGGTGTATAATAACATCTGCATTATTCCAAAAGGAAAAAGAAAACGCTAAAATAAAATCACACCATGGTTCCGTACCAGATGCAATATTTTGTTTAGTGATTTTACATAGTCATAAAATGTATATCATAAAAGGTAAAAATCATCTCTTGATGCAAAATCCCTGGTGGATGAACACATGCATGTCAAACTGTCATGCTGAATGGCACTGATCATGGAACATGTTCCGAATCACAGCACATAAACGAAAACGGTGTCTGGAGGAGGGTTTCGGCATGAGTGAAGCTGAGACAGACAGACAAGACAGAGAGAGACAGACAGATGCAATAAAACTGGCGCAATCACTCAATCTCAGTGTTTAAAAATAAACACATGGAAATTGCACCATAGTTGTAATGTAAAGTATTTTATGCAACTATAAATTAAGTGTTTTTTTTTTTTGAATATCAGTTTTGGTTCAGGTGAATTAGGTATAGGGTGAAACAGTGAAGATTCCCAAAAAAAGACTTGGGGTTGGGCTGCCCCCACCTCAGCTCCCGCTCATCTGGGTGGCTGGCAGTTGCACCCTCCAAAGGGCTCCTCTGGGGTGTCTCTCAGTATGTGTACTTGACTGTACTTGTGTTCTCGCGTACCTGTTTTATGTCATCTTCCATTGCCGAAGGCAAGTTCCAATACTAAGCAGAGAAGTACAGAGGATGGTAAAAATCCTAGGATGTCGTTCTTGCCCTGTCCCAAATATGAAGGACACGTCAGTTGCATCCTCGTCATACAAGCCCAATCCCATGATTCACTGCACCCCAAAATCGACCTCGGGAGGCAAATTAGCAAGACCGCTCTTGCCAAGACCTCAAGTACGATCTTTGCGTTCTTGGTATTGAGAAACACCACTGAACTTCGGGGCTAAATGCAGGATTCTGAGTAACTGAATCCCCCCCCTGACTACACCATTGTGTCCACTGACTGGCCAATCAAAGCACTCCGTACGGTATATAGTATGACAGCATGGTATCAGATACAGCTGCATACATATGTGGATAGACAATGGCTTTGCGAACCATACCGTGGGACTGATTCCTGTCGGCCGCGGGGCAGAGGGCGTTTCCCCATGTTACCTAATGGGATCACGGCACATATCAAGTTTCTTATTAGAATCCTTTCAGCGTTCCCAGCAGTACCCCCTCACTTCACAAAAAGGAACTGCAAGGCAAAGGCAATGAGCACTGAGATGGCGGTGAGCCCAGCAACAATCAGGGCGGCAAACTGTTCATCAGTGGAGAGCACTGTGGTCTGGGCGTCATTGGGAGTGGTGGTGGGGGCGATGCCGGTCAGCTCCATGGGCTGTGGGCGGAGCAGGCGTGGGGGGCTGAAGGGGCTAGGAAGCTCCTGCCCCGACCCCAAGCAGCAGCGGCAAGCAGCCACGCGGAAACGGTGCTCCATGTTGCTTGGCAGCGCTCCCATCTGGAAGCTTGTCTCCAGCCCCTTGAAGACCTATGGAGATGGGGGGGGGGATTAGACTCCTCCCAGTAGACCCTGGGGCTTCTGGTTGAACCCTCTATCGAACTAATGACACTGAACAGGGCAGCCTAGCATCTCACTACAGCTGAGGAAAACACAATAACTTAAATGATCGTTGGCAGCCGTAAAACGAGCCGTTAGGTTTTATAGAGGATGTCAACCTCAAACTCACTCCAGATTGGCTAATCGGACTAATGAGGATACTGCAGCGAATGGAATCAGAGCCAATTAGCCGTAGATTAATCATTATATACACCATTACACCTGCTGCAGTCCATGACTATATTTCTATGCATGGTGTACCATTGTGACAGTCTACTATTCCATTTCTAGGGTGCCATTATGGCAGACCATTTGAGCTGGCAGAGGACCGCCTATCAAAGCTAGTGAGACAGCCGTGATATTTATCTTTTCTGCAGCAGCCCCTAGACTGGCAGCAGGAGTGCTGTGGGGATGAAGCGTTTTATATAAGCTCAAATTAGAAAAGATCCCGGACCCAGATCTGTTTGGACCATGGCGTTGTATCCAATAAAGAGCAGGCCACTCCAGTGGGTCTGAAGAGCAGCAAGATAATGAGAGTGCCGTGTTTGCCCCACTAGGGCGGGGGGGGGCCTTCATTTCCTGCCTGAGGGACTAAAATTTCATCCCGGATTGGTGGCGGGGCAATGCCATTCGGAGGACCCGGCAGGCTTTGGTTCTGTTCTCCATCGTCTTGCGTGCCTGGACACTGCAGCTAGCCTGCTCGCTGTTCAGTCAGATCTAAAATCCTTCCACAATGAGTCTCGGATGATCCATGTGTCTCCTTCCTCTTGCCCCGCCTTACATCACTACCACCCCCTGCAGGTCTGCTGCAGTGATTCCCTCTATTTTCCAGAAGCCAGCCAATCAGAGAGTCAGGTTCAGCCAATCAGAGAGAGAGTATGGTTCAGCCAATCAGAGAGAGAATAGACTTCAAGCAATCAGAGAGAGAGTAGGTTTAGCACAGATGAATTTACCAGTTGGCTCACCTGTCTGTACTCTGTTTCCCTTCCAACTTGGACCTGGAGCACATACGTAATTGGGTCCCCTCTCATTGGGGGGATGCTGTCCCACGTAACCTGCCAGGAACCGTTGAGGTGCAACACCCTGGGAGCTGGGGAGGACAAAATCAGGGGCTCCACTCTGCGTGACATTGTGAAAATGGCAGGAATGGTGGGGGGTGTAACTGTACCTTTGGGCACAGGGGGCGAGGCCCGGGCAGTGCTGAAGGTCCAGGTGTCAGAGAAGCGACCCTCCCCGGCGGGGCTTACAGCTCGGATGCGAAAGCCATAGCTACTGCCCTCAGTCAGCCGCTGTACCCTGAATGTATGACTCGAGCCCCAGTAGATGGTGAGGAACCTGAGGGAACAGAAATACAGACAGGTGGGGCCACGTGAGGAGGGGAAATAATAATAATAATAATAATAATTGATACTTTATTAGTCCCCGTAGGGAAATTGTCTTTTACACCTCCCTCAACTGGCTCTTTGCAGAGTAAGTTGTCTGCGAAGGGCTGCCACCTGTAGCGGCGCCCAGGGAGCTGCGGATTTAGGGCCTTGCTTAAGGACCCGCAGACGTGCTGAGGCTGGGTTTGAACCGGCGACCTTGTGATTACAAACACACAGGCTTAGCCCACTGAGCCACACGCTGCCCCCAAATTAGCTAGCCAGAGGAAAAGCGGGGGGAAAGGCAGAGCCAAAGCAGAGAAAAGGCAGGGAGAGGCGAGGCCAAAGTAAAGAAAAGGCAGGGAAAGGTGGAGCCAAACTAAAGAAAAGGCAGGGAAAGGCGGGGTCAAAGCAGAGGAAAAGTGGGGAAAGGCGGAGCCAACGCAAAGAAAAGGCAGGGAAAGGCGGGCCAAAGCAGAGGAAAAGCGGAACCAAAGCAGAGGAAAAGTGGGGAAAGGCGGAGCCAAAGTGGAGGAACTATAGGGGAGGCAGAGGAATAATGGAGTAGTTTCAGAAGAAGGGAGGGATGATGCACACTCATCCTGGAGAAGTAACATCTGCCTACACTGAGTTTTACTTGAATCACTTTGTTTACATTTCAGCCATCAGTGCAGAGTTGGGTCAAGCCTCAGCGAGAATCAGGGTAGGGAGGGGTCAGGCAGGCATTTGGATGGCCGCGGAGCCTTGTGGCCATGTCAGGACTGTGGAGTGACATGTGGCTGACAGACCCCCAAGCTGTGAAATCTGTACACCCACAATGGGGGGGCAGAAGCACAGACAAATGAAAAATGCAATGTGAGGCATGAAATCAGCCCCTCTGGTACAATTCCCAGACTGTTACAGCACTGGCCGCTGCCTTGCTCCTGCTCCAGGGGATGCTAATGGCAGGCAAGCACATGTGCGGGGGCACTGTGATTGCCCCACGCCTCACTAATTAGCCGGCAGTGTAGTGAGGGGCCAGGCCTAAAGCATCGAATGACGGATTGTGATTCTCACACCTGCCGTGTCCCTGGAAACCAGAGACTGGTGCTATTGACTAAACCACAAACGGGGAGGGAATCGCCCGCTCTGCAGCCTAGCACTGACCGAACCAGGCAGCAGTAACTGAACCAGCCAGCACTGACTAAACCAGGTAGCACTGACCGAAACAGGCAGCAGTAACTGAACCAGGCAGCAATAACCGAACCTGGCAGCAGTAACCGAACCAGGCAGCAGTAACCAAACCAGATGGGCAGTTCACTGGTTGACACACCCAGGAAGCTCTTCAACTAACTTACTGTTGAACCAACATATGTGATTGGGGGGGAGTGGAGGCTCTGGGATCCCCCCTGTTCTTAAAACAACATCATAATGACAGTAAACCCCCTACCCCCAGTCATCCAAGGCCGCGTCCTTACCTCTGGCACCCCACCTCCATCTGCAGGTCGTAGGTCACGGGCTCAGTGGGCGGGGCCTTGCAGCCTGCAGCATTAGCCCACCGCAGCCTCAGGCTCTGTAGCCCAGCGCTGGCACACTCCAGTGTGGGTGGGGCTGGAGGTGGGGGATGCGTCCGAGCTTGCAGTGGCGAGCAGAATGGGCCAGAACCAAGAGCGTTCAGTGCACAGATGCGAAGGCTGTTGGGGGGGGGGGACAGACAATCAGAGGGACAGAGGGTGAGGCTGGGGCTCCAGTTTGACAAGAGAGCATCTCCACGAACACGGCTCTTATCCTTTATGACATTAGGTTGCTATGGTCTGGAAGGTCTGGTACCTGCAATACTCTTAAGCAACCTGGGGGGGAGTGGCAGAGCCAAGGGCCCACTGCAGACTGCTGATTGCGGATCCGCCCTTCCAGGAATCTCAGCAGACACATTTGCAGTTTCCAGGAAGCAGGAGCCTCACAGGGGAAGTGGCGGCAGGGTCAAGTCGACCTCCGGGGGTCACTCTGATCATGCCCGAACCCAGCGGCCTGCCGCCATCGGTTCCTATCATGCTTAGCTTTTGTCCCTGGCCTCATAATATGAGACAGGTATCCTCCTGCCCTTATCAGACAGACGGACATAGCTCCAACCCAACACCCCAGCAACTGATAGGAGAGAATACCTCAGGCTTGGGGGCATCATAAAATTTTATCGTGTTGATTTCCACCGGCGACTGAGGGACAAGCAGATATTCTGCAGTCCAGCGAATCTCCAGTGCGGAAACAGCGGTGAGCCTGGCAGCTCTCTAGCATGAGGTCGGGTCGGAACGTGGACCTCATCCGGAAGGGAGCTCACCCCAGACAACAGGTTCTGACTCAATGAGGTCATTCTAGAAGTTTCTAATTAAAGCCATACCATTACTTTGCTGTGCCTGACCCTGGTGGGGGTGAAGACAGCAGCTGGTGGGATCTCTGCACATACATTTCTGTATTTCCTGGATCAGAACCAGCATTAATGGGCAGCTAGGATGCCAGTTCCTTTGTTAAAATGGAGTCCATGGAATGCTGTACCTGTACTCCGTGTCTGGCTGGAGGCTCTCAATCACATGGTGGGTGATGTTGCTCACAGCGATTAGCTGATCTCCCAGGGCGACGGTGTAGCCAATGATGGGCGCCCCATTGCAAGAAGGCTCCGCCCACGTCAGGGCCAAGCAGGTGGAGGGTGAAAAGGTCACCCTTGGGTCACCTGTGGGGTCACGCTCCAGCACGGCAAAGCCGGGGACGGCACCGGGGGCGGCTGGCGGGGTACAGCAGCTTGCCATCTCACTGTGGGGGCCTGGCCCTGCCTGATTGGCTGCCTGAGGGTGGGGGCGGGGCCAAGAAAGTCAACATGAACTCAGGGAATAATGATCAAGGAAGCCTTCATTTCGCAGCTCTGATTAATGAGCAGCTTGAAAGGAAGTGACACTCCAGCAAGAAAAAAGTAAAACAGATGTCCTGAAAGGTCACCATGCCTGTCATCTGCTTACCTGCACTCTACAGTAGTACTGCACTCCTGGGAAGAGGTCAGTGACCTTGTACTGCAGTTCTGGCCCAGAGTAGATGATTTTAGGTGGTTCATCATCCCACCCCCACTCCAACCGGTATTCAGAGACGTCGGTACCACATCCTTCCAGGCTCTGGGGGGGGCAGACACGCAGTGAAGATGGGATGGGAACAGGATGGCAGGCCCATGAACAGCACAGGAAGTACCACAGTACATCCTGGAGGTAGAAATCTGTATCCATTGGCACAGACTTTGGTTTGACTGAATTTGCCTGGCTGCAAATAGAAATGCGCCCCCTGTCACTTAGGTCACACCACGATGACTGTCCTCAGCTCTCACTGCTAGGCTGAGGGTTTAAAGAGGGTCAACCAGGCTGGGTGGAGGTGAAACCATACAGCCATCAACCTCCGCTGCTGTTAAGCAGTTGGAAGGTGGAGGCACTAAATTACGGTCATGATTTGCAATGGACACATAACCTTGGGTGAAGCAAGGAGGCAAATTTGGGACATTTGTTTCTTTCCTCACCTGCCAGCTGGCCAAGATGCAGGTGTCAGAGGTCAGAGTCAGGAATGGTGCCTCACACTGGCCTGGAGGACCTGCAGCTGTTGTCACTTCTGTGGCGTCAGAATAGGGCCCGTACTGTGTGTGTGTGTGTGTGTGTGTGTGTGTGTGGGGGGGGGGGGCAATAAGGGGGGAGGACAAATGTAGAGAGAGACAAGATTTGGTCATTCTGAGGAAACCAAAAACCGGATGAAAAGCAAGTCCTGAAGATTCCCCAGACACCTATCCCCCAACTACTAAAACAACAGCCAAATTAAGCCGAGAAAGGACTGCAGCATTACCTACCCCCGCCTCGTTGAAGCCGCGCACATGGAACCTGTAGGGGGCACCAGGGAGCAGGCCGGTCACGGTGCAGTCCAGGCTGCGCCCGCGGTAAACTTCAGTGCACTTGCCGTCTGCTGATCTCATCTCCAGGCAGAACTCCATGGCCACGCCTCCCTGCTCAGCTGTAGGGCATTCTGGGAAGGGAGAGGGGCCAACACCACTAAATTACTATTACAGGCACCCCACCCAGTGGAAGAAGAACCAGGGGAATGGATACTCACCCCAACAAAGCTGCAACTCCCTATGCCTAGCTTTACCCACAATCCTTGGGGGTAAGCAGGGCCCTGGGGCCACACTCAGCGTGCGGACTGGGAGGCTTTCTGTTGGCTGAGAGGGAGGACGCCCCAGAACAGAATGTGACACATCATTAAGACATTAAGCAAAGGCAGGGGATATTTCCCAGGATGCACCAGGGCTGTACCTGGCTATGGCTGTCCTTAGCGAAGCTGCGAAGCCTGAGTTTGTACAGGGTATCTGGCCTCAGACCATCACACGTGTGCTGATTGGCTGGTCCACTATATACTGCCTCCCAAGCAGTTCCTTTCAGCAGACAGGAAGTGGACACATATTTTATCTCCATGAATTCAATTCAATGCCACAAAAGCTGTCGCTCATATTCGAGATTCAGCCAATTGCAAGGGGTTGGGGGCAGGGTCAGAGCCTTACCATCAGAGTCAGCCTCTGAGATCTCCAGCAGGTAGGTCAGGCTCTCCAAGGCACCATGGTTCTGTGGAGGATCTGAAACACAAATGCAGCTGTGACTTCCACCACAGGGGCCTAAAGCCAACTGAACAGAAACATTGAAAACACTCCCGCTTACCCCATGTCACTCTGAAGCTGTGGGCCGTGACTGTCCCTTGGAGGCGGGGTTTGGAGGGAGGTCCTGGTGGGTCTGAATTGGTACTGCACAGCAGAACTGGACTTGGATCACTCCTCCCTTCTGCGCTGGAGATGACGAGCTGGGGAGGGCAGAGGAGAAGACAATGCTCAGCTGGCATGAGCAGCTGGGAGAATAACAACACAGACTGAGCCCTGGGTGATGGGGGCAGGGGCATCACTCACCCTGAAGCTGTACCGCACACTGTTCCTCAGACCCTCCACTGTGCACCCAAGCCCATCGCCCTTGTACTTTGGCTCGAATGGTGCCCTCTGCTGGAGGAGACACACTTAACAACACTGTGACGCAACGGTGGCACCCGTCTGCTGTGAGGTGTGGTTACAGTGGGAGATCCTCACACTGGCCTCCTCCCGGCCCTCCAGGATGTAGCTCAGCACCTCCTCTGGGGGGAAGCCCTCCGGTCGGCTCCACTCAATGGTGATCCATGTGATGCCGGTGCAGACCAGTCTGGGTGCCTGGGGCAGTGGGGGAAGGGGGCCAGCCGTGTGGAAGAACACCTCTGGGCTGAAACCGCTGGGGGGTGAGGCACAGGACAGGGCACTGAGGCAAGGGGGCAATCTCAAGCATGACAAGAGAAGAGGAGGGGCATAATGAGGGGGTGGGGTCAAGCATGACAAGAGAAAGGGAAGGGCATCTTGAGGGGTGGTCTCAAGTGAAAGGTAAAGGGGAGGGGCATCTTGAGGGGGCGGTCTCAAGTGAGAGGTAAAGGGGAGGGGCATAGTGAGGGGCGGTCTTAAGTATGGCAGGTAAAGGGGAGGGGTTTCATGAGGGGAGGGCCACTGCAGGGACGTGATCTGATTTAGTGGATGTCATAGGCAGTGTTGTCAAGGGGTTTGGGGTGCAATACCTGGTGCCGATGTTATTGAGTGCCGCGAGCCGAAATGTGTATCCCGTGGATGGGCAGAGCTGCGTTAATCTGCAGTGCGTCTGGGTACCGGAGTAGCATGGTCTGAAAGAGGTGCTTGTCTTACCCTGCAGGGGAAGCAGCAGAGCTCAGAGAAGGGGCTGCGGTTCCCCGGGAAACGGTTCAGAAGCCGACAGCGCGACTCTTACGCAGTTTACCCAGGTAGGGAAAACAATTTACGTATCTGGCACACAGAGAAAACAAGGCATTAAGGATATAAACACACTTCCGTGTTCCCTGTGAGGAAAACCATGATTGTGGACGACTGGGACATTCAGCCCTGAAAACTAGCCATCCCATGGCTATGGTCACGACTAGGAGGTGATCCCAAAGTTTTAGAAGCTTTGAAACCCAAGCCAATACCACCACCAGAACCCAAACCCAAAACCACACCAGAACCCAAACCCAAAGCCACACTTGAACCCAAACCCACATCCCCACCAGAACCCAACGTTTCTGCGGCATCTCTACTAATATTTCCTGCAGCTGGCTGATCTGTCTCTATGGAAACGGCAGGATGTCCAGAAAGCGGTAGGCGCTTTGGGACATCTCTTATTAGTGGTGCCTCATTTAGTTCTCATCATGTGCGACATTACAGGAGGATTTAAAAGCACTGAAGAGTCCAATAACAACAGCCGCTAATAACAGTCTCCCATCTCTGGCAGTTAGAGAGACACGGGGCGGGATGAATAATCAATCAGGTGCTATTAAGGGCAAATCAGCGAGCAAACAAACACGCCATAGACGGAAGGGGCGGAGCCGGAGCACAGAGGTAGCGATCAGTGCCAGACGGTCAGCGGGGTCCACAGATGCTGGACAGAACAGAGTGGGACGGATTGGCCAGGCTGGGGGTGGGGGATGCAGAAATGTATGAAGCTGCCATCTGTGAGTAAACAGCAACAGCAAAACAGCAACAAACATCCACAAGGAGCCAATGAGAGCATGGCATAAAATGTAAACTCCGCCCCCAAATTGAAGCACAGTAACCAATCAGATCAACTCTCTGTGTCCTTTAGAAATACAGCACCGTTCCAGCCAAAGGGGACATACCTCGTCCCATTCCAGTAGGTACTGTGTGATTTCTGATCCATTGTCAACTGGGGCCTGCAGAGAGGCAGAACATGGTGTCAGAATGACTTTTGGAGCGGTCAGAAGGCCACCGTCATGTTCAATGTCACTTGTCTTCTTTGCCGGGCACAGATTTGTGGTTTTTGAAAGAGTCCTACTGAAGCTAGCTTGATTTAGGGAGGAGAGGGTGCACAATACCTTCCACTGCAGCATGAGGGAGCTCTTGGTGCAGAGGGACAGCCTCGGAGGTTGAGGGCAGTCAGGGACGCCGCTGAGGGTGGTGAAGGACACGAAGCTAGCCCCACCCACGCTGCCGCACAATGCGGTTAGTCTGAAAGAAACAGGGAGAGTCTCTCTCATACTCACACAGACAGAGACACAGTCACTGGGAGACACACACAGACAGACACACACTCAGGAATGTACCTGGCATGATACTCTGTGGCTGGTTTGAGACCCTCCAGGACACACTCACATGCTTCCCCGCTGCAGGGAGAGTCACACATCTGTCACACTACAAACTTCTGAACAGAGGTCATGTGACACTGGTGGGGAGGGCTTGCCCTCACCTGTACACAGCACGAGGGGTCCTGTTCCACCTCCTCTCACACAGCTCCACCTGGTACCAACAGCTGCATCTGCCCTCCCCGTCAGCGTCGGCGTCGGCAAGTCCAGCAGGGGGCACCCAGCTGAGTCTTGCTCTATGTGCCTGGACATCTGACACCTTGCCGTGGGTATGGAAGGATAGATGAAGGAGGAAGAGAGAGAGAGAGAGAGCATAGCCCAGTGAGGGAGCCAGGAGGTCTGGAGGGTGTGGGGTCCTGCGCTTTGCACGAATGGCATTAATCTCAGACACACCTACTGGTCTTGACTCCTGACCCTGAGCCAGCCCCCATGTGGGTAAACAGGAAGCAGGGGCCAACCCTGGCTGTCAAGGATGCCGTGGGAACAGCGTGAATGTGCCATTTAGACCCTGCCTGCGATGCGTCAGGGCACCTAAGTGGCGTCGATGAAGAGCCTCCTTCAGAGGTGTGAGCAGGCACTCGGTAATTAACAGGAATTACTCCACACTCCGGTTTGGCTTTCACCAAACGCAAGAGGTGCACGTGGTATCCCGGGGGCCATGCCATCACCTCGTTAACGGCAGCAGGCAATTAAGCTCCAGGGCCATAGTGCAGAGTGATAATGCGCGCCTCAGGCCCTGCTCCCCCAATTAGCGATTCATTTAGCCTGGGAACAGCAGGTGAGCTCACGATATGTCAGAGTGACAAGTTAAGTCAAGAAGCAGGCCGCTCTGGAGCTCAGCACCCAGACATGGACGGCTAGCTCTGTAATCGGGACCACTGTGCCTCCTGTCCTACTTGCGAAGCAAAGCATCGATTAGCACATGTGCCACATGCTTTTCCCACAATCCCCCGGAAAACACAGGGTGCTCGGGGCACAAACAGCCCTGGCCGTCCCCGCTAATGACATACATGTGCCGACGGTCATGTCCTGAGGCAGGACAGTGTCAACATGAAGCGGACAGGGCCCAGGCGGCCCAAGCAGGGCCAAGCGGCCATGGGGAAAACAACAGTGGTCCAATCACCAGCAGTCCTTGGTTGGAATCTAGGAAGCCGTGCTGGTTACTAATAATGGACACCTAACTTAACCAGGCACTAACCCTTGCCGGCATGCTTCTGCGGGATTGCGGGAGATTGTTCCCAGTTAGGGGTTTGATGGCTCATCTGCTTCCCAGTCAGCAACACCAGTGGATACCAGAATGAACAAAGCTCATCGGAACACAGCTCGTTACTGCCACCTAGTGGTTACCAGCAGGAAAGCGGCTTTCACCTCACAGCTCCATTGCCAGGGTCCTCAGAACCTGAGGTCCCTTTGGGAGCTGTTTTGGCTCTGCGTGGCACCAAGACACCCACCTGCGGTGCCACGATCCTCAGTGGCTTGACATTAGGGCTTTTTGCGTCTGAGTGGCGATCTGCGAAGACAGGAGGAGGGGAACGTCAGGGGACACAGGATGTACTGGCACCTCATCGCCAATGGGCCGGAAGGCTTTTCAGCTTCCCAGCCATCAACACTACATTATCTTGAGACAAAAGACGCTTCACAAAAAGCATATTAAAGAACTCAACAGAAAAGTGTCAGCTTGGACGGGCCTGACCTTCAGCTGGCTGCTGCTCCTGTGTGACATTTATCACAGTGTCACCGAGCCTGACCGCTGTGACACAAAGGGTGACAGCGAGGCCACTCAGCAGATGCCTGTCCCCAGTTATTTACTCTGACTGTACCCCCCCCCCCCCAGCATTAATAAGGGCAGAGGATGACAGTGAGGACGGGAAGGGGGGGGGGCGGCGTTAGGAGTGGTGCTTAATGAGGGTAAGCAGAGCTGAGCTGCTTGGAAAGTGGGTGACAGGAAGGGAAGCAGTGGGAGCAGTGAGGGATTCTGCGTAATAGAGACACCCTCCCCACTTTGAAAAGATACAGCAAGCAGCAAATTCCAAGGAGACAGGGCGGCATCATTGTGAGAACAAGATGTCAGTGAGTAACTGGGAATAACCAGCACTAGTTGAGAGAGGTTAACTAGTCCTCTAGGTGCTTGCCGGAGGTTCCCCTACCCTGTAAGGGTTTCACTCCAGTGGTAGAGGTTGCCGCCACATTGTGACTCTTGGACATGGGGAGGGAGGGGCTTCCCAGCCGCCGTTCTCGGAACTTGGGCTGCAGCTTGGCGGGGGGGCGGGTACTGCTGAGGCAGACTGACACAGAACAGAGTGGGGTGATCTCTGGGGGGGTAAAAAAAAGCTAGATTTTTCATAGGAGCTTCCAGACGTCTCTGGGAACCCTGCCCCTGGAGGCGTGCCGCCAAATCCCTATTGCTATCGTAAAACAGGACTCACCTTCCGCATAGTGGGGCAGAAGCCAGTGCGGGGGAGGGAGGTGGTGCTGCATGTCCCCCACACCAGGGGGCGGGAAGAGGACGGGGTGGGAGCTGGGGAGGAAGTGGGGAAGGCCCACGTAGGGGAGCAGGGTGGGCGCGGGGGACAT
The DNA here is from genome assembly GCA_026777985.1 of Mormyrops attenuatus. Taxonomy (NCBI): domain Eukaryota; kingdom Metazoa; phylum Chordata; class Actinopteri; order Osteoglossiformes; family Mormyridae; genus Mormyrops; species Mormyrops attenuatus. The sequence goes on from JAODKC010000082.1 coordinate 25,378,251, forward strand.
GGACAGGGGGGGGTAACAGTCTGAGTTGGGTGTGATGACCACTCGACGGATGCCCACATTGTCCATCAGGACCTGTGGAGAGGAGGAACACCAGCACAGTCACAAGCAGCCATAACGCCCCCCCTTCACCATCGTCTGCTGGGCGGGGGGGGTGATTAAAACACAAACACATCAGCATAAATGTCCACCAAACACAGAGAAGCCAGCTGCAAAGACTTCTGGGTACACCATGACATCACACAGGGGAAGGGCAATGGACACATGGGTATTTATCTGATCCAGGGGTGTTTATTCAGTTTGGAGGCAGAGGGTGTGATCGCCTGCCCTTTCACTGAAATGTCAGGTGGCAACTTGACCTTCTCCAGGGAAACCACCGCCGGCCAGTCAGCAGAGCATCACGTCCATGCCCACATTCCTGCGGTATGACTGAGCCAATGAGAGCACAGCGCCCCCTACCTGTGATATGTAGCCTGGAGGCACATGGATTGGTGGGATAGAGCCATTCAGGGACATCATGGGCACCTCGGCTGGTCCTGAGGAGAGTGAGATGGTTATTACTCCCTAACTAGCAGGCTGAGGCCCTGTCTTCCTGGGAGCACTGGCAATTAAACCCTAGACCAGGAGTGGGCAATCTTATCCGCCAAGGGCTGGCGTGTATGCAGGTTTTTGTTGCAACTCCTTAATTAGATTTCTAATTTGAGAACTGATTGACTGAAGAGTCCTCACACCTGGGTTTGAACAGCTGACCTAAAGGTTATCCGAAAGACCTGCATACACACCAGCCCTTTGCGGATAAGGTTGCCCACCCCTGGTCTAGAGCAATATCCTGCAGCTGAAATGTCAGGCTATGCGAGTGTCACGGCTGTCGTCATCACCACCTCACAAAGAACCCACAAAACAAACACGGCGCCCTGCCCCCCATTCCTTGCCAAACAGGCATGGCGAGCAAAGCCAAGGAGTAAACAGAGAGATGGGCCATATTTACAGCGGCCAACTGCGGGGTGACATGGGGGGTGGGACAGGAAACAGGAAGTAGTTTAACCAAGGTGTGGACTCAGAGCAGTACTGGGGGGGAGGTGCTATTACTCAGGGAGAGCCTGACTCATAAAAAATTATATAGTCAGATAGTGTGGTGTATCACCAGCTTCTGACCAGGCCATCTGGGATCCCAGACCTCTGGGATGTGCTGCTGTAACAGGAAAACCAGCTAAGAGTCTGACAGTGACGACTCCTTTACACCCTTAGCACTCCCTAACCAGCAGGGGGCATAGAGGTTAAAGGTCTGGATCAGAAGACTGTTTGGGGCTTGTTGCTTTCAGCTTCGCCCTGACTGATAGAGAGGATGATGCTCTGTGAAGAGTGTGAAAATCCAGGACAGCAGTGACTCATGAAGCCACATTATCAGAAGGAATAGCGCCATGGCACTGCCCTTAGAAATTTCCGGAACAGCCACCAGGATTTTTATTTGGTTAAGAAAAAGGAGCGTCTGTGTTTGCAGAGGAGTAGCGTCCTTGCAGAGCCGTAACATGCCTCTGAACTCTACGTGCCTCTGAGATCAAGCAACAAAACACACACAGCACTTGTGGAAGTGTGAATGTCGATCTTATGAGATTAAAGCCCAAAGTGGCAAGAAAGATGAAGCAGGCAGGACAAACTGGAGCTGTGACAGTGAGGAATCACTTCCCTCTGTCCCCCGGTGGACACTGACTAATCACCTCCATCAGTCCCCCTGTGAACAGTGAGGAATCACCTCCCTCTTTCCCACTGTGGACACTGACTAGTCACCTCCATCCGTACCCCTGTGGACAGTGAGGAATCACCTCCATCTGTGCTCCTGTGGACAATGAAGATTCACTTCCATCCATCCTCCATCTGCTCCCCTCTAATAGAGAGTGTGCTCCTCTTAACATGCCCCCACACAGGGCCAACTGCTGCCTGCCAAGCCTCTCACCGACTCCTGTCAGTCCAAATCAGATTAGGAGGTTTGCTCCGCCACAAGGGTAGCATCAGCATAGTGACATGATACCTGCCTGGGTGAGTTACACAGCCAGAGCCCCCTGCTGGCCAGCCAGGTGCAGTGACAAACAGAAACCCATGATTCAGCATCGACAAGTGACTAGAGTGAAAGAGAGAAGTCAGATGACCCAGTGTGAAACGGTCACATGACTGGAAACCCATAGATAGGTCACCTTGGATGAACTGCAGCGATCCGTCTTCACCCCTGATTGTGAAAGTCTCCCCCGGATTCACCTGGACAAATATGACCTGTGAGGGATAAGGTAGAGTGGTCAGGGGGGACAGTGACCATGAAGTGAGGCAGGTGACAGGAAAGGACAGGCACTCACCTGCTGAGACGCCTCCCGGATGAGTTCACAGGGCATCATGTGAGCCCCACCATTAAACAGGGCTGGCAGCTGCAGTGTCTGGTCCGCCATCATCACAGCAGGGAATGTTCATCGGCGGTCCTCCCTGCCCCGCCCACCTACAAAGCAGCCAATCAGAGAGAACTAAAGTATCAAGGATTCATAAAGAAGAGCCAGTCAGAGTCAGACCTGGAGAATATACCATGCCCGTGTGCAGAACGGCCAATCCAAGAAAGTTAAAGCAACAAGGATGTGAGCGGAAAGAGCCAATCAGAGATGTGACACTTCCCCAGGACGTGACCTGGTGGATGCACCTCCCCCACGTGCAGACGCATGGGGTGGCATCAAGGCAGTCCCTGGGCCGGTATGGCTGGGATGCCAGCAGTGGTGAGGACGAGCCAGAGGTCAAAATGGCAGGAAGGGCGCCAGCAGATGCCACCTCACGGCAAACACTACCCCCCCTCCGGATGCACGTCATCCAGGTGCAGATTCAAATGGACTCCCTTGGCAACACATCCTACACAGAGGCAGCTGGTGGAGGGGGCGGGGATCCAGGGCAGGGGAAAAAACAGCCATAAAGCCAGGCATGGTGACGCAGGGCTACCTCTCACAACAAACACACCTGCAGCAGCTTAAAGAGCGTACTAAGGGCGTACTAAACACCGCAACTTATTTACAGCCAGGGCCTGGGACTAATGCGCCACGGAAACAGCGGAGAAGAGCAGGACCTGCTGGCCGCCTTTCAGCTGGGACCTCGACAACCAAGCAGAACATCTCATATCCTGCTAGGGGAGGGGGATGCCACTTCAGCCTCCACTAGGGGGCAGTGCTAAGGTCACCGTCACCGACTGATAGCTGCAGGCTCTGCTGTTGCACACTTGAACGCGATAATACACCCTACAGTTAAGAGGTGCTAGGAAAGGAGAATAAAACTTAAAAATAAAACCAACAAATTGCCCATTTCCTCCGAGCTGCTATATTATAACCTGTTTCTTCTACAACTGGCGCCGTCAGTTAACATCATTAAATCATAACAAAACACAGTTAGAGGTGTGTAAGTAAAACTCAAAAATACCTTTTTTTTTTTTTCATTAAAAGCAAGCAAAAAAAAAGAGAACCCGTGTTCAGGCAGAGCGTATAAATACCTGCATCACAAGACAGCACACCTGTGTCATGTGAGCTCGCGTGAAACTGAAAGCATTCAAATAAAACAAGGGATTTAAAAAAAATGCACGAAAAATAAATAAAATCCAGGGAAAGTGTGGAAGACATGAGTTTATAAGCAGTTACAAAGAGACTAACATATTATCAAGAGACTGGAAACACACAGACGAACAGAGCAGGTATTACTACGAAAAGTCACCGCTAAATGATTTTATATTTCAAATTATAGCCCAGTGAAATGTATGAGGAAGTTATTTCGCCTGACCGAGGTGCTGTTAATGCCTTCCTCATCACCTGCCCAAGAAACCATTTCACTATCATCAAAGACAGCTACACAGACCGATACAGGCACACGCGGAGGGCATGTCGGGATTGGAAACATTTGGAGAAAAATAAGGTCATATGTGTCTGGAATCTGAGGAATGTTATGTGACCCCTATGATGTGGGATCAAACTTTCCTTTTAGTTATGATTCATATTATACAAAGTTCATTCTGCCTACAAAATATCAGAAAAACAGCGGAATTAAAATTCTGCCGTTATTATTTAGGCATACAACTATGTGTATATAAATACATACATCTTATCCATGCGCTTGTGTACATAGATACATAATCAATTCAATATTATTTCATAAATTTCAATATATCTATATTTTTCATACTGTTGATAAAACACCAAAGCCCCCCCCCGAAACTCTCTTTCCTGTTTTAACTACAATTAACTTTAGGAATGCATCTGCGCGGATCAGAACCCGAATAAACGGAGCCCCCGGCACCGACATCGGCTGAAAGTCTGTCTCATGGCGCAACCTAACGTCTCCTCTGCGATCAGCCACAGGGCTGCAGTGATTTATACGCATCCATACGGACGTTGCTTTTATTTGGTCGGAAAAACAATCAGACACATGTCATTGTTATGCAATCAGAGAGGCCAGCGTTCTAAAGTTTCCCCTTTTCTAAAGCGCACAATCCCGGCGCTTTCCCTGCCATCCGGGGATACTTAGTAAAGCGCAAAACTGAAATACTCAACAGCTGATCTCCAGCGACGACCTGGTTAGTGTAGTTCTGAGAAATCAAATTTATTATAATGCAAATGACACATGGGACGTAGATGGGGGAAAAAGGTTGCGCATTACGATTTAACGCAGCTTGGCTTAGCATCCCGCTTCACCGTCACACATTAACTGATCGGTATGCCGATCAGTCTAATTAAAAAAGATATTATAAAAACATATAGATAATTTTTTAAAAACGAAACGTTACGGGGCTATCCGATGCGCTCATCGCTTTTTAAGGAAAACCATACTCTCTGAAAGGCTGAAATCAGTTTGGTTTCGCTTTTCGCTCCATCATAAACTAAGGCAGCCGGTGTCTCCCGATCCGCAGAGTGAAGTAGTTCACGCTTACAAAACCGTCAGTCGTATAAAATGTAATCAGACTGTAAAGTATTAAAGATGTCGATTTCTTACCTTTGTGCACTAAAACTGTCTGCAAAGACACTTAGAAAGACACCTCTAATTTCCCTACACCCGACAGACTCTAGCAATTCCTGCCTCCGATTTCGCTTTGAGGCACTCGGTGATGGATTCCACCATGGTACATGGCAACCCGGCCCTACCGTAAGTCTTCTAGTATAGCGGACGTTCGGACGGTGACGCTTGAATGCTGTACTATGCCCAGTTAGTGCGAATACTACAAAGCGGGGGGGGTTCTAAGAAGGGGAAATCCCCCGCAGCTCTGACGTACAGTTTACGCCAAAAGATTATAAGATAATTTTCACTTAGACGACAACGGGCGAGATATTTAGCTTATTTATTACTTCATTCATTTTCGCTATCACACTGAGTGACTCATTTACACCAACATAACATTCTACCACATAAACATAAACAAAACGGGATACTTCGAAAACAGGTGTAACACTAAAATGGCATCACAGTGGTTATCGGTGTGTAAGAAAAATGGTCCTTTGGAAAGGGCTTGCACATTTTTATGTCTCCAAGGAGGGGGCAATGAAAAACCCCTAGGGCTTTTCAGATGCTCCTGTGAAAGGCTGCTGGGTTAATCACCAAGCCTGGAAATGGACCCCAAGGCTCCTCTGACAAGCTGAGACCAATGGCTGGAAGAGCCGGGTTCGAGAGCTGGTGGTCACAGGCCAGGGATTTAGCACAGTGGTGTCACAGGTGAGTGGTGTCACAGGCTGTGTGCAGGTCTGACTGAAGGTGGGGATTGCAGAACTTTATGGATCAAATTATGGTCAAGGTGCCTTTGGGAGGCAGGAGGTACAGTCTGTTTACCAGGGCCAGGTCACGCTTTTCAAGGGCACCAGGCAAAGCTTTGCAAGAAATTTTGAAGGAAACAGATAATCATTTCACTTCCCCTGCAAATCAGGTGAGTCAGGGGTCCTAAACAACTGCCTATTCTGCCTACAGCTTGAGCCATTCTTGTACATGATATAAATATCTTTATGACTTTAACCAGATCTCCTGGTCTTAGGCAGCCGCCGGTTTTGCCTATGCCTGGATAGTGCAGTAGTTCTAATTTTACTGAAATCTGTTTGACCTAATCACTAACAGAGCTGTATCTGGTGTTCAAATCACATTTTTGGCTTGTGGGAAAAACTGCTCTTTAGGTAAAACACTAAAGAACAAGAACATAAAGATAAGGTGGACTTTAGAAAGCAGGCAGGTCGATGTCTGGATGGCAGTAAACAGGCTTGTAAAGTGAGAAAACTGCATTTTTATAGGATCAAAGGCTTCTGCCGGGTTTTGGTGGGAAAGGGCATGGCATGTGTGGTGTGTATACGATTTAGCGTGAGGGACTGGACGCCTCCTCACCTTTTGAAACACAGAAGGACAAAAAAGCATTCAGGAGAAAACAGGATGCACAGCGATTGTCATCACGTCAGGTTGCGAATATTTCCACGCTGAGTCACGGCTCTGATGCGTTGCGCTGGTGCAGGCCACGCAATGGATTCAGTGTCTCTACGCACTTCTGCTCTGCATCGGACTCGCCTCCATGCACAAGTAAAAGGCGCGAATCCCGCCCCTGTCACCATGACGTAAGACACCTGGAATGCTGCCCCACACCACCGTTAGTTTTTCCCACAAGCCAAAAATGTGATATGAACACAAGATACAGCTCTGTTAGCGATTAGGTCAAACAGATTTCAGTAAAATTAGAACGGCTGCACTATTCTTGGGACTGAAACTGACAACCCTCCAGTCCGGTGTCTTCCTGTTGTGGCGAATATTCAAGAGCTGGAAGTCCCAGGCACAAGTAAATTCAGCTGAATCTGGAGAGATTCAGTGCTACTAGTGGCATGTGCTTTGGAGCGATGCCAACAGGGGGCAGAGTGGTTAACGCAGTGATATAAAATATTTGACAACTCAAATCTCTGGAGGGGTATCTGGACATAACATGTAACCATTTAGCTCACAAACAACTGAGTCTCCTGTGAGATACTCCGAAAGTCATAAATATGTCCAGGAAGGACTTTTCTGGGTTTTTTGCATTTTCAGTTAGAAAAAGTCCAACTTTTACGACAATGCAGAAGGCTAAATACAGAGGAAGGTCTGAATAATTAGATGTTTCGATAAGTAAATACTCCATATGCTGACATGCTGACTAAGTGAAACATCTCCAGCAGCAGATACAGGGATTGCTGTCTTTGACCTGAAGGTCACTCTCTGTGGTTGCCAGAGCAGAACTGCTAATTCTTCTCTTTTTTTTGGGATACATTTCCATTTTTTTGGAGATATTTTGGAAAGTGAGACTGAAGTGAAAAGTCCTTCACAGCATTCATTCCATCCCTGAAATCTTCCAGACATGTCGTAACCAAGGCTGTTTCCGTGGTGATGTAATTACCACGGCAACACCTTGGTAAAGCATTCACACCCTGAATGGCTTGTCCAGGAGCAAGTGGGCATGCCCTGGTCCTGTCTGCTCTGTGCTCTCCTTCACTGCAGTCCATTTTTTTACCGAAACTTTCAGGTTGCCTCCCCCCCAACCCCTCTGGGGGGGCCTTCAAGTAGCAGATAACATCACATGCTATGGAAGACAAACATAATACATGGCATCCACAGACGAGGGCCGCAATGGACGCAAACAAACAGTGTAATCAATTAAAAGAGCAGCAGCTTCTGGAGATGCTCAGTAGGAGCAGGACTCTGTATTGGCGGGGGGGAGGGGTCCATCATGTTCAAATTGGGCCACTGCACAGCGCCCCTGTGTGGCTGCAGCCTTTATTTCAAGAGGGTAGTTTTTTCTCTTTGATCCCTCATCCTTACAGCTAGAGCCTCCAAACGAACATGAACACAAACACTTGTGAACGCTTGCAGTTTATATAAAGTGTGTGGAGCCTGTGTAATTATTATGATTAACATATTAATGCCCCAAGTCAATGTTTACGCATGGACATGCCGCTTCCTCATGCACGCCATGCAAAACACAAGCAAATCCTGCCACATGCAAATTCTAGAAGCACAACATCACAGGAGAAAAGGAAACAACATATGTAAATAAAGTAAAACTGCATCCAGTGCACTATAGACAGTGACATACAACATGGGCTGCGAAAGGACACTGTTTCTTTTTTCAAGAGAGTCATGCACTCACCTGCTTGACCCCATGTCACATCAGGAAGGCTTGGAAGGTCGACTCTCCTGGTCCGCCTGGCGTTTGTGCTGAATTTCAGTTTCACTTCTGCAGAACTGTTTTCAGTTCCATGGCCGACATCCTTTGAGCTGGTTTCTTAAAGGGCCAGTCACACTGCAGACAGCTTCCTTTTGTCGTTCTGTTCCTCCTCCTGAGAGATACTTTGCTTTTGTTGTGTTTCATTCCACTCAGATCACAGTAAAACAGTCACTTTCAGGGCTGTCACGCTCATTGGCCAGTTTCTGTTCCCCCTAAAGATGCTTTTAAATGCAGAGATGATTGTCGCTAATGCATGAACAGAAGTCCATACTTCTGGCTTCAAGGGCCCATACAGGCAGTCATGACCGATGTCCTCCTGTCTCCATTGGTCAGACAACGTGAAGACTGACCTTTAAGGTACAGATCCTTAACCCAGAACACACCTATAGCCTCTTTAAAGTTACCTGCAGGTCGTCAGTGTCCACTAAACAAACACACATCGGTACAACAATAGAAATCACTTTGAACCCCAGTCACCCTAGTTAACACATCCTGCTGGCATATTATGTAAGAACCCATAACATATTTTGCTATTTACACCCCCTCTGTACATCACAGTGCCAAAAAATCATCCAGTTCCCCTGTAATTGGGTCACGACGATCTTGTACCATCATTCCTGTTATGGAAATTTTAAAAAAGAAAACAATCCAGTCCATGGCATCTTCCTGCTCTTGGCGTTACTGTGAAAGTTTTCCTCCACTTCTGTTCAGCTCGAAATTTGACAGTGTAGTACCAAAAATGGCCGCTAGGTGCCAGGCTCCATCCATTACCACTGACCCAATGTTCTGTAGTAGATTAAATATTCTGAAACAATAGTGGGTTTGTAATGCATACAAATCAGGAAAACTCACAACACAAAAAAGTCTTCTGTTAAGCCCACAGGTCAACTGCAGATCAACGGGAATGTACAGAAAACGGTCAGAGTAGTTAAAAACATTAAAAACTTCCCTTTTTTGTTAATCAGTCAGCACCACACAATGTGTTTGTGCTTCAAATTTGTCTTTACAAACAGGATTGCATGTTGCACATTTGCGTTTGTGTGTGGGGAACATTTGTGACACGTGGGTTGTTTAATCTGACGCGGCTGGCTCAGGAGCGTCGCTCGCTGTTTCCAAGGAGACCGCCAATGTCTCAGACTCTGTGTCACCGTCCGAAGACCTGTGGGGACAGACAGAAGGACAGATGACAGAGAGAGAGAGAGATCACAGTGAGGATAAACAGCCAGATTGTAGAACATAAAATAAAATTCATCCATCTGCTAGTTCAGTTCAGAGTCGCGGGGAAGGGGGCGGAGACAATGGGCACGAGGCAGGATAGAACCCAGGATGGGGCACCAACCAATCACAGGGCACACTCACACCTACAGACAATTTGGAAATTCCATTTAACTTCAGCATATTTTAGGACTGTAGGTGGGAAACCGGTGGGACATGGGGAGAACATGCAAACTCCACACACATGGAGCCATGGTGGAAACTTGAACCCTGGTCCCAGAGATGTGACGCAGCAGTCCTAATCACTGCAGCATGCCCCTGCATCCATCCACCCATCCATAAATCCATCAATCAATCCACCAATCATCCATAATTTTTTCATACATTATTTCATATATTATCCATCCATCCATCCAATCCTTCTATGCATCCATCCATTCATCCATCCATCATGCAGTTGCTTTTCCTGCACATGAAAATTAATCAAATGAAAACACACTCATCCTCCAGATGCTCGCTCTCTGACTCCTCCGCCACCAGGATCTCATATTCTTCTGCCGCGAAGCGACACCAGTCAGAGACTTCCCGCCCAGCACGCTCCACCTCCTGCAGTTGGGATGGGGCAATCAGCGAGGAGACATGGCCCAGGTTGTATGGCACCGAGGCACCACAAGCTTGTGAGCTCACCTTGTGAATGGCAAAGGGGTCCCTCTGCTCATGCTCCAGGTACTTCTCCAGGCTGAAGAAGGTGTCGTAGAAGACATGAGCCATTCCACACCGCTTCAGGTCCTGGAGGGTGATCATGCCTGCATTGGGGGGGGGAAGAACACTGAAGCACATGTCGTGGTTGGATCGCAGCATTATGAATGATTACTATGATTGTGGTCAGTACGACCTCTGTGAGACCATGGGCAGTCTATGGTAAATGCTAACCCGGCCGCTGGGGTCTGACCAGGTCCAGCACCTGGCACATCAGGTCGTGGAAGGGCAGTGGGTCAACGCCCATGGCCTCCAGGCGGTGGCTCTGTTCCCGGTAGAAGTGCTCCAGCTCGTACATGGACAGGACACCATCGCCATCCAGATCCATGCAGCGGAACCAGTATTCCACACTGCAGGTCACAGACAGGGGTACTGCAGGATTACTGCATGGTTATCCATGGCAAGGAGATAAATGGCTGACAGAGGCATTTAGAACCCCACCTACTCTCCCCCTGAGTCATACTGAGCACGCTCAGTGTGAGGTACACCATGGCAGTGACTCCGAAAGCACTACTGCTCAGGTCACCTGCCACGCCCCTCCCCACATTGATTACCTGGTTGGGGTCTTCTTGTCCTCCTCAGAGATGAGGAACCACACAAACTCTGCATAGCTCATCCTGTGCTTGCTCTGGCCTGAGCTCCCCCTAGAGGCAAGGACAGGAAATGTATATTCTTCGTTAATCAGGTGTTGCAGTGACATTCCTCTGCATGTATTACTGAGGGGAGTGGGGCTGGAGAAGGATGTCTTTGGTGTACAGGACATACCTGCTGACAGCCCCGGAAAACAGACGCTCTACGATTCTCTCTGATGAAGCTGTCAGAAGGAAGAGAGTGAAGCAAGGTTTAACTTTCTGACGACGGCCATAATGACGGTAATGACCTTGCTGACGTCCCAGCCCGCTTACCATGGTAGTTATACTTGGCGAGGTCTCTGTGGTCGATCAGCAGGTTGTGGTCCGTGTCCAGCTCCCAGAACTTGCAGTAGATGACATAGAAATGTTCGTAGGAAAAATAGTCGGTGACCTGATTGATGTCAGACTCCTCCTCCAGTGCAGCCAGGGTCTGGAGTGAGAGGGGAGGAGCACGTGACCCAGGAAGGGGCTTTGTAAACAGGGAGGATTGTAGGTAACCCTGGGGGAGCAGCAGGCAGGAACTCATACCTCCAGGAAGTTACTCCTCCTCAACTCATGGGCTGTGATCCTCCCTGTCCAGGAACGGTTGACTGTGTAGAAGATTCGCTGGATCACCTGTCAGGGACAGACTGTTAGTGGAAGGAGTCGAAATCCTGCCTACAGCCAGGAGGTACCTATAGTCAGTATGATGCCATGCTGCTGGACTGACAGCAGTGACTGTCAGCATCCCTCCACACGGGGGCACCGTGTGAGACTTACTGTCGTTATGTAGCGCGAGTGGAATTCGGGTGCGTCCTTCAAAAACGTCAGGCCAGGGTGACTGTTTACTATGTCCTGCAATCATAGAAAAAAATACACCTTCAGCTCTTTAATTACATTTTAGCTGCATTATTAGTCTGGAAAACTATGCTTTCAGTCTGAGGTAGCAACATGTACAAACTAGTCTTGCTGTGAGACAGCTGTGCTAGGGCCCCAGCCCCCTCCTGAGGTCAATGACCCCTCCAACTGCTAATTTCACATATATGCAATATTTATGAAGATTAAGGCACTGATGTCATGCATACTTCAAAAATGTGTGACATGCTACTTTTATATCTCTCATTTTTATGTATACAACCTCATTATGGTGGGAGTCAACACAAAAAAAGTACAATACTTCAAAATATTCTAAATATAATAGTTTGTAATGTTTTGTAGTCAAACTATGTTTTTGAGGCATGTATTTAACAAAAGAGTATGTTTGTGGCATTTGCTGCTGCAGTGCATGATGGGTATGATATTTGGAGGCTAAATTTCATCTTCTGCAACTGCAGCAACTCCTGGTGGCAGGCCCGAGGTGTGAATTTGGGAAGGGGGGACATGGTCCATTTTGCCCCAGGGCTCAGTGTACAGTTTTTCTACCACTGAGGTCATGAGCAGGTGGAGGAGTTTATAAGCACTGTTGGATGACAACTGGTGCTCAGTAAGTCTACCTGACAAAGGCAGCGATTCATGAGCTTCTGTGTCTCACACCTGTAACAAAAGGACGAAATCCTCTTGCTCCAGGTAAGTGCTGTCCGGTTTGGCGAGAAGGTACACGAACTTGGATGAGTCATCATGACATCGCAGTGACAACCTCACAGAAAAGAGAGCACCATCAAACAAGGATATCCTCCATCTCCAGTGGCATCATCAAGGGCGACTTTAAGGCATTTTCTAATGCCATGCCATGCTGTACAGACTGAAACTGAAATTTGTCGGCTGTTCTCCTCATCGGAGCTCTAGATGTTTCCATCCCAAAGCTCCTCCCTCTGACTCCTGAGCTTCACTGTCTACTCCAAACCCTTTGGTATTGGCCTGCTGAGTTGGATGGGAGCCAATAGGAAACATGGAAGGGCTCCTTACTTCCTCCATGTCTCCATCAATAAGCTGGCAGAGACAGAGCCCATCTTCCCTCCGCTGGCGCTGTGGAACAGCGGGGCCTTCCAATACAGTGGGTAGCCACATGCCTGACAGGGACAGAGATAAGGCTATGTGCTCATCAGCGCCCCCTTCCCCCTCATCATATAGTATCATACGCTAGTATGAGCTTTAGTCATATACACATATACATGTACACACACACACACGCACACACACAGTATATTCACATCTACAAAAAATATACACATAAGAATAAAACATCTACATAAAACATACACTTAAGAGTACAGTTTAAATAATACTGATTAAATTTACAATATACATTATTATGAACATTTAACAATAAAACAACCAAAATGAAAACGTGTCAGTTTCCTGTAGACTGGAGGAACACTGATGCATGTGGAGGGAATTAACCTACAGCTAAGCTCACAGGACTTAGTGGAGACTGACACACAGACATCCATCATGGAGCTTCACAGACTGGCAGCTAACCAATGCCAGCTAACAGTGGCCGCACCTTGGTGATCTCGCCCATCTCCCGCATGGTGGCCCTCTGCTCCCCCAGTTCTGTGAACACTGCCTCGATCTGGGCTATAGTCCCATCCAGGTCAGCGCCGAGGGCCCTGGGGACTCCACTGGGGAAGCTGAAGCCGGGGATGGTGCCCCGCGTGACCTCTCCTACAGGGGGAGCCGTGTGGGGAAGGGGCCCGGTGTTCTCCTCGCTCTGGACATATGAAACATAGAGAATGAATGGGGAATGGAGATCCGGAGGAGGACTGGAGACGTGATCAAAGCCAAGGAACCAACACATCAGTACAGTTACCATGGCAATTCTGAGCAGCCTGAGCACTGGTCCTCAAGACCCTCCATGGACCCTCCAGTACAGTCTACAATGTACACAAGGTTAAGGCATGATCTAGACCAGGGGTGGGCAATCTTATCCAAATAGGGCCGGTGGGTATGTGGGTTTTTGCTGCAACTCCCCAATTAGATTACTAATTAAAAGACTGATTGACTGATATATGCATAGGACGGGCCCAATGTTTTGCAATGATTCACTTCACAGGACCTGCTGCAGATCAACCACAGAACCACAGAATTCTGAGCTACAGCTCCTCAGTGGAGATGCTGTCACCTCCCTACCACCTTATGAGGAGCGCTGCTGACCATTACAATTTACCGGTGCCCGTGGAAGGGCAGGGCTGCACCATGACATCCTGTTTTGCCACAATGCTCACCTGCCTACAGCTTCCCTGTTACATCAGCCTGGCCCACAATACAGTAAGAGGTAGAAAACACAGAGGTCAGTGACACAGTGACCCATGACCTGTGATCAAAGCACTGCTTATATCCCACAAAACCACCATTTCAGGACTATCCTAAAGGACATTGGGGCATGGACACACAAACACACACACACACACACACACACACACAGATGCTGTAACAACACTGCATTGGCTTGGTGATCAATATAAAAATGACTTTACTCACCTTCATAACTTCTGGAGCCTGCTGGATCTCCACAGACTTGTGTTCTTCACCAGGGTTTACCTTGTCAGTACCCACAGTGATGGATACGGTGTCTTGCAGCGGCTTTGTTGACTCTGGTTCCTGAGTGGGAGTCCCGGCCCCCGAACTGACGTCCATACCACCTTCTGATGGCCCCTGAGCAAAGCTTTCAATTTGCTCCAGGATCTGCAGAAGCAGAGCACCATCCTGATCCTTCATTTCTTCATCATGGCTGGCTTGGCCACCAGCAGGCCGTTCGGGCAGACCCTCGGGCTCAGCTGGGGCCTCATGGAGAGCGCCACCTCCTGCCAGCTTCTTACTGTCTGAGGTTGCACACTGAAGGTTATCTGTCTGTTGGCCATAGTTTCTGAACCTTGGCTCCTTGTCTATATCATGGTGCTCTGAATCCACTGGAATTTCATCAGTTTTGTTACTGGTGGCTCCACTACAACTTGGTGTTGGAGACCTCACCCTCTCTGTGCCCTGGCACATATTACAAGGCCCTTCAGACTGGAGCTGCTCGGTGTCCATCACAACCATGGTCTTCTCCCAGGTATTCTGTGGTATTTCATCTGCACAGGAGCTTGCGTGTGTAGTGACGTCTTGCTGTATCACAGCCTTAGCAGTAAATCCTCCAGAATCTAGAGGTGAATTCCCTGCACCTTGGACTTTGTTGTCCATTACCTGAAGATCACGGGGCTCCTCGTCAAAGTACAGAAGTTCCCCAGGTGTGTCATGGTTCTCAAAGGTGATGCTGCTTACATTGCAATCAACGGTGGCAGCCAGGGAAGACACCCCAATATTCCCATGATGCTGTGCCCCATTTCCTGATGGAGGAACCTGGAATGGCAGGCAGTGTGGCCCCTGGACCGAATTCTCATTGCTGCATGGGACTCCAGTAGCCTCTTGGGCCTCATGAAGGGAAAGGTTTGGGTAAACTGTTTGAATTGAGGATTGGGAGCAAACAACATCCTCATACCTGGGGGGCTGTTCATGGTCTATGATGGGGCAGAGGGGGCTCTGCTGAAACCCATGGAGGGTACTGACCAGTCTGGACCAGTCACTGTGCTCCTGAACTCCTGGGAGCTCATGCTCAAATCCAAAGGGCCACTTCTTCAGATGTCTAGAGAGCTGGTCCACCACTGTCCGGTAAATAATCTCATTCTCATGGTTCCCTCTGCCCTCAACAAGAGCCTTCCTCTTGATGCACTGCCTGATGATGTCAGTACACTTCTTGAGGTCATTGGAGCACTTGAGTAAGATGTTAAGGCAGGACCTGATGTCCTCCCCAGAGGTTCCAGCATCCACCTTAGTCAACTGCAGAATCTGGGCCATGAGGTTCTCCTCGATTGATGTGTCTGGCAATAAGGTAACAGGGATGCTGCTGCGATGCTCCGGGGAGGTGCTCGGAGGGATGTCTTTTTGCAAGTCCCCTGGGAGTGTC
>JAODKC010000082.1:25394041-25442068 GCA_026777985.1 Mormyrops attenuatus
ATGGGAAGATGGGTGAATGGTGGGAGGTCCTCTGGGGAGATGCTCGGAGGGATGTCTTTTTGCAGGTCCCCTGGGAGCGTCATGGGAAGATGGGTGAATGGTGGGAGGTCCTCTGGGGAGATGCTCGGAGGGATGTCTTTTTGCAGGTCCCCTGGGAGTGTCATGGGAAGATGGGTGAATGGTGGGAGGTTCTCATCATTCTCACAGAAACGCCCTCCATTAAAGTTCATATCATTGTACCTCTGACTAAGGGGGTCCAGTCGGAGCTTCCTACCTGTCTGTAAGGGCATTTGATTAAAGGAGAACTCCTTGACCTTCCCACTGGCCAGATTTATGGCATCCCTTGTAATATCCTTGAGGCTGAAGGGAGTGTGAACAGATGACCCCCTCTTCAATCCAGGAACAGTACGTGGCAAGTTTCTGCGATTCTTTTCTCCATTCACAGGCCTTTGGTGACGTAAGTTACTTCCAGCTTCTTTCAGTGTGGTGGCTTCTGACACAAATTCTTTAGAGCCAGTGAGTAGAGGATCCACCGGCTCAAAACAGAGGCCCCGGTGGGCAGCCGTACACTCCAAGCCATGCATCAGGAGGCTACAGGGTCCGTCGCAGTAGTGCACAACCTGCGGGTGGCGCTGGTCCACCAGCACGCTATGGTAGTGACTAACACTGCTGACCATGAGCCGGTATGTGGCTGCCATAGTGACTCAAGGATTTTCAGCAAACAGGAAAAACAAGAAGCTAAATGACACTTAGCATTATCTCAAAGATGATCGAGGGGACAGGAGCTTGACACAAATATTATGCTACAACTTAGTTAGAACTCCATTTAATGTTAAATGTCATGTTCTTTGCTGAGGTCTATCCACGGTGGCTGCATTCCTTCCTCTTCCATATCCAGAGACCTACATGCGTAACAGTGAACGTGGTCTTCAGTAGCTTCCTACATCATTGCCTTCCTCCCTTCAAAGTAAGAGTCTGCTGTTAATGGGAAGCCATCTGTGAGGAAAGAAGGGAGAACTAAAATCAAGTGGCTATTGAAAATTAAAAATAAACAAACTTTTATCCATCCATCTTGACTATAATCTTCCCCTGGACACATGGGTAAATGTGGCTGGATGATATTGTGCTGCAAGCCCTGGACCCTGGGCCTCCACAGACATGGTCATCACCGCCCCACCACACGTAAGTGATTTAACCAGATGAAGGACTGAAGAACAGCTGACTAGTTCAATAGAGGGATCTGTGGTGAATGGATCAGAGCCACTGCTGTCATAAACAGAGATTTGACAGTTTGACAACATTTCTACTGACCAAAGCTCATACATGTAATTGCAACGTCATGGGCTTTTCTGAAACCATATAGGTTTCTGCCACAATTTACCTGCTCTGGTGCTTACTCCTGACATTTTTTGGAAACTGATATTTTTTTCCAGAGGACATTTTCACCACCATGCTAAAAGCCCATTTGAATGAGTCATGAATCCCAACAATAGTTAGAGCAACTTAATAATGCCCAGGGTGCACTTATATGTGGGGCTGACTTGTCTTCTGAAAAATATGAAAGTGTTCTTTGCCCCGACAGTCACCAACCTTGGGGAGATGGTCAGAGGGTTGAGCAAAAACTGTCAAGGAGTTTCACAAGGAGTGTCACAACCTAAAACCGCAATCGGATCACATGACACGTCTTTACAATGACAGCAAACCCACAGTTTATGGAACAGTGAGGATGTGAACGACCACCTCCTGAATCTGAAGACATTCCTGCCAGGCTTCCTACTCTCGGGAAGTCTCTCTGCATGGGAATCAGCTGGAGAAATGAGGACTGATGCCAGAAAGACTTCTGAGTATTCCCACTATCAGGTTTGAAAACGCATTGGCACAGTTTCCAAGGTCACAGCCAACCTGAGGTCGCTACCCGGTTTCTAAGCATGGATCGACAGATCTTGGGGACACTGTTAGTTACAGCAAAGTGCTTGCCTAACACCTTCCCTCACAACATCCCCAATTTATGTTGATACTGCTGTCAAAGACCCAATAGCAACACCTGTCCTGGGAAGGACCGAACATTCCAAGGTCCCCAGGCAACAGCAATGCAGAGAGAATCCACTCTCTCAACACGCAGAAAGAGAAGGTGACCTCTGACTGGTCTGTGTGGCTGATCAGGCTCCCCGGTTAAGCTGGAAATGTTGGTGCACAGGACAGCAGAAATGATCACTACTATATAGGATGAATTGGTTGCCATGGAAACAGAGCGAGGCTTGGATGGAGACAGGCAGCAGGTATGACTAGGAACAACAGACACTGACACTGACAGGGAGAGATGCAGGATGATATTTGTGAATAAAGGTTATTACTTTTAGCCATATTTATTTGTGCTCATCAAAAATTTGTGGGCAAGTCCCAGAAGGTGGAGTTTGTTACCTACTTTAATACTGTATTTTAGGCGTGGGTTGGAGCAGAAATCACATTGTGCAGCAAAGTGAGTCAGTGTGAAGGTCCCACAATGACAGACACAAAGATATGTCTGTGTGTGTGTCTGCATGTGAGAAAGAGAGACTAGCATCCCCCTTCCCTTTTCACTAATATCGCTCACAGATCATTGCTGCCGCCATCTTCACCCAGGATGTGTGTAATCATAATGTCATCCATTTAACAATATTTTAAATTTAATCCCTATCCCATTATTTTCACATTCCTCAGCCCAGTTGTGTGATTAACAGTATGAAGCCTATGTTTATGCAAATATTTTCCGATGTGCCGTTTTTTCAAAGGTGTTGATATGAAAGCATTACTTTCCCTGCTGACACAGAGACACACACAGACACTGCACATACTCACACCCGTGTTCCTTTTTTCCAGAAACAATAAAAAATAATAGGATAAAACCTAAACTACTTCCTGGCTTTGAGGAGCGTTACAGCCCAGCTTTGAGGAGCGTTACGGCCCAGTGTTGAGGAGTGTTACAGCCTGGCTTTGAGGAGCGTTATGGCCCAGCGTTGAGGAGCACTATGGCTTGGTTTTGAGGAGTGTTACAATCCAGCTTTGAGGAGTGTTACGACCCGGCTTTGAGGAGCGTTACAGCCCGGCTTTGAGGAGCGTTACAGCCCGGCTTTGAGGAGCGTTACAGCCCAGCTTTGAGGAGCACTATGGCTTGGTTTTCAGGAGTGCTACAATCCAGCTTTGAGGAGTGTTACAGCCCAGCTTTGATGAGCGCTATGGCTTGGTTTTGAGGAGTGTTATGACCCGGCTTTGAGGAGCGTTAGAGCCAGGCTTTGAGGAGCGTTACAGCCAGGCTTTGAGGAGCACTATGGCTTGGTTTTGAGGAGTGTTACAATCCAGCTATGAGGAGTGTTATGGACATCTTTGAGGAGCATTATGGTCTGGCTTTCAGGAGTGTTATGGCCCGGCTTTGAAGCTCTCCAGCAGGGGAAGCTCTTCTCCACCACTTCTCACCTCTCTCCCTAGCCAGCATCCTCTCTGGATGGGGACTTGCTCGGGTACAAGTGTGGTACAGCAGTGACTTCCCTGACAGCCGAATCACAGAGACAGGAAGTGCATGTCACGTGACGGCCTGCCCTAGCCTCTCGCTGGGGGCCTGACAGAGGCTACGCGGTATTCCCAAAGCAATGGGACTGATCCTGTTATTACCATTTGCAATCTCATGACACCCATCACACGACTGTGATTATGATGAGACAGAGCACAGCACAATAAGCCTCGACAATAACCGGTAATTAAATCCACCCAGTAACATGATTCACGGTGTTAAATCAACCACAGGGCGCCGCTGTGGCTTAGTGCTGCCTCAGGCTGTGGGTTCAAGTCCCCAGAGATTTTTACTGTAAACCAAATTATGCACATAGATCCCAGCTGCCAAACGATTATAAAAGTCTCCAGACAACTCAAGGAAAAATAGAATAACAGATAAAGAAAGAGCACAAAGAGGAAGAGGCAGAGGGAGACACAGAGGACAAGGAAGTTATTTCCAATGAAATAAGGGCCATTGTGCTTCATAATGTTATCAACTACAGCATGAGCTATAAAGAAGCTGGGCAGCGGACGCAGCCGAATTACAGCCGTTACACTGTTGCTGGAATCATTAGGATGTTTAGAGCTGAGAATAGGCAAGTCTTTACAGTATTAATGTACAGTGGCACAATAACTGGTATTGTCTATGTGAGAGGAACTCAGTTTTGACACATTTTTTGGTAGAACTGATAGAAGACCACCCAATGGTGGAAGAAACTGTTTGTCCAGTGCAGAAGAAGAGACAGAAATAGTCAACGTGGTATTGGCAAAAGGACTAGGGGAAATCCAAACTTGGGTCATAGAGGACAATAGTTTTGTCAATAACATTAGGGCTGTTTCCATATCCACTATTGACCAGTTGTTAGAAAGGCAAAGGATGAGCATGAAGCAATTATATAAAGTCCCCTTTGAGAGGAACTCTGATTATGTGAAAGAAAGGCAATGTCAATATGTTCACGCGAGTATATCTAAGTTTGCTTACAGTATCCATTGTTTTTTGGGTTAATATTTGCTTGACAAACATTGTCTCCATTTAGAGTACACTTGAGCTTGATGCACTTGCTGAAGTAAGTGATATATCCACTATATTACCAAAAGTATTGGGACACTCCTCCAAATCATTGAATCCTGGTGTTCCTATCACTTCCATAACCACAGGTGTACAAAATCAAGCACCTAGGCATGCGGACTACTTCTACAAACGTTTACAAAAGAATGGGTCACTCTCAGGAGCTCAGTGAATTCAAGTGTGGTACAGTGACAGGGTGCCACCTGTGCAATAAGTCCATTCTTGAAATTTCCAAGTTACTAAATATTCCACGGTCAACTATTAGTGGTATTATAACAAAGTGGAAGCAACTGGGAACAACGGCAACTCAGCCATGAAGTGGTAGGCCACGTAAAATCACGGAGTGGGGACATGTTGAGGTGCACAGTGTGCAACAGTCACCAACTGTCTGCAGAGTCAATAGCTACAGGCCTCCAAACTTCATGTGGCGTTCGGATTAGCTCAAGAACAGTGTGTAGAGAACTTCATGGAATGGGTTTCCATGGCCGAGCAGCTGCATCCAAGCCTTACATCACCAAGTGCAATGCAAAGTGTTGGATGCAGTTGTGTAGGAGACTGAGGTAGGGGGGGTCTTTGCGTAATTGCGCACGCTGGGTCACGTGGTATTGGTGATGGGGGAAAGCCTACTTTTTGCAGACCGCAAATGTGACCGCAAGTATAATCGCTAATATAAACGCGAATGTAACGCACTGTCAGTGAATGTGTTTTGCCTTTACGGATTATTGCCTTGGAAAACAATATATTTTATCTCCATTTGTGGATCCTACAGATGTTTCATGAGCTGACTGGTAAGATGCTTGAGGATTTTGATACTAAACAGAAGATTAAACCGAAAGAACAGATCTTGGATTATTAACAGCTAGCTCGTCGGGCAGGTTAAGTTTCCCCTGATCAACCGCTCGGCGACTTGAAAAGTTTTGTAAGACAGTTGCCTATAAGTGGTGTGAAGCACGTTACCACTGGACTGTAGAGCAGTGGAGACGTGTCCTCTGGAGTGACGAATCACGCTTCTCTTTCTGGCAATCCGTTGGACGAGTCTGGGTTTGGCAGTTGCCAGGAGAACCGTACTTGCCTGTCTGCATTGTGCCAAGTGTAAAGTTTGGTGGAGGGGGGATTATGGTGTGGGGTTGTTTTTCAGGAGTTGGGCTTCGCCCCTTAGTTCCAGTGAAAGGAACTCTTAATGCTACAGCATTCAAAGCAATTTTGGACAATTTCACGCTCCCAACTCTGTGGGAACAGTTTGGGGATGGCCCCTTCCTATTCCAACATGACCGCGCACCAGTGCACAAAGCAAGGTACATAAGGACATGGATGAGCGAGTCTGGTGTGGAAGAACTTGACTGGCCTGCACAGAGCCCTGACCTCAACCTGTCAGAACACCTTTGGGATGAATTGGAGTGGAGACTGTGAGCCAGGCCTTCTCGGCAAACATCAGTGCCTGACCTCACAAATGCTCTCCTGCAAGAATGGTCAAAAATTCCCATAAACACACTCCTACACCTTGTGGACAGTCTTTGCAAAAGAGCTAAAGGTGTTATAGCTGCAAAGGATGGGCCGACTCCATTTTAAAGCCTATGTATTAAGAAAGGGATGTCATGAAAGTTCATGTGTGTGTAAAGGCAGGTGTCCCAATACTTTTGGCAATAAAGTGTACCTACATAGCTGAAGCTGGACTCAGTTTGGTCCAAAGATATTGCAGAGGCAGGAATATCATTGGACAAAGAGCAACAGTGGATGTTCCAGGCATAAGGGGTGGAAATGTAGCTATTTGCACTCCTATAGGTCTACATGGAGTTGTGCTTCACCATGCCACAGTAGGGCCACATAGCACAGCACTCCTTTTGGATTCCCTCAGTACACTGTATGATCGCATATTCACCCAACCAGAAAGACAACACACAAGCACCAATCACACTTCTGCTGTAATATGAAATAAAGTCACTTTCCACCATACTTCCCATTCCTGAACACAGGATTTTTTCAAGTCGCTGTTGGAAGGTGTATGACAGAGACCCATAGCAGCCACTGAGTCTTCCTGAGGCAGTGGATGCAGCGGCAGAGGCATGTCATGGATGAATCTGTCACTTCAGATGCTTCTTTCCCAGCTGTTTGGCAAGAGAGCCCATTCTGTGCCATTCTGATGAACACGAGGCCTGATCCACAGGACTGGCAAGATAACGTTTGGTATTTTCAGCTGTGGTGTTTAAAGCATATATATGTTGTAATCACCTGTGACATTGGTATGAATATGTACATTATTTTTCAGGCTTTGAATGTGGATCATTTTTGTGGATTATTACCATTAACATGCATTTTTGTTTATTGAAAATGATTTGGTGTTCCATTATTGGCTTTATTCGTTACTATTGCCACGCAATTCTCATGATGGTGATTTGTTTATTTCAACACAGTGTCTTACTCAGTGCTCCATTTGGGTTACATATTTGCAAGTTTGTATTCAATTCTGACTCGGCTGTATGGTTCCGAAGGTTGCGTGTGGAGTTTTTCAGCTATTAGAAGGTTTTTCCCCTGTGTGTGTCTGATTTTGAGGATGTGGTATTAGATTACAGCCTTTGTGTATAAAGTTGTGCAACACTGGTATCATATTCTGAGGTTGAATATATCCAGTTGGGAAAAACTGTAATTGTATACGGACATTTTTCTGAACAACAGTTTTTTGGGGTTTCCAGTTTTGCAGCTGAGCATGCAAAAGACCACAGTAAACATGTTACTCTATATGCCAGCAACAGTTTTGACTGTAGTGTTTTCAGTTTTCGGCGTAGTGTGTAATAACTGCTCAGTATTTATGTAATGACTGGCTTGATGCGTGATCTGAAAGCAGTGTTTGGTTTTGTGCAAAGATAAAATGGATTTGAGTAGATTGTTTAATTTTCTTTTTGTGAATGTAGCTTGAAAATGAGGTTTTGTGTTTATGGTTTTGAGAAAATGGAAGGTTTTAGGAAATTTGCTTTGACAGTTTCAGAAAAGCTGTAACTGATGGATGGATGGATGCCCACAGACAGCAGCTTCCCTCTTTATGGCCAGTGCGTCTGGGTGGTGCTACATGAAAGCTAAGAGCTCGAGGGCGGACATCACTGCCAAGCAGGGCCTGCTGGGTAATTAGAGCGGCAACCAGGAAGAAGTGACGCATACAGTATACACTGGAGCCTCCCAGCTACCAAAAGAAAGAACTGACAGCTGGACAATAAAGTCAGAGTGAGACAGTGTGATGCATGAATACTGTGTGTGCACTAACCACAGGTCCCCCTGCTATTACACAAATTATGCCACAGATTAAGAGTCCGGTGCTCTAACCATTACTCCCTCTGCTGTTATACTCCGTACATTACAGCCCTTACATTTTCTGACTTAACAGTACTGCAGCATTTTCATACCCAAGCATTTTGTTTTCCGATTTGTGTAGGCGTGCACCAGCAGGGCCGCGGCTTGGATCTGAACCCACGACCTCGCAGCGTTGAGCACGAACAAAGGTCTGCTCCTCTTGGTGGGAGGAGGCTCGGAAACCACAGCCTGGGCAGCGCTGCCGGTCGTCATGGAAACGCTGGCCGAATCTCTGAAACTGCGGGAAGCCAGGCGTACTGACATCTCACTCACAAACTGTCTTCCTGGAGTAATGAAACAGGAAGGAGGTGGCTGGGTGCCCCACTCGGGGGGGGGGGGTGTTGGTTCACCAAGTGTACGCATTTAAGTGCATCCCACATAGAGACTGGGGGCCATAATGTAACACCCTGAAGACAGACTTGGAACAGAGGCCAGGGGCCTGATCATAAGCCCCCAGGACCTGACAGCATTAAAAGCCCCCAGGGCCAATCTGAGGTGTCGCTCCACCCTAGATCCCTAGCTGGCCAGTAAGCGGCGTTGTCTCATCCAGCCAGACCCGAGGAATTCATCTACCAAAAAAAAAATGGGCTCTCACCAAAGTCTGACAGTCAGGACAGGAAAATGAAAAGGCAAGGAGGAAATGAATATTTCCTATAATAATCGTGCGTGTGACACTTTCTGTGATCATGTATACACCGGAGCTTGAATGAGCCTCAAAGCATGTGAACAGATACATGCAGGAGAGAGTGGATCCCTCCGTGCGCCCAGATGTGACATGGACACCCACAGTGTGCACAAACCTTTCAAAGGGACGCTATGTGGAATGATCCTTCCCTCTGCTTTTCCCAGGAGTTTGGTTAAACTTGACAAAAAGAAGCATCTAGAAAATACCATTTCCAACGATAGATCTCACTGGTGGGTTAAGGAAAGTAACAGCGTTTCTATGGCGATGGTGAGTCTTTTAAGAACACACTGTGCCTCTGAAGCCTTAACCCCCCCCCCCAGCCTCCCATATCTCCCTGTCCAATACCAACCCAGCGCAGTGTGACTGACACGCAGACCAGACATAGAATTAAACAATCACACCAGCTGCTAGCCTAGCACTGAAACTGCACCATTGGGCATGGGGTCCACATGCAAGGAGGAGGGGCTCTGGACGGCCCTTCGAACCCACATCCCTCTAAGCAGAGAGAGGCCCGGAGACGAATTCACAGAGAAGAGGGCAGCCTACCTAAGCCCCCGACCCTTATTTGTATGTGTGACATCATGGCCGGAAGGGAGGGGGATGTCAATGTGGGGAGGGAGGGTCAGGTGACCGTGAAGCTTGGTATTAATTGGTTCCAGCTGTCCCATCCACCTGGGTATGCGTACGTATTAGCAAGTTAGCATGTTAGCATGTTCATCTGACAGCAACTTCACCGGATACTTTTTCTTCTCTACAATCTTTACCTGGAAATAAACCTCCTGGTCCTTTGGGGTTTCGCCATGTCACATGGCTCTAATTCAGATCATGCTGGTTAACATCCTGTCACTGTGCCTCCCCCCCCCCAACCACTGGTTTTAAAGAACATGTCCTTCCACCACATGCACAGATAGACTGAAAGCTTCCAGTCAGCATGCATGTTCTCTCAGGAACATCTTAAAACGGCTCTCACACACTGGAGTGTCAGACGGATAGACGCGCCCCCCTCACTTGCGTCTCCTCGCTGCCCGGAGGGGCTCACTAGCAGCTTGTTGCCCATGTCCTCCTGCACTCTGAGCTACAGGGGAACAGTGTGGGTTTTATTCCCAGTTTTTCTGACACAGTGCAAATGGAAGAATTCACTTCGTACTATTTCCTCCTTTCTGTTACAGATAGAGAGCCGACGAAAAGGAAGTTTCTTCCGTTTGGCCAGAAAAACGATCTGCTTTTTACTTTGTGAAGGCTTTGTGCGCCTCGTACTGTCCACGTCCTACCAGTAGGTGGCAGAGTAGCTAAGAAGCCACATTTCACTATGTTCCCTTATTATATTCAGCTGCCTGAACCCACATTATATAATATAACATAGAGACATAAGGATTGACCAAAAAATTCCAGCTACTCACCTAAGAATCAAATCCGTATCTAACATCTGTGTTTGTTTTCCCCATTTACAAGCAACATCTTTTCTATGGTCTTTAAATTTATTTACATTTTGAATATTGCTTCAAGCCACAATTATTAAAAGAATCGGATTAAATACTGAGATGCAGAGAGCTGTCTCGCACTTCGCAAAACTGCCGCCGTTTGCCAGCCAAGGAAGTCTGCAGTTAATTTGGAGACAGAGTCTGTTGAAGTTACATGCGGTACAGATGGTAAGCTTCTCCCGAGAAGCATTTATAAATGCAGCAGCATGGAGGCACTGAGCCTTTACAGAGCATGTGCAGAGTCCAGGGATAGCGGCTGAGAAACGTACAGTCACTGCCGATTCAACACAAGTGGGGCAGCATCCCAGCAAACCAAGGGAGAAGGTTCTAGAACAGGTTAGCTTTAAGGGATGCTGAACTGAACAACAATCTGCTGCTCATCCCTGGGGTTGGAGCTCGCTGAAGGGAGAGACTTGTCTTTTCAGCATGGAGAGAGCGCTTGGTTATGTCTGACTGACAGCTCAGGGACCGTCTAAAAAGACTGCTGCTATTTTCTTTTGCTGTGAAGGAATGACGGAGCCAGTGCCGCTGCTCTCGGTCCCTGGGGATTCAATCTCACATAAACACATTTGTGCCGCTAACAGGAATCCTTTTCATAAAACTATGCAATTCATAGCACAGCTGAATGTGAGACTCGGTGCCAAGCCCAAGGGAAACAGTGCCTAAAAATTAAGTAATCAGAACGAATGTACGGTTAATAATTAAAGATATCTGCCAGTTCTGTCTCATCTCTCATAATGTCTTGTGCACATCTGTGACGGACGGGGGGGGGGAGGAGGAGGGGGGAGCATTTTCCGGACCCAGGTGTGATAAGTGCCTCCCTGCTGCGGTCACAGTGGATGAGCTCCACGCAGAGACGACGGCTGTCCCCTAAGGGGCGCCATGCAGTCACTGCGTGAAACTGCTGATTCCCATCCGTCACATCCACCGGCTATGAGTCACACCCCCACTGGACCGCTGGTATGGGCAGCCACCCTGCTTTTCACACCAGCACAGCCTACATGGCTGTTATTGTATACTGCTCTGTTTTGGTGTGTATTGTATGGTGTGTCTGTTTATCTTAGTGTCTGTACTGTGGTGGATCGGCATCCCATCCAGGTTGTCCCCTGTCTCATTTTGTGGATGGATGAATTGATGGATGGATGGATGGATGGATGGATGGATGTACAGCCTGCTTGGGCGTCTCACAGTCAAGTTTGGGATTGTTGCTTTCTGGGAGCACTGGCGCTGAGACAAGGACAGAGCTTCCGTTATCCAGAAAAGGACGGAAATTTGCCAAACGGCGACAAGGTCGTCAGGTGGGCTTTTGAACAGTTGGCAGCCAATCAGAGCCTTTCGGGCACGTGCAGCTGCTTGTGGATGCGGGCTCGCGGAGCGGGGGGGGGGGGATTCGGCCTCGAATGCATGAATGAGACTTGGGACACCCCCCCTCAGATGTTCAGGGACGGGTGGTCACGGATAGATAAACGCCCTCCCTGATTTCAGTGAGGATTTCGGTAGTCCCGCGGGCAGGAAATATCTGCCCAGATACATGCGAGCCAGAATCGCTGCCTTTTAGCATCGTCAAACAGGTGACCCGACGGTAAACACACGCCGGATCACACACCTTATTCACCGCTAAGGCTACAGGAGCGCTCGTAGTTATACTGGATAGTTACTCCCACGATGCTCCTGGGCAAAGATGAAGTCAAGCGATCTCAACACGAGCGCTAAGCCAAGCGATCTGGAATCGATTAGTATGGATATGCTTAGAAACAAGCAACAAGGCAGTCACCTCAATACGAATAAATAACCGGACACCGACAAATTACATAGATCGCTACATAAACCTGTGAGGCAAAAGCATTTCATGCCCCCTGTTACCGCATAAAATTAGACTAAAAGCATGTGTGTCACAAATGACATACTAGCCAACTCTCTGCTAGGAACACGATTTAAAATTCGCACAGAAAGCAATACTTTATGCCTGGAAGTTACTTATGACATTCTTGCCCCCATCTGTAATGTCTGGCATATAATGGTAGAAACTTCAAAGTTCAGTTCCCCCACGGACCTGAAGTCTTTCAGTTCGGTCGTGCACGAAAGGTATAAATGCAACCGGATCCGGGGTCTGTAAACTTGCGTTCAACTCCAGCTCACTTAAAACGCGAAAATCCCTATAAACAAAGGAAATGCGGACGCACTCACCACGCTTCCTCAGCGCAGGGTCCCTGGACCTTCAGTCTCCATCTGCAGTCACGATCGGCCGGAGGAGACCTCTCTCCCACCCAAAGGCACGTAGGACAGCAATTCTTTCTTTTACATCTTCCCCGGGGAAGTAGCCTGCCGCAGCCCCGCAGATCTGGGCGGAGATTTTGGAGCTCCGGAGCAACGCTGACGCCCAGCGCCGCGATGTCCTGGCCGGGATCCGCAGCCGCGGAGCGCCCCAGTCCGCCGATGATCTCAATGCATGATCTCAATGCGTATGAACAAAGTTTGCGGCCAGGATGGCGAAGTCACCGCCTTCCGTGCACGTCTGCCGTGTCCTGCCTTTTAATGCATGATCGCGAATGCTCATGATCATCGGCACCTCACAAAATGTCAACATTTTATCCAGCTCTTAGCAGAATTTACATCACTCGTCTCTATAGTAACCAGGTACAGAAATACACCTAATAGCTTCAAATTTCATTTTAAAAATACTGGCTATTTTCCTTACTGGCTATTCTCCACATCTCCGCATCGTTTTCCGTTAATCGCGGTTTACTGCCTGTATTCTAAAAATATACCAGCAAGTTCATTTTTAGTCTCGAAAAGAGAGTGTTTGAGGAGTGGGTTTTGTCGGAAGGTTAAACTCAGGAAAAGCACGGTGAGGAATCTCGAAATATAGCGGCCGATAAATCACTATGAGCTGGTCAATTTTTCTTTCTGGATGCAACTCTATAAATGAATGGAAAATAAAACAAATTAAATAAAAACTAACTCCATAATGTACGAACTGCGGTCATTTAAAGGTGACAGATCCCAGTCTACTGGGGAGATTAATTCCCTGCCTGCAGTGATTGAGATAAATACGATACTTCTGATTAAAATTAACAGCTAGTCGAGCTCAGGACCCCCCCCACCCCCCACCGCCCGGGGTGGTTGATAAGCTGTTAATTCAACGTGTTGTAATTACAAATTCATTTATGTTCTACACTACACTCTCAGAAAGAAGTGTACAATTTTCTATATTTGTTTGTCACTGGGGCTGTACCCTCAAAGGTCTACCAATTGTACCCTTTGCTGTAGGTAATTGTACCTTTTAGGGTACAGTAATGGACGGAGAGGAATATTTCTATACCATTGATAATATGTTAATTCTGCTTGTACCTTTGAGATGTTCCACAGAGTCCATTTCTGTACATTAAAAGGTATATTTACAAGGGTACAGCCCTAGTGACAAGCAAAGGTACACATTTTACTATTCCTTCTGAGAGTTTAGGGACACAGGAATCGGGGGGGATGGAGCAACACGTACCCCCAATATTTCATTTAACTTCATTCACCCTGACCCCCCCCCCCTCAAAAAAACGTAGATCTTTACATTTTTAAATTGTCTCCCTAATATTAAACTCTTATGCCCTTGTTCGCTGCTATTTGGCATTAATGTCATGTCATCCTTGATCATCATGCACAAGTAAGTTTAAATGCTGCCTTTTCTTGTCTCTGGATTAGCTCTTGACCCATGTCTTTTTGGAGGGCCTTGCGGTCAGAAGTAAAGCTCATTTCAGACCATAATTACACAGCTGCAATCTGTAATGGGTTTCGTCAATCTGTAACATGATTTTATGAATCTGTATATGGATTTATCAATCTATCAAGACTTTACCATTCTGTAATGGTGCTTCTGTATGTAACGAGACTTTTTCAATATGCAGCAATCTGTAAAGATACTTTATCCATTTGTTAACAGGCTTCATCAATCTGTAATGAGACTTTATCGGTGTATAACAGGATTAATCAGTCTGTAATGAGACTTTATTGGTCTGTAACAGGATTAATCAATCTGGAAGATTTTATTGATCTGCATCAGGACTACATCAGTCTTTAACAGGATTAATCAATCAATAATGAGATTTCAGTCTTTAACAGGGTTCATCAGTCTATAACAAGACTTCATTGATCTTTAAGTGATCCATCAATCTGTAACAAGACTATCAATATGTGATGAAACTAACATCTGTAACAGGATTCATCAGTCTGTAATGAGACTTCATCAGTCTGTAACAGGATTTCAAATTTAATGGGATTCCTCAGTCTGTAACGAGACTTGATCAATCTTTTATGATATTCATTAATTCGTAACAAGACTTCATCAGTCTGTAATGAGACTTTATCATTGTGTAACAGGATTCATTAGTCTGTAAGATTTTATTGATCTACAACGGAATTACATCCATGTGTAACTGGACTTATGTATTTTCTCTTTTTATTATTGCTGTTCTCTCACGGGATTTGCTATACTAGAGGGGAAAACTGCGAATTATTCAGTGTGAGTTCGAGCAGTGACTTTGAGCTTAAATAAAATTCTTTAAGACTGGAGCCTCAGAGTCTTTCCTGGTTATCTTTTAATCTGCCCCATCAGTTTGGTGAACTGGAAGGCACAAATTTAAATGACAAGTGTAATTAGAAATGGAGGGGGGGGGAGGGTTAGGGACTGGCCTGGATCAACTTGTTCAAGCTTCCTGAGGCCCTCCCAGTGTTACCATCAGACCAAAAACCTGCTTGCAGGTCCACAGAGGTATTTAGGGAATAAACTGCCTTTTGCCGACTGCTTGTGAGCACCTCAAGTTTGTCAGGGACACTTGGTTGTTGTCTTGTGGTGGGTAGCAATTGGCGTTTAACATATTGCTGCTTCTTTTATATTATGGTATGCTATGATATATTGTACACTGGAATTGGGCTTGGCAGGGGTTTGTTAATTGTAATTTATTGTAATTACCATTCCACCAAACATCTCCTCTGGCCAGGAACACCGAGGACCACCTACTCGCAGAGTATGGGAATAAGTGTGATTAAGGTGAATCTTCAAACATTGCATTGGCATTAACGGCATCCATTTTTATTACTACACAAGAATAATCGAGCTTGTCGTGGCCAGTGATGCAGGCCCACCTCTCGGAACTAAGTCAGCTCTGAGCCCAGCTGATGGGGGCCCTTGGGGCAGTTCTGTAGGGACAAGCTGGAAGTGGATCCTTGTCCTTGAATCCCCTCATTGCAATTCAAAATGAGTATCATAGGTGAAGTTACATCACCAGTCCCTATGGGTAACAGATAAACTTTAAGTCTGTCACTTCTGGGAAACTAAACGCTAGACTTATGCAACGCAACTCGATAATTCCTACCAGACCTCTGGTTTTAATTAATCACAACTTAATGCTTAAATAAATAATGGCCTTTAGAAAGAGAGCTGTTTCTCAGATGTCGCCCTGAGGACATGGGTTCATACGGGGTGGTGTTCTCCAGTGCCTGGGGGCAGTTAGCAGTTTTTGCGAAGCCTCTACTTGACCATTAGATCCAGATCTTCAACAGATGTGCTTTGCTGAAGGACAGTGAGTACACCTTCTGCTCACAGACCCAGCATCTGCCCCAGCCTCCTGAATGCTACAGAGGGAAGCATGCAGGGTCACAGTATGTATATATGAGCAGAGGTGTAGTAACAGGAGAGGCAGGGCAGGCAACTGCCTGGGGCCCCGAGCTCAGGGGGCCCCAATGTCGGCTACTTATATAGCACCTTGCAATGACAAATCTGCTTTATTTGTGTATTCTGTTTCCTACAAAAGTGAAAATAAAGGACTTTTGTTTATTAAATCCTCTTTGTTGATATTATTAATTTAGACAACATGCTAAAATAACGCTAATAAATTTTGCCATGTCAGGGGAGGGTGTGTTGGAGGGCCCCATAGAGTTTTTTTTTGCCTAGGGCCCCCAGAGTTCCTAGAATCGCCTCTGTATATGAATGCCGTTTATTGTGCCTGCCTGTGTTTACCGATGCAGAAATCACTCACATTGCCCCCTGCAGGAGGTGCTGTGGAATGCGGCCTGCCCCCATACCATTCCACACCTCAGGATGCCAGTGATTCCTTACTACTCTGCCCACCCCCCAGGTCTCCGGCCCACCCAACCCCAACCATTCCGGCTTCCCTCATCTGAAAGCACTAAAGTCTCATTGGACAGCCACCTCAGAACCTACAAACCCACATCTCATTGGACAGGGGGCCTGCTGGAGTGCAAGTTAGATTCCTTCGTTTAATTTTTTTCGTGGATCTGCGACCTTCCTGCAAATACTCTCTGGGTCTCCATCTCTCTTTTCCTCCATGTCTCCGGGTGTGGATTTGGATGGAGACGGAGAGGTCTCCTCCAAAATGCTTCATGAGGTCACAATGTTGTAAGACAGACTTGTCTGCAGACATCCCACATGGGAATAAATATCTGAGTTATGGCTTAAAATGTCACTAAAATGCAAGCCACCTTCAGGCAAAACAGTGGGTATTCTGACAACAGCCCATGCAAAAGCCGGGAATCTCCAAGGTGACCTTAAAATCCTCAGGCCAAAGTTGTGCGGCAAAAAAAAGCTTCATCTTAAAAGAGGGCTTTGAATCCAGCCAGTCCTGGGGTTAAACATGTTAATCACCTTACACAGAGTGTCACTGACTTTAAAACAGGCACTGACCAGGGCTGAATCTCAATACCAACAACGCAAAGACCATCCTTGTGGTCTTGGCAAGACCAGTCTTGCGAACTTGCCTTCCAAGAATGATCTTAAAAGATCACGAGGACAGAGAACGTGCCAGTTGTGGATTGAGACAGATGTGTACTTGCTGCGCCACAATGCGATACACCCAGCTGGTTACCCAGGCCGTAATTTTTATTGTGGTATTTAATAAATAACACTTAATTCAAATGTCCAGACTAAATTGCTAATTATTCCTGGTATGACTATTTGTGTTTTTTTCACACTTAAAATATTCTTATTTATTTCAGCTCTGCACAAGCGCTATATGTGGGTGCCAATGATTCCAGTTCAGCAGTCTCACAAACCAAAGAAGTGAAAAAAAGTGGGAAAAATACTATCTGACAGGAACAATGAAAACGTTACTCTGATTAAGGTAACCCTGGTGCAACAGCACGCAGTGAATCATGGGATTGTTCTCATTTGGCATGGATGCACCCAATGCATCCTTGATATTTGGGGCGGAGCAAGACAAACATCCGGGGATTTTCACCATCCTCTGATCTTGTGATTTTAGTATAGGAAGTGGTCTTCGGCATTGAAACATAATGTAAAACGGATACACGAGAACACAAGTACGGTCAAGTACGCATATTGAGATTCAGCCCAGATGCCAGGGAAAATTGTGGGACAACCAAAACGCTTGCTGGGTTTCCACCTCTTCCTGAAGAGACCTCTGATAAAATGGTACACTTCTTAATATTACCAAGGACAATACACTGTCTTCCAAAGCACTGGTTACAGTTTGCTACTTTCATTTGCATTTAGACCTTACAGAGCCAAAACCGTTTGTAAATGACAGAGCTCGTTATCTTCATTCTGTGTGTTGGTCTGGGAGCCATACCTTTCCGACGGCAGGAGTTACCCTAGAATGACTTATGGACCAGCTATTCCTGTTTGACTGAACGCTCACGGACTCAATGAATTATCCTAGGTCATTAGACCAATCTGACATGGGAAATTGTAAAGTTTTACTGTCAAATTTTGAATCGGACGAAGCACAAAGGAACATAAGTAGATTGTTAATCTGAGTCAGCCGAGTGCAGTGACTTCATAACTAAATTAAATATTTTAAAGACTGAAGCGCTGAATAGTTTATACCCTCTTTAAAGATTGAAGGGGATTGAAGACTTTGTTAAATCCACAATTACAGTGTGACAGATGCTGGCCTTGGGAGCTGGTTTTATTTTCTCAGGTTAAAGCCGGGGCTATGGGTTAGGATGCCATGTCTGTGATCGGAAGGTTAAAATCCTGGCTTGGTGGTGTGATACGTCACTGTTAGGCAGGGCCGGCCCGTGGCATAGGCGATATAGGCAAATGCTAAGGGCGCCATCTATCCAGAGGGCCCCACAAACGGAGGAAGAAAAAAAGTGTAACATTCCACTATTCTTAAAACTAGTTGGTATTAATGTGTCTTAATAGGGAAAGCCCGATGAATTTACCTGCTTAGTAAAGCCTATTAAGTATTAGTAGTAATAATAATAATGATATGTAACTTTCCTATGAGGCCACCGCGGCGCAGCTCGGCGCCCCCCTCCCCCCGCCATGCCGCCCCCCTCTTTCGTCTAATTAGCTTGTACCTGCTACTTGGGGGCAGGGCCGGTCAATCCTACGCGACATAGACGATTGCCTAGGGCGCCAACTTCTGAGAGGGCACCAAACTGAAAGCAAATTTAACTTTGCCTCAAGCGGGGGGCGCTGGCGCTGATGCTCGCCTAGGGCACCACACCGGCTAGGACCGGTACTGCTGTTAGGCCCTTTAGCAATTCTCTTAGCCCCAAGTGGCTACAGGGACCGGCAGATACTTTCTTAAAAATGGATGTTGTTCTTAGATAGAAGTGCATAATAAATAAGGAAATTATGAGTCCCAGAAAAAACAGCGTCCAATGGCAGGTCACCACCAGGATTTTTACACACTTATCCAAACCACAAATGATGTCAGTCCAGCGAGTGGTGGCTTGCACCAATTATATAGCTCGTTCAATCAAGCGCTGAAGTGCTCAAGTAAAATATATGTGGCTACCAGGATCACAATGCTGAGATCATGTGACCCAGCTGATGGAAACTTTATGAGAATATTTATTTATCCTCCTCGAAAGGGCATTTTCCACTTTTAAGGTAAAGATTCATGGATATCAAGTCTCGGCGGGGTCGTGTCTGATGTCATTAATCGACATTCTATTTTTAGAAAGTCTTCCCTGTTTTCACCCACCCGGCTCCTTTCTCTCTGCGATTTTACGTAACACAACAGTCATCATTTTAATCGCTAAATGGCTTCTACATCACATCAGACATAGATAACATACCGAAATTAATTTATCCTTCAAGAAACGCGTAATTAAAAACCTGCTTTCAACTCACAGCTTAGCAGCGACTCCTCGTGGTGGCTTAAGCGCAGTGCAGGATTTTCAGAGAACAAAAACATTGGAAAGGTGTACAGAATATACGTTTCCTATTAATAATGGCCCCACTGCTCTTTAAATAGGCATAGTTTTAGACAGCTTTTGACTTAACTGTTATTTATTTTCATGTGGTGATTATACATCAATTCGTTCTTTTTTACCAGGCAGCGGCGTACAGTATATTACCTGTAACCGAATTCGACCCGATCTATATATTTTAAGATACGTATTGGTGATACCTTGGTGCAACTTCGTGCTTTAGGTCATATTTGTGATGACAGATAATAAGACACCTTGACCTTTGTTAAACTGCATTCTTCTACGGTGGTGATTTTAAAACGTATAGTATAACAAATGTGCTCTGTAAGCTTCGCAACGCTGACACCCTGTACATGCACTGGGTAATACTGGCATCACCTTCATCACAGTGCTGGTGAGGACCAGCCAGAGAAGTAACCGGAATCGCAGATTTTTTTTTTTTATTAAATGACATTGCGGATTACAGCATTCGCCCGAGGGCTGTCACAGTCTGCACAGGGAATGTTATTCCAATACAAAACCCCAACTGCAGTGTACTCTTCAGTTACACTCTTGAATTCAAATTAATAGTGAACGCAGCAAGCTCAAAACAGCAAGAATCACATGCATCTACTCATCCACAAACAGCAATAAATACAATATCGATATACTTATTCCTTTATTATTTGGATCTATAGTCTTTAATTTGACACACAATAATTATTTGGGATAAACGAGATACTGAAGTACCGTAAACAAAGGACTTTTATTTTGAAGTCACCTTCCGGAGTGTTGCACTGTCACTTATGTCAGATCACTGCTGCGAACCGACTTGCCCGGCGCTGGATCCCTGTCGGTCATTATACTCGCCCGGGTCCTCAATGTCGCAGGGATCACATACGGAGATGCATCTCTTTTCAGCGATCGCTTTCTTCCTGACGGTCGCGACAGCCTATTACATTTACACCCCACTGCCAAGTGCGATTTCCGAGCCGTGGAAAGTTATGCTGCTGGATGCAGGAATACGCTTCGTTATGAAAATGGTAAGAAATACACTATACACACATACACATTTATGCATCTAGAAATGCAATTTCCCGTGCATGTTACTGAGTTTGGGATGTAGGTGTCGAATACTCGTTTACAGTAGCTGACATAGCCTAGCACGCACCGCAGGCTTCCATTTGCCCCCATCGATTTCGAGTACAATGTATAGACCATCGTTACAAATATCGCCTGTGTTTCTGTCTCTTAACGGGGTTTGCTTAATCCCACAGACAGGGATCATATATGAAAGAGGCTCCTTGTGAAACATCATTTCAGTCTTAAACACCATTCTTACGGAAGTAGTTGTACCTAGAATGGTTCGGTATGTCGTTTGTAAAGTGATTTGTTCGGACAGGATATGTAACGTCCCTGAATTACTAGAGATGACAGAGGTAAAATGAATCCTGTCCGTTGATTTTAACCTCAGAATTAATTCGATTACATGAAGACCCCAGGTAAAACTAGTTCCATCCGAATAAGGCTTTACTGCGGGTCGGGAAACTTTTCCTAATTTTTGTGCGGGGGGTACGTCCTGTCAGCCCAGATCTCCATCACCCCCACGGTCACCTCAGGCCAAGTCCTCACCTGCCTGAACTATCAAGCACTCCGTAATCCTACTTTGGCGTTTCGGGAGCCGCGGACCTAATCCAGTCCCTAAAAATGTTATTCAAAGACCCCTTGTCATTCATTCCGTGTAGGAACATAAGTAAAGCAGTTCTGACATTCATGCCCGAAGCCATATTTAATCACGAAACGCATTTTACCCGTTTTACTGGTTTCCATTGAACAAATGTAATGGTTTGTATTACCAGCTAGCTGTTCTCTTTCAATGGAAGGGAGTGGTTCTACTGGTGAGTAAAGCAGACCAGTGTAACTGGAATCCAGCTGGTAATATGTTGTGCTTAACTGTTAATATACTTTATAAATCCTTTGAATAAATAAATGCCTATCTTGTTCATATTAATTTTATTCATATTTTTTGTGTATGGATGGTAGGGTCACTTATGTACCGATATTGTGGGACCCTGTTGTGTATTCAGGGAGGCAGGGGGTTTGAGGATAATTTTGTCCCAACCAGTATTGAACCAAGACCAACACCCTTGATAATGTCAGCTCGTTTTGCCTGATTATGTGTACACAGGGATAATTCCCCAGCTCAAATGAAGTTTAAGTCTTGCAACATTTCATTTTCTTGAATTCAACCTTGTTTTATAATTGTGTGTGTTTGTGCTTGTGTGTATGGGAGAGGGGGGACAGAGGATTGTGGGTATAGTTAGTTGAGTTTGAGGACAAATTTTCCTCGTCTTGGTGTAAGTAGGCATGCAACTCTTAATGGGGGGGGGGGGGCTGCCTGTTTGGCTTGAGGGCGGCTGACTGGGTGAGAGCAGTGCTGACACATGAACAAAAGCTCGGTTCTGGCTGAGCCACGCCCCTCCAGGAACAGTCAGCTGACGCAGCCATTCAACCTCTTCAGCTCTGCACACACTTGCAGGAACTTGGACCCATAAATCACTGTGGAGACCATGTGACTGATCATGTGATCTTCCCCCCAGGGATACCTTGTGGAAGACCTCGGCCTCAGTCACCACACCCGGGTTCTGAACTTTGCCGTGGACCACCTGGAAGTTCTGGCCCCACAGTCGAGTGAGGGGGTGCGCGTCACCGACACTGTCTTTGCCGGGCTCTGGGTTCGCGTGTTTGAGTCCACCCGGGAGCCGGGGGGGCAGCTGAAGAGGGGCCTGCTCTACTTCCATGGAGGCGGATGGGCGATGGGCAGTGGCAGTAAGTGGAAAAGAGAAACCACCCCAAATATAGGCGATGTGAAATCTTCTTTACTAACCCTGCCCCCCTCCATAAACCCAAAAACTGGCAACATATAACCTTCCTTACTAAACCAACACCCCCCCCCACACACACACACAGGCAATATGAAACCTTACAAATAATAGCAACAGTAATGACAATATTTTGCTGTGATGCCTTCAGTCCCTCAGGAATGAGATTCTCTGTCTCGACAGGGATGCGATCCTATGACCAGCTGTGCCGCAGGATGGCCCAGGAGCTGGACGCGGTCGTTGTGTCTGTTGAGTGAGTGCATCCTCACAGGAAGTGCGCTTTCCCCTGCTTGAGGCCTGTTTGGTGACATCATACTGATCCATTCCTCTGTGCCCCTTGCAGTTATCGCCTGGCTCCGGATGTGGTCTTCCCAGGTCAGTACTATGATGCCATCCAGGCTGCCTGGCACTTCCTGCAGCCCGAGGTTCTGGCCCGGTACTCAGTGGACCCAGGCCGGGTGGGCGTGACCGGGGACAGCGCCGGGGCTAACCTGGGTGCCGCGGTGGCTCATGAGGTCAGTCACGTGTTGCAGCAAAGACCTCAAGATGAGGGCCAACAAAGACCCCTAAGTCTCTCTGGCCTTCATGTGATCCAAGCATGCTAATCTTTTGGCAATAGGAATTACCGTATTGGCCTGAATATAAGACAACCCCACTTTTTGGCAACTTTTTTTAGAAAGAAAGTTTTTAGATTTCCAAATCTTACCTTTACAAATAAAAATTATTTTATTTGACGAGAACATATAATAAGTTAATGAGCAACCACAGCTTAAAAAGCAAACACAGGCAATTGATTACAAGTGTATTAAACAGCAAACTTATTTGGGAGGGGTGCAGAATGTTATCGATGCAGCAGACCCACATGCAGAGGGTAAAAAAACATATTGCGGAGAAAGGTTGGGCCATATTAATAACTGATATGACGGCTCTTTTAAAATGAATGTTACTGTCTTTATTAATAGACACTATTGGTTTAATACTAGCAGCAGCACAGCCAGGGACGCCAACAATTTACATGACAGTCAGGGAAACACGCGAAACACACGCATTGCCAGGGCTGCCAGGCTCTCACGCATCTGGCATGATGCTCACGCGTTCAGACTCTCACGCTCAAGCAAGAAATCTTACGGCAAATCTACATTATGATAAGTCAAAACACTCGTTACGGAATATCGCATTTGGGGCCATCTATTACCTTTTTTGTCTAGATCCTGATTGTAAGATGAGACGACGTTTTCAGATATATTTTGAGAAAAAGAAAAAATCTGGGCAACATGGCTTAAATGAATACAGGGCTGTTCTCCATTAACATAAGTCATCCGTTACAACAAATAGTTACATAAGTCAAAAATTACCCCCCGCCCCGCACCTTACTACTTAACACATCTTTCTGCAAAAAACACATATGCCAAAAATATACTAGTACTCAAATAAATATATTTTGTCTATTATCACTGATTCTGATGACCAGCTAACCTCTGGTCTCCTGTACTGGTTATCAATATCGGTGAAATCATGCAAAAATATGTATTGGTTACTGGTACAGGTCAAAATATGCACATCTGTGCAGCATAGGTTTTATTTATTATTCTGAATATTTTTCACAGAAGCCTGGATTTACTGAAGTCTTATTTTCAGATGTTCTCCAGTTGATCTCATCTTTCCAAACAGGTCGCTATGGACTCTCAGGCACCTATCAAGTTCCGGGTGCAGGCCCTGATTTACCCGGTTCTGCAAGCCCTGGACTTCAACACACCTTCCTACCAGCAGAACCAGGCAGTTCCCATACTGTACCGCCCTCTCATGGCCCGGTTCTGGCTGGAATACCTGGGCGGAGACCTGAGCTACATCCAGCCCCTGCTGGCTAATGACCACGCAGCACTGGATGTGAGCCAGCTCACCTCACACCGGGCCAAGCTGAACTGGACCCGGCTGCTGCCGGCGGCAGTCCGCAAGAACTACGAGCCAGTGGTGCCGCCGCGGGGCTCCGTGCGGATGCTGGAGGAGCTTCCGGGCCTGACTGACCCACGGGCGGCCCCGCTGCTGGCCGAGCAGGAGGTGCTGGCCCAGGCCCCAACCACCTACATCCTGACATGCGAGCACGACGTACTGCGGGATGATGGCCTCATGTATGGGCGCCGCCTGGAGGAGGCAGGAGTGGCCGTCAGCTACGATCACCATGGGGATGGTTTCCATGGCTGCCTGTCCTTTGCCTTCTGGCCCGCCTACCTGGAGGTTGGAATACGATGCGTACAAAACTACATACGCTGGTTGGGTGAAAATCTGTAAACAGCCTTGCCCAGCCCCACCCACTTCGCCTGGCTGCACCCTACCCTGCTGAGCCCCACCCACCCAGGACATGTCGTCGTTGGTTTACGGGAAAGCCGGTGTGTGGTCTCATGGTGCTGGTTAAAAAATTACGGTCACCGCTTTTAAGAGAAACTGCGGACTTTTTGAGAGTGTGGTGTGTGTAAATGAGAGAGTGTGAGAGAAAAAGAGAGAGAGAGAGAGAATGAATGGGGTAAAATCTGTCAACATACATCACCAAGAAAAACGTATCACCTCCGACTTTAAGGACTCACTTTGAGTTTCTACCTATGTATATCTTTTTTAAAAAAAGTCTTCACAAAGAGTACTGAAATGCAATGTCTACTGACAGCTTCTTCTTTTAAACATGATTAACACAGACACACTGCATAAACCCTTCAGCCTGAAGAACAAGCTGTACAAGATCAGAGAACAGCAAACTCAGACATTCCTTTTTATGTGGCTCTGTTGCTTTCGGTTGCCTTGTCATGTGACCAGTGTCATGTGACACCTCCAAGGTATGACTAGAATGTTTTGTATATTTATAACATATATAGCTATGTAGACAACCCAGGGTTTGATACAAAGAAATGTGTGCATGTTTTAGGATTACATATGAACAGTGTTTATATGTAATCTAATTTCTTCTGGGGTTCCTTGACGCTGGATAGTGCATCTTTTGGTCTATGGATTCAGGAATGTATCAGAAGCAGAGTGTGACACAGACTGACATGGGAGTACAGGCAGCCATGTCCACAGTGACACAGCATGACAGCTACCTTGCGATGGTGATCACACTGGAGACAGGAGCGTGCCATGTAACACTGATCCCAGCAAGCAGATATTATGATCACTCTAGCTTCTGGAACACCCTTCCTCTTTTTTCTTAACAAAACTCTTCAAACCATGATGAAAAAAGCCATGAAACTTGCCACCGGTATGTATGACTCCTAAGGGCCTATAAAGCTGTTTGTTTGAATGGCTGTCCTTTGGGCAACCTAGATGGCACCCCTGGAATTAAAACAACAAAGTGCATTGTTTGGACGTGGTGGCTTCTGTGAGCCGGGGTGGATATGCTCTGATGCGGCAAAAGGAGCCATCTGAGGTTGCGGAGCAATTGCAGCCACCGTTGTTTCCATATTGAGGTTAATAATAATAATATTTTAATAGCAAGAATCCCAGGCTGGTGATAGTAATCTTTTGTAATCTTCTGTTCATTATTACCTAATCTTTTATCTGGGATCTTTTGCCACATGAATGTTAACATAATTCAGCTGCACCAGCGAAGGTCAGTAAACATGTTAACTCCGGCAGCCTTAATGAATAGAGCCGGAGCGCTCAGCCAGTGACCTCGGATGGCCGGACGCTCTCAGGATGCCTTCAGCGTGGTTAAAAGCCAGGGGTCGCTGTTGTCGTGGTGATCTTACTCTTCATCCAGAACCACAGAACGTCAATTCTCTTTTCAATAAAACAAAGAAGCTGTAAAATTCGAGCTAAAATGTTTTGTTTTTTCACCTTACGGCGGAGATCAAAGCATAACTTGCGGCTGACTTGTTTATTTTGCCACTTGGAATTGGTCCTAAGACCCATGTCTTTTAGAAGAGAAAGCCTGGATATTTCATGTTCCTGAAAAAGCCAGGAACTTCAGCCCAAACCCTTCCTGTTAAACATTTATTGTTTTGCTCTCTGCATGTGGGGACCCGTCCCATGAAGCAGCCACACCCACTCAAACAATGTATAAATAATTACGAATCATTAGTATTCATAAATATAACAAAAACCACAGTAATATTTCTATAGTTGTAAATATAAAGCACGGCATATGACCGGCAGGTATAAAAATGAATCGAAGGTGTATATGTAGATTTAGTCCTACGAACCAGAGACCGTAAGAGTTTAAAATGAGAGACGTCCCGTGTACACAAAGAGCCCTTGCACCATTATTCCTGCATGTGGGGTTACACTATGGATCCAGTGCAACAGAAACACGCCCGATTAGCCTGTGGAATGAAGGGGGGCTGGATGAGCTCGTTCATGTGGCGTCCTGACTGTACTGTTTTCCATGGGGAGCCGTTCCTGCAGCAGAAACACAGACTGGAGGCGTCAGTACTGTTGGGGACAACACACACAGAGGGACGCGCAGCGGTGCGCGAATGCTGGCCTTGTCACGTCTCACTGCCACCCCCTCCTGGCGGCGTGCCAAACTGCGGGTGT
The DNA here is from genome assembly GCA_026777985.1 of Mormyrops attenuatus. NCBI lineage: Eukaryota > Metazoa > Chordata > Actinopteri > Osteoglossiformes > Mormyridae > Mormyrops > Mormyrops attenuatus. Next base: position 25,420,724 of record JAODKC010000082.1, read on the forward strand.
AACTCAGGCCCTTTGCTCCAGGTTTCTATGGTGTCTGGGAAAACGGAACTTGTGAAAGTGAAAGTGCGCGCAACCCCCCCGTCGAATGTCTTTCCACACTCACTGCACCTTGGATTACTTGGAGGAACACGCCTCAGATGGGCCAAGGTTGCAGATTCGATTGCAAAACGAGGAAGTTTCCGGGATCAGGACCGGTCATGTCCCGCCTGAATTTATGCATAAAGACATATATGATTATCGATTGTTGTGTCCCTTAACACACAGCTGCTCTTGGGACTGGCTGACCCTGCTTTTTCAAAAAATAAGGGTCTCCTCAATAAATAAAATGTAAAGTGAAATGCAACAATAACACGCCTACTCTGACGCCCACGGCAGCAGCTGGATGCTGGATGACCATGAGGCCTTGCAGCTTGATCCAAGAGCTCTCTCCAGGACGTGGATTACCCCCCCATGAGAATGGCACCGCCCCTCCTCCGGGGCCACTGCGCTGGCCGAAACCAGTGTGACCTCATGAGAAAGCGTGAAGTGCATCTGGCTCGTGTTTATTAATCGATTTTTTTTATTATTATAGTGGAATCACACAGATGTTGTTGTTGCTCCAGCCAGTTCCTGAGAAGACTACTGCCATTTGGAGGTAATGATGTGTGCCAAAACAACTGGCATGCGAGCGTGGAACTCACGGAACCGACACCTCGTTTTCAATCGAAATCTAGCGCTACAGGAAACTGACCCCCGTTGCTTTACGGCTGTTATCAGTGACCCCCGCAGACACTGATTAACACCTTTTTTCTAAAGCCAATACGCGCTGGTCAGGAAAGATAACAGACCGTGGAGCTGGCACAATGTGAAAGAAACGGACTTACTAGCCGAATTCAGTAAGAAACGGGTCGAAACCACCCGTAGAAAAAAAAGCTATCAGTGCAAGTTACTCAAAGCGCCTGGGAAGGGCGCCCGCGCAGAAAAGCACTGCAAAATCACAAAGGGCTCAGTGCAGGTCTCAGGAAAACATGAAACCCGATTCTAGATCTGCAGTGACCTGACAAAGGCAAACCCGCCCCCTTGTGTGTGCGCGTCGTGTGCGGGGGCGTGAGTGTGTACCTCGCGCTTTTGAAAGACGCGAAAGGCAGGATCCACCTTAACAGAGCACACCCTTTCCCTGTGCCAGCGAAAATAATCCGCGCCAAGTGAACTTTGCTTTTTTGGGAAAGTCCCAGATATTCATCCGACCCGACTGGATAACTGCCTTTTTCCAATTTCACGGTTCCAGCCCGTTCGCCCTCTGACTGTACTTGCGAGCAGTGTTTATAAACCAGACCTCAAATCAGCCAGATCTGCTGGGTTTGCAGAAAACCCTGCACGACTCCGTCCGAGAAAACGCCAAGAGTCATTAAAGCAACCCTAGCAGGGGAAAGACGCCATAATATTCCTCCAGGTTATGACAAGATGTGCATGTCATTCAGACAAACCGATACTCGTTCCTTTTGGAAGTATACGTCACCGTCTAAATGCCACAATTAGTAACTTAAGAAACTTCCTTTCCCTGAACGTTTCGTTAGGGGATCCTCAACGTGTAAACTGCTTTAATTCAACCAACAAGGAAGTAGGTGGTAGCGCAGGTAATCACACTAGACAATCCTTCCTGGCCCCATTTAATTACAGATGGCGTTATTCTTTTTCACATAGACCTATTCTGTATTAGTGGCATTTTGATGTCTAATTAAGTTGCATAGAGGTATGCATCTATTACACCGAATACTTAAACATTAATTTAATAAAATGGAGAGGTCGATCTTATAGATTTTATTCGTTATTTTCTACCCCGACATAGAAATCAATGAAAATATTTAGGAAATAAACACTATACAATACCAGTGAAATATGCTTTTTATGAACCTGCTGGGATACCCTTGACATTATTAGGGCGGGTTACCAAGCGTGCTGAAACTCGGGCGCAACCTCGATCTTATGTATTTATAACTGGATTACCCATCATAAGAACGCCGATGCAGTGAAATACAAAAAAACAAAAAAAAACTCTTCCTTATCGGAAAGAAAGCAGGGCGGCCGTCCTCTTCCCCGTTCCTCGGCCAGGCTCCGCCTCTGTCCGCCGCTTCCCTATTTACTGCCGCGGGAGGCTCCACCGCAGCTTTGGTCCCGGTGCAGCAGCGGTCACGATGACCGGCTCCGGCTCCATGCAGTGCCTGGGGTTCTTGCTCCTCGCCGCCGTTCTACTGCAGACCGTCGCAGTCGCCGTCACCTTCATTTACTTCAACAACGTGTTGGCAACGGTAAGGGGGGGCAGGCATAATTTCAGCGTTTATTTGTGGGGGGAGCATACGACCTGTTGCATATCTGACATGCATGACCTGTTATGCAATAAAAGGAATAAATTCGAAATGCAATTATTATGAGGGTGCAATTATATGGACAATGAGCCTTTTGGCGGGGCGGAGGGGTGTTGGAGCTTGCAGGAGTTTCCTTTTGGATGTTATTGTTTTTTTTAGTTTTATCCCACCGTCAGAATTGCTGGAATGCTGGCAAACGTGTGGTATCGGTTATTTTTAGTTGGGTCGTTTGCATAAAAACGCTGCAAGCTGCTCTTTTTCGCGCTACCTTTAGTCATGCTGGACACTTTCCAGCATCCGAGCCGTGAGCTAGAGCGATTTAAGGCGGACCGGGCTTAAGACAAGGGCTGAGGAGCTACACTGCCGACGGTCCTCCAAAGAAACAAGAGTTAAACAGTAGAACTTGGTACTTTCGGTTTCAGAGAAAACGCAACTGTTTTCCCCAGTACTATATTTATGTTATCATTAAGACAAGGCGAACGTTATCGATACCAGGGGAAGATTCTTTAAATTGTTTACCGTTCTATTAGCTTTGAGCAATTACAGTTATCTCCGAAATACTTTGTTAGTAAATGTCACGACAAGATAAATTAGAGATAAGTATCAGATCGCCAAAGTTACAGTAACTGAAGAATACATACAAAACACTTAATAACAGCTATAACCAAAGTCCATCACCACTTTACTAACACATTAATTTTTATGTAAAAAACTACCATATATCGTTTATATTTCGTAATATAGAACGCTTCAAATGCCGTAAGGACTTCTGTCAAAGAGTGAATGGTGTTTAGAGTGTGTTAAGGCCAAATATGGGATTTGTCACACTGTTGCAGGGTGAGATAACAGCTAGACGCGTTTCTTTCATCTGTTTTTTTTTTTTTTAATTCCAGATGAAGGAGACCTTCTCCCGGAGCAGCATCTCCTGTCTGATGCGCTCCAACCTCCGCACCGTCAAGGGCTCGGACCCAAGCGCCGAGGCAAACGGCGATCCCTGCTGGACGGTGACTAAGCAGCTGCACTTCCTCATTGAGAAGGTATCGGCGCTGCGCACAATGGGCCCTTATATCGGCCAAACGCACGGTATCTCCGCATATCCGCGGGCGAGTCTGACAAAAGACATTCACGTTTCCTCATTGTTCCAACTTGTTCATAAAGAATCAAGTCTTTGTATTAATAGATCCAGTTTCTGATATTTCTTACCAGACCATGTCAAATCGCTACAAGAAAGAAATATCAGCAGCAGTGAAAGGTACGTTCATGATCTGAACCCCGAAGAAAAATCACTTGTGACCATAACCCTGACAACCAAAGTGAAAATAACATCGGTGTTAACTCGCTCATAGATGAGGTGTCGCGGGTTTTGCCGTCACTGGTGATCGAGGAGCAGGAATTCCCCACTCGACCCGAGATTGCCGCTCATGTGACCGGGACCTCGATGACGGAAGTTCCTGGAGTCAGACAGAGTGAGTTTGGGACCAAAACATCAACCACGTGCACCTCTCAGCTGGAAATCACCAGGTTTATCAGCCCACGTTGAGCCTGATCTGTCAAAAACACACCCTTGGCGGAGAGAAACCCTTATTTTGCAGTGCAGAAGTTAATGCATGTAGGATTAAATAACCTCTCCGGGTTCGAGCAATAAATACACATTTCTGTGTGTGATTTTTAACCAGGACCGCACACACGCAGTCCTCTGAAACATCTAAACGTTGCCAGGTCCCCTGGAGTTTGAAAGAAAATAACTTTTTAAAAACGTCATGTATTCACTCAGAAAGCGAACAGGGGTGGTGGGGTAGTTGATTGTCAGTGGCCAAAGAGAACATATTTTAATGCCTTTAATATGGTCTGGAGGTTTGCCGAGAGATCCACATGTTAGCAATAAACGGGATGTCGATTTGATGAGGATAGATTAGGTTAAATTAATGACTCAGCCAGGCGGTCTTCAGCCGGGGGATCTATCACCTCAGCCCATGGGGGAGATTTCAGACCTCACTCCCTGACGTGCTTCTCCCTTTACAGGGCTCTCTCCCCGGAAGGTCCCGGGAGAGAAGATCTGGTCATGGGAGACGGAGAAGGGCCTGGCATTTCTGCGGAACATCGAGATGAGCAGTGGCGAGCTGGTGGTCCCACGCGCCGGGCTCTACTACATTTATTCACAGACGTACTTTCGACTCTCTGGGGTCCTGGAGGACGGAGATGATGAGGGGGGCGTGGCCAGTGGCAAGCAGGTGCTGCAGTATGTCTACAAGAAGGTGGGCTCATACCCGGTGCCCATCCTACTGATGAAGAACGCCCGGACGACGTGCTGGGCGCCAGGGGCCGAGTATGGCCTCTACTCCATCTACCAGGCCGGTGTCTTCCGACTTGCCGCTGGAGACCATATCTTCGTGGCCGTCAGCGACCTGACTGCCCTAAGCATGGATGAGAAGTCCAGCTTCTTTGGCACCTTTATGGTCACCTAGCATGGCTGGGGCTTCGGGCTTGTTGCCCTTCATCTTCACTCAGACTGCTGCAACACACCTCGATGGCAGGAGATAACCATAATGCGAGCTGAAAGAGCTTTTTATATAACTCTGCTAAAGCTTCCTGTCTTTGAAAGGAGACTCAGACCCCCCTGGTCTGGTCCAGGCTCCCGGGGATAGGGGGATGGGCAGCCCAGGCCAGGTGGGAGACGTGACGGGCCCCGTGGAGGCCCCTGCGTGATGGAGAGCGAGGTGTGGCAATGAGCAGGGGGCCAACCTTGGCAGGGCACTTCCTGGGCCACCCCCAGCAAATGGCACACATGTGCCAAAGAGACGGACTGAATCCTAGAGATTTGTGGCACATTGACAGTCACGTATTGGTGTTCATCCTGGGGGTTAATGTCTGGAGGACTGAGGGCTCCCTACGTTTTTCTGGTCATACTTCTTCACACACATTTAGTAACATATCATTATGCTTCCTACCCCCGCAGTGGGGAAATTCCAGATTTATACAAAAAACCCAGGGGAAATAAATATTTATGTCCAACTAAATAAGCAGGATGTGCTTGGGTGTGGTTACAGGTACCCGTGCCTGTCCCTCCTGCAGGACGTGCAGTGCATTGGACACCCTATGGGGGCAGATGTTAAGGGGGGGAGGGCAGACCTGTGCACAGGTGTGCTCCTGCTTTGTCCAAATATGTTCTAGTTGTTCAGACAAGCTCAGAGTTTCACACCGCCCTCTACATCCTGTACATGTAAACTTGCACAAAAGTATATTTTTTCACATACAAAAATAAAAAAAAAATTCTTACCGTGATGTCATCCTTACCATCGCCTATGACAATGCAGACGCTAAGGAGTGGGCAGGAGATGTGTATCACCTATAGTGCCACCATCAAGCACCAACCTGGATCACCCAGCTAGGTGGTTTGCTGGCCATCATGTTTTCTCTGGATGAGAGTTTTTAGCTATGTCACCAGTATTCAACTCCCAAAAAAACACTTTAAGCATTCAGATTATACCTGGGAAAAGGTTTCTTTAATTTGACTTTGATTTCTACATCGTGATTGGCTGTCAGCTGTCGCCCCTCCCATCAGACCCAGGCTCCTCCCAGGACTGGCAGACAGAAGCTCTACAGGCTTCATGGACCGTCGGCGGAAAGCTGGCTTGTAGACCCACAGTATGGATTTAATGACCTTACTGAAGAGGGCTCTGTTCTTATGCAGTCGAATACCCCTTAGGCCCCCCCCCCCCATGGCCAGTGGTTGTGGCCATTATGTAGATGTGATTTAATCCCCCTCTCTCTGTAGGCACAGCCCTGAGCTCACCAGATAGTGACACAGGTTCGAGCCCCAGCTCCGGCTGTCATATTCCAGTCCTCGTGCCACCAAAACGGCCCATGACTCAGAGGAGCGGCGTCACGACGCTGCATTTGCAGCTCAGAGCAGCTCCCATCCTGGGAGGGGGGTGATGCAACCCTGCTGAAATAAGGCCTGTGTTGAGAGGGGGGGGGTGTTTGAAAAGCCAAAGATGGCTGCAGGTCAGTGCTGCAGAGCGGAACGTGCAGGGGGAGAGGCTTCCAGAAGGACTGTCACCTGCTACTCGGCGAAGGCACCCAGGCCAAACCCCCCACCCCCTCCCCTCCCCTCCACAAGCATGCATACACACACCAACGCCTTCCAGAGCATAGTATGGAGTTCCCAGGCCTCCCCCTTCATCACGGTAACCACTGAAAGACCCATAGGCTGCTGCACCTGCACGGTGACCACACCACCCCCCGGAAAAGAGGACAAGCACAAGGGTGTAGGGTTTTTTTCTCCCCGTATTTTTTTTGTGGAAATATGTTACAATTATATTACAGGTTATCATAATGCCCAGAGAAACGAAAACAAAAAATCGTCTTATAGTCAGAGACAAAAAAGGGGCACAGACTGGACAGGCAGGAGGTCCAAACCATAGCCACTCTCCAAGCAGATTATGGTCTATGTTAGCGGACGGCCAATAAATACTGAGAACGCCGGTAACTTAGCTTTAAAAATATACTTTAAAACATGGACTCATATGTATAAAACAAAACAAAAATACATACAAAGCACACTGACACGCTCGCCACGACTGCTGGCCAATCACAACGCGCCTGTCATTTGACCAAATGACCCACAACAATGAGGTCAGATCTCTCTTGTCAAAGCACTGTGATACACAAATCGCTCGTAGCAGGGTGCTCTCTGCCCTTTGAAAGTACAGCAGTACTGTAAGAACCGATTACGAGTGATTCATATACGTGGGCTTTGACAACTAGTTACTGTCAAAACTTTAGCTGCCTTGTTTGTGGTGACTCCACTTTCTCTTAGCTTGCTCCACCCCCATGACACGGGTGGGTGGGGCTAGATGGGCAGAAGGTGGTGGAGCTCAGTCAAAGCTGACATTCAGGCCATTGTCGAAGCCCTTGTCATCACGTGAGCCGGCGGCCAGGAAGGAAGCAACAGGGCCGCCTGCTGTCACGCTGAGGACGCCGGGGGCAGTGGTGCCTCGCACGGCGATGCTGGTCACGTTGATACCAAGCGTGAGCCGGGTCTGCTCCAGTGCCTTCTCAGGAACAGCAAAGGCCTCCAGCTTCTTCTCACCATTGGCCATGTAGGAGTTCTGGCAGCCACGGCACACGCAGTCCAGACAAGCCTTGCGGTTCGAGTAGCAGGGGCACCGCTGGCCACGACACGTAAGAACACTTGGGTTTTGGGTTGCTCGGCCGCACTTGCAGCCCCGCTTCTCCTGCGGTTTCTTGTAGACAGCTCTGGGAGGGGCTCCAGCCATCAGGGCCCCGGTACCGCCATTAGGGGTCCTTTCCTTCACTTTGTCCCTGGCCTTGGGGACCCCTGGCCGGGCCTTGCCGTGGGCCTTCCGAGCCTCGAGGTTCCTTCGGACCCCTTTGGCGGGAACCAGCAGTGCTTTGCAAGCCTTGGGCGCCCCCCCGTTGGGCGTGGCAGCCAGGGGTGGCGCTGTCGGGACTATGAGTTCCCGGTGGGCCTCCGCGAGGATGGCAGCTGCACCCGGTGGGGGCCCCTGGATGATGCTGGAGATTGGGAGAGGCCGTACCTTCTCGCTGTCGCTTTCTGACCGCGACCGTTTCCGGGTGGGTCTGGACATTGCAGAGGGCCGGGGGGTAATGGCCAGTGATGGCTGCTGGGGAGACTCATTGGGGGATCCACTGGCAGTCCCAGGGATCTGTGGTAGGGACCTTGCCACGCCGGCGCAGCTTTCAGTACCTAGCTCCGGCTCCAAGGTTCGTAGGACCTCCTCAACAGTCAGCATAAGCTGACCCCCGCCCTGATTGGGCTCCTCGCTGAGGCTGCAGATATCAATGCCGTCTGTAGCCAGCTCGTCCACCGCTGCTGCCGCCTGGTGGGACGCCCCATTCCTGTCGCCCCCCTTTGGCAGAGAGGGGAGGCCCCCATCTCGTTCCTCCTCAGCTGGTAACCCGTTACAGCCCTGAAGCCTGTCAGGACTGTCCAGGGGGCTCCCGCCGGTGGGCTCTGGAGTCTCAGTCGACGAGTCCTCCGAGATGGACAGCGCCGGAGATGAGCACTGCAGGGAGTGCCAGAAGGCGTTGGCTTCTTCGGCGCCAAGAGACAGACCCTCGCTGAGTATGGGCAGTAGGTCAGCCTGGCCAGCGACATAGCAGCCCAGTGGGGAGCCCACAATGAACTCGCACAGCTTCCTGAAGCTCTCCACCAGAAGGCAGAGCTGCCGGCTTTCCTGGAACTGCTCGGGGTTCTTCCAGCAGCTGCATGGTGGCTTCAGCGCCATCTTCTGGCCCCTGCAGCCTTTACACACATAATGCTGGCAGGACGAGTTGGTCGGAGCCATTGGGTCCTGTAGCAGGTTACCTAGAAATTAAGCAAAACAAACCAATAAGTCAATGGTAACTTATGGACCTCAAACTGATCACACACTTAATCCTTCAGATGACTTCAGTATTGTAAGGCAGGGTGCTCCATTGATGCCCACTTCCCTGACCTGGTTCTGCACGGGGTTTCCGTTCCCATGTAAAACCTCTTACCGCCGGAGCGCTAAAAACGGCACCAATTTTTGATGTAAATTACAAATATTCACCAACGCGAAGACCACGTGAGGTATGACGGCGCTGATAGCCTACAACTTAAATGATTTGTCAGATATTTACAATTGCATGATTAATATTTTTATTGCGGTTTAATTGCTTACTAAGTTAAACATTCTCATGATTTTAATAAAACAACAGCGATTATGAAGCTTGGTATAAGCATCCGTGTCTGTTAGCGGCGCTGTGTAGGACACGCTACACACCGACACACCTTTGCGTCAAATCCAGCGGACTTCATGCCGTAAAAAGCAGCTAAACAAATCCGGTTCAAACAGGCCGCTACTATATGTAGCCACCGCAAGCAGAAAGCCGTGTGCACGCTAACCAGCGGCGCTGCCGTAAACACGTTGGGGGGGGGCTTGTCTGTAAATAGGCTTGTGCCTGTAACTTACAGATGACTAACAGCCTGTCTGCTTCGACCCCAGTAACATGTTAAGATGTTGCAATGGACCCCCCCAAAAGTATTTAATAACAACACCCTAAGCCGTCTAATCATTCCTACATGCACGCCCAAGATTTTAGAGAAATATTGTAAGTAGTCAGTAAACGCACCTGCAATGTCAGTAAACGCATATAGAATGCAGAACAAAACTTTCAGTGTGCGCCCTACTTCTGACGTCAAATCTAAATTAAAAGCGAAAGTGTTAAGTGGCTGAACACCCACTTAACTGATCGGACAAACAAATGGTGGTAAATGTGCTGCGTGTTACCGAGTCTGCGCGTTTTATTAAAATGACACCAACATTGCTGGCATTAAGCAAACCGAAGTTTCATAAGGATATTCTGAAATAGGGGATGCAGTTCAATAATAATAAGGCTTCCTCACCGCAGACCAGGCAGGAGAGCGAGTGCCGGAAGAAGGGCAGCTGCCGGCATAGCTCGGCCAGGGACCGGGGGTCCCGCGGTTCGCACAGAAACACCGCCCGGCAAGCCGACACGTACAGTGCGGTGGCATTCGCCGGGTTCATGGCGGCGGCGCGCCGCGTCCTCAGTGCGACCGGGCGGCGGGGACGCGCGGCGCGACCCTAGTCACGGGGGGGCATGGACACGCACGATCCAGCGCGGCGGCGCCAGTCTCAGATACGGAAATCGCAAGCTGCAATAAATGTCCCCGTCAAAGACGAAAAGGCATTCACTGTATATGAGTGACGGAGGATCCAAAGTCGATCACAGGCACACACCGGGCTGTTCGCGCCCAGGGCAAACGGGCAGAGGCGTATGTACGTGGTCACCAGTCCGGCTCAGTGCTATCGCCCTATCCATGGCACGAAAACATCCACTTAATATCCCAAGCGAGAAAAGACCTTTGCAAGAAGCTGTTATTTTGCCAGACGTCGTCGGGCTTGTCCCAAAACAGCCACGCAGCCCAGAGCAGTCCAACCACGGCGCCGGCGCTCCGCTCCTCCGGTGCACGATAAAGTTGAGCCTTTTGAACCCCAAGTACTGTCGCTGATTTTCCCTCTTCGATCGTAGTACCTGTCTTCTACTCTGTAAAGTCGTCTCCGTCCATCCTTTCCAGCCCACGCCTCGGATCCCGTGCACCCAAGGCTCGGGAGAGGGATTTCACGCATGCATTAATTCCTTGTTTATTGTGCGCGTTTTCTCATGGCGCTGAAAAAGGCCCCTCGTCCTACGCAATATCCCCCTTCGTCACCCGATCACAACACGCGCAGAAAGCGGAACGGGGAGCGGAAGGCAAAGCGAGCAGCGGCTACGGGATGTCACTAACAGAATCAGGCCGATTTCCTTTTCTTTGCGTTTATTCCCCGCTCCAGTTTCACCTCCCCCCCTCTCCGGTACGTCCTGCTTTTCGAAACAGTTGGAGCAACGTCACTTAAATCCCTCTTCAATTTCCGCTCTTGTTTACAAAGCTCATGTTTTCAACGCCATCCTTATGACGTGGGAAAATAATTATATCCTACTCGCAGTATAACAGACAGTTGTAACTGGGCAACTATGAAGAGCTCTCCCCTCCCTTTTCCTGATCTCTGCATAAGACGGGTGAGCGGGTGCCCCAGTTCACATCTCGCGAGAATACGTAATTGAAATCCCGCGAGAGGTCGACCCGTTAGTTACATAAAGGTTTTTTTCTCCCGTTTTTATGCTTTTCATAATATACCGAGCCCGGGGATGCGACTGCATTTCATATGTTATTTAAAAACTATATACGCATAGTATATAATTTGAGGGCGAATCTAAAAATATCTGTTTAATTAGATGATTCACTAGCAACACGTAGGCCTGAACGAAATACTGAAGTAAAACGCGAATACTTTTTACGAGTCAATAATTATGAAAAGTCATTTATCTGCTACCTCCTGCTGTCCGGTTCAAGAAAGTAAAATGGACTTTAATGATAAGTCATACTACTGCAAATTACTGTATCGTCTCGATCAGTTTAATGGCCGGTTAGTTTTTTTGTTAAGTAGTTTGAGTGCACGGAGCTCAAAATCGACGGCATGTATTTTGGGGCCAACTATAGCTCTTTAACGGTCTAATAAGAAAACTCCGGAGAGAAAAACATTACTAATTTCTGTCGAGAATACTATTTTCCTGGGAAAGCAGCTAAAGTTCCCTTCAGCACACTGTCACCACATCACTCTGGCCAGACATGATCATTACTAGAGGTCTGCAACGGGGCGGGACACTCGCGGGACGCGGCGCAAAAGCATGCATTTGAGAGTTTCTTGCGGGAGCGGGATGAAAAATCAGTCCCGCGCAGACGTCTAGGTGGAATAAACGCAGAGCCACGCCACAAATTTCAGTGTTTCCCTATATTTCTCTCATTTTGACTGTGAAATGTTTCTGTTGTTTAGATATTTTTAAATTCAGATCTGTAGCATAGTTAGAAACGTTGTTGGTTGTATTTTTTTTTTGGAAAACTGGTTAGCCAAATCTACCCTTATATAAAAGACACCTTTAATTCACCTTTAAGTCGTCCTCACATAATATAGCCTATGTTTCATAAATTCCTGTATGTCAGTTAGGCAACAAATAAATTTGGTACCTTATTTCATTTTCATAAGCCAAGATATTATGGCATTTACAATGTGTCCGGTATTTTTGGCCCACCCTATACTCCACCAGCCTTGCTTGCGGGATTCAGCAGGCGGGAGCGGGACAAGCCATAACAGATGCGAGCGGGAGTGGGTCGAAATATTACACATTTCTGCAGGAGCGGGACAGAAACTTGCGGGAGCGGGATGAAAAATCAGTCCCGCGCAGACCTCTAATCATTACCTGTGAGGCTTCAAAACAACTGATCATGCTGGAGCTGACAGTGCCCTGGGAAGAGAGTATCGAGGAAGCCAATGAGAGGAAACGTGCCAAGTACCTGGAACTAGTGGAGGAATGCAGGGATCGTGGCTGGAGCACAATCTGTGAGCCCATAGAAGTTGGCTGCAGAGGATTTTCAGGACGATCACTCTGTAGAGTCCTCACATGGCTGGGCATTACAGGAGCGTCCAAGAAGAGGGCCATTGAAGCCGCAGAGAAAGCCAGAAGGTGGCTTTGGTTGAAGAGGGCTGATTCGTGGATGGCTGCCGGGACGCAAGTTGGGGCCTGATCAACCCCAGCTGGGTCACCTGGGCTAGGGTGTATGATGTTGTGAGACCCGAAACACCCTATAACCTCAGGATGTGTCCCAGTGCATCTAGGAGATGATTCTTGTATAGTAGGTTAAGTTCAGACTTGTTCATTAAACACCCAGTAAAATATGGTTGAAGATTGTTTTTCATAACTGGGGAAATTTCTTCAGCTGGCATGGACTTAGCATGCAGATATCGATTAAAATTATTACTATGTATATATAAAACATCCTCAAATTCACAAAATGGTTTATCAAAACAAAATGTGTGATTGATTTAAGATTTATAAGTTTATTAACAAGACTACAAATTTCAAAGCTAATTAAACAATTTTCTATACTTTGGTACTGAAAACATTTAGTTGATGTGTTAATGATATTACAGATTTTTCTTGGTGTATAAACTATATAAATCCACTGACCTTACAATATAATTACCTTAGTAGTGCTGTAATAAACAGTTGTTATGCTGTAAACAAATGTAATCTAATCGATACAGTTGACTTTGTTCCATTAAGGACAACGTGTGAGAAACTAACCCAAATTAAGGCTGAATTTGATATTGTGTTTGGCCGAATTGAGTATATCTTTTTGGTGTTTTTTTCCTGCATGGGTTTTTTTTAATGTCACTCGAATTTATCACCAACACTGAACCAACCAAGCTCAGAAATAGCCTAATATACAAGTAATCAATGAGAAGGTAACCATAAGCCAAGATGATGCTAAAAGTGAATGTATACAGTCTAGATTTCAGCAACCGCACTGACTGGTGTCCTCTGGTCTCTTGAAATAAATCGTCTTTTCTGTTTGATTTTCATCTTTTTTTTGTAGCTACACGCTTAATTAATATTTGCTTCCATTTACAATTAACTGTCAAAAGACTGGATATTGTGGCCCAGATTCTGACTGTTGAAATTAAAGCCTCACAAGAAAATTTAATTTGAACACCACAACGAAGCTACAAATAATTAAATGATCAATTAAAAATTTATTTTTAATTTGCTTGACTGAAAAGATGCTTCAGTACGTTTGGTTGATCATTGGCAGAAAATTGTCCCCCTCACATTTCATGATTATTCGTTTGGAGCCCCCCACATTTAACATAGAATATTATATTTCACCGCCAGTGTGTCCCCCCACATTCAAAATCCTTCTGCCGCCCCTGGTTTGAGGTCTTATCAATTCCTTGCCCAGTTGTAGCAACTGCAAAAAAATCATATGCTGGCTACTTGTACTATTGTTTACCATCTTTGACATCTCTATTTATAATGCATTTGTCTGGATGGCACTGGATCCATATTTTAATATAGTAAAGCTCCAGAGATAACTGTCCTCAAAAACTGGGCAAGGAATTGATAAGACCTGAAATCCAAAGTGCCATTTTGTGAAAATGGTACAATAAAAGTTGAACAAATTTTGTCTGGAAATAGATCGGGACCTTGCTTTTCAGAAGGTATAGCACTTGTTTTCACAGAAAAATCCTGAGAAATGTCCTGTCAAATCTGGCTCATAACACAAAATAACATGGATTTCAAAGTGCATTTTTCTGAAAATATTAAAGTGAAACTTGACCAAATTTTTGGTGAGAAATAGCCAAGGACCTTGCCTTTCGGGGGGTATAAGACTTGTTTATACCTTATGAGAAAATGCTGAGATATGGCCTGTCAGACTTGGCTCACATAAGCAAATACGCAAAGTGCATTTTCTTGAAAATGGTTACAGAAAAAGTTGACCAAATTTTGTTTTGAAATTACCAACGATCTTGATTTCAGAAGGTATAATAGTTGTTTATACCTTATGGGAAAATTCTGAGAAATAGCTTTAACCAATAACATACAATAACATGGATTTAAAATAGCATTTTCTTGGGAATGGTACAGTAAAAGTTGAACACATTTTGTTTGGAAATAGCCTTTCAGATGCTATATGACTTGTTTATACATTATTGGAAAGTAAGAAATTAATTGTATTTAAATACATCCTGTACTTCGTACGTATGAGTATTCACCTTTTTACGTAGATCTATGCGTGCACCGTACATTTTAAGCGCGGATGATTTACCCGCAGTAAATAACACACCGTGTATAGTCCAGCTAAATAGCTAATTGCACTGCATTGGTGAAATGAAATAAAAAAAAGTCTCCCTGGGTCTGGGTGGGCGCTTATTTCCCCTCGATCCTTTTGATCACCGATGTAATTTATAATTGACACTAACCAATTAAATAATTAATTACACACGCTACGATAATTTTTTTTTTTTTACCAATTTCACAGGTTCCGCTGAGCAAATACTCCCGTTGCCGTCAAGTTGGTACATCTTACAATTCAGAGTGGTCCAAAGAAAACACGTTCCATTTAAGAGTAGAAGAATATGTAACGTGAATATAAGCAGCAATTGAAAGAGTTCAAATATAACTAATAGGGCATGACTAGGGCGACCACTTTAGTAAGCCATTTTAGCCTTCATTTCCACATATCACAAATTCACTTCTAATTAGTTGGAATGGAAATTCTTGATATTAGAAATTCAGTTGTAACTATATAGTTATAATGCCACTTTTAGGTATCGGAAATAATATTTCAGCTAGTGAGATTCAAAATGTTGTTCTCGTCGATTTTAAAGGGAATTGGAATTTGAATTACTTCAAATGCCAATTTCTGATATCAGGAATTGAATTATAACTAGTTATAATTCAATTGTGGCTAGTTAAAATACCGATTTCTGATATGAGCAATTAAATTGTAATTAGATATAAATAAAACTGAATTATAATTAGTTACAGTTCAATTCCTGGTACCAAAAATTGCATTTTCAACTAATTAAAATTTAATTTCTAATATCAATGATTGACATTTTGACTGGTTAAAACTGAATTCCCGATATCAGAAATAGGTATTTTAACTAGTTAAAACGGAATTAGAACTAGTTACCACTGAGTTCCTGATATCAGAAATTGGCAGTTTCACTAGATCAAGTTCAATCACCCACTGAGATAAATCAGAAAAAAAGTTTTGAATCTCACTAACTAAAATAGAATTTCTGATGTCAAGAAATTGCATATTAACTAGTTAAAACTGTATTTCCAGTATCAATAATATGCATTTTATCTAGTTAAAGTCAAATTTCTCATATCAGAAATACACATTAGAACTAGTTAAAATTGAATTTATGATATCAAGAATTTCCATTCTAACTGGTTGGAATTGAATTTATGACATCTTCTAAAAATGAATTACAGCTAAACCAGCTTGCCAAAGACCACCAGCATGCCTCTGCAAAGGAATTAGACCAAGGCTCACAAAGGACGACGGCCATGGAAAGTTGCTGAGTGGGCAAGTACGGGTGAGGGAGGAAGGCGGGACTTAAAAGGAGGACACCCAGGAACAACTGGCACACTAGGCATGACTGTTGGAGTGTCAATAAACATTATTTGTTGATTTATAAACAATTTTAACTGTAAATTGATGTCAGCTGTGTAACATTCTGTTTTTTCTGTTTCCTTTTGAACCAGCATTGTTTCATCTATGGTGGCCTGGCTTGGGATTCTTGGCCTGGACAAGCCTCCAAGTCCAACCCA
Organism: Mormyrops attenuatus; assembly: GCA_026777985.1. Lineage (NCBI taxonomy): Eukaryota > Metazoa > Chordata > Actinopteri > Osteoglossiformes > Mormyridae > Mormyrops > Mormyrops attenuatus. The sequence goes on from JAODKC010000082.1 coordinate 25,436,821, forward strand.
CACCAGATTGCCAAATCATCTTCTGTGATTGCAGCTGAGTGATAGAAAACTGGGTCTCAGCTCTGCCCTCTCTCATCTATTCAGAGTAAACAAGCCAACATGGCCACACGACAACCTTGTGCATGCAACTCACTGGGTGCTGCAGTGACTTTTTGAGGGGCAGGTGCTCAACCAGCAAAATGTGCCGATTGCGGGCGTGTTCTCCTTGGTAAAATTCGAGATAGGACTCTAAAGGGTGGCATTTTCAACCGTAGTGTAAAAGGGACAAATGCTCAGCAAAAAAAGCTGGTGACACAATTTTACATTAATTTTAAATTAGAATAATATTAATGAACGGGTACCATCCAGCGCACCGTAAAGAATTTGAACCAACATACAAAATAAGACAGAAACAATTACGTCACCAGTTAATCAAAATGAGACATTTCTACCTGGCCAAATGTAACATAACTTAACCAACATACTCCTCTGGCAGACAGTAGGGGGCAGTCTAATTGGAATTCAGTCAAAATGGGTGTCCTGGCATAGCACAGGGTTGTGATCTGGAGGTTTCTGCCTGTGTACTGTAGGTGGAGACATTTATGAATGTACTGTAAGCATGACTATACCCCGTGCTGCTTGTCACTGCAGTCAGGTTTGAGAAAGACACACAGACAGACAGACCCAGACAGACAGACAGACCCAGACAGACAGACAGACAGACAGACTCGTGTTTCCATTCCTATCCATACAGGAATTTCCCACTGAGTCCTGTTTTAACAAAATTATCAGTCCGTTACTTCAAAGCAACAAAACTGAAAAACAGAAACTAACATAGAACTGGGGAAATGGGGAAACATTTTTGTTTTCTTTTTAACCCCTCGAACAAAGGAGAGGAAGTGAATAAGCTGTTCGTTTAGTGGGGACACCCCGGGAACTCCTCACCACCTTATCATCACCTTATCAGGCACATCCATGCAAACACATTAACTAAGGGGAATCACATGGTCCATTTCCCCACTCCTGCTTCAGGAAAGGCATCCGCTGTTTGAAGTAGCCAGCCCTGAGCTCACCACCACAACAAATAAACCACAAAGAAGTGGGATTTTCCCGAACAAAGGCGTCCTATATTAGAAATGCCTTCTGCTTCATCGCTTGAGTTTCCGTTTGATCTCAGGGCTGGTCTCACTATTACACCCCCCACACAAACCTGTGTCTGGTTTCAGTTTGACCGGGGCCCCTGCCAGCCTGACTCGCGGTCAATACAATAAGATAGAGCACACACGCTGCAGAGGGTTATGGGTAATGATATAAGGAAGATGGCAAGGACTTTAGGAAGGAACAGGATTACATCCCATTGGCCAACAATTTACCTACCTTGATTCATACAAACCACCTGAAACCCTCAGTAAATGTTCTATTTATTTTTTAATGGATTGAGCTGTTAGCTTATCGCCTGTCCTGGAAACATACGACAGTCCCTCTCACACGGAATTAGCCAATTGTATGACAAGAAGCTTTTGACAAAAATCAATTCAAGTCTCTCTCAGCTGTAGCCGGGCTCAATGACTGGTTTATGATGCTCCTTGGCCAATGAAAATCAGCTGTTGCAGCCCCGTGACCTGGAACGGCAGTTGCCACAGCAACACCTGCCTTCTGGAACACTCATGAATGCTAAAAAGCTTTCAAGAGAAACCCGGATTCAGACTGCGTCTCAGGTCATGTGACTGGTGACGTTTCCCAGACAACCAGAGAGATTAAATATACTGTACAGGGGAAGCAGAATAAATAAAAATGCTCAGTGTGTGACTCAGGTGTGCTCCCTAATGGGGGGGGGGGGGGTTAAGAAGGTACAAGTGTCCCCAAGATGTCTGTTTTGCCTGTTACATGCTGTCCATCACCCATTCAAGGTGGGACACATTCTCAGTCCTGCTCTTCCTCAAGAGGGCGACTACAGCCATGCAGTTTATCTGACGTGAGAGGAAGCCACAGAATCATGCTGAAAATGGTCAGTAGAAAATGCAACAGGTTTGGGATTACTGGCATGCATGGGCAGGATATGGCAGTGTGGAGGACAATGTGGACAAACCGGGGCCATAAAAGAAGACTGGACTGTAATGGACGGACGGACAGAGAGACATAGATAGATGGATAGATAGATGGATGGATGACCTGGGCTGAACCACATGTGCGGCAATTCTGATCTGCCACCTGGTGGTTTTCATACGAGCGATAGACCAGAATCTAAATGTACCGAAGTCTCCCTCTGGTGGACGCAAAAAAACAATAGCATGGAAGCTGCTTCAAGCGAAAAGATGTTCAAAAGATTATCGGTACCCCTTGTAATTTGCATGAAGTAGAACGGATACAGGCTGCCTTCAAGTCGTACTCGGAAGATCCTACTAGAGAGTTGGAAAATCGTAATTACGACATGATGCGTGTTCAGGTGGTCGGAGCAAAATGGAGTAGCCATGGAAGCAATTTTTGTTTTGCTGTATATTTTGTTCCTCCGACGCCAAAACACATTTGTAGCGCTAATTGAACTTTTCGCAATCCCTTGCTAAAACAGCAGGTAGCTAACCAGCCACATATATCAAATATTGAGACCAAAACCTATAATTTTTCAAGGCACATAGTTTAATAACAATCTACTCAACATTAAACACAATTAAGAGTTTTGCCATGACGCTTTTCACAGTGGAGCTATCCATTGCCTCCGCCACGATGTTGTATGACACGCACCCAACTCGGGAGCTCGGGGCTTAAAGAAAATCCCGGGTTCCCACCGGTAAATATGATTTCGTAGTGGTGTTCCTGCAGGGCTCTAATCTCCATTTCACGATTTTTTCCGACATGACTTGAAGGCTGGCATAGTTCTTTTAGAAATTTTAAAGTGATACATTTTTTTATCATGACGTATAAAACCCGAATAGTATACCTTACATTTATTATGGCCATTCAAATATGTATGAATTAAACAGGCAGTTCACAAGTACAACTGGATCAGAAGTAAATGTTATAATTCTGCTCGTTTGAATTTGAGGTTTAAAGTTTAAAGGAATAAGAAAGCAAACAGAAGAAAAAACTTCATTACCCACAACGTTCGATAAAGAACTAATAACATGTATGGGATTGGAATACAGCCATGACGAAGACTTTAGTGCTTTTAGAAACTGATGAAGACCTTGATGTCCAGCGTTAGCTCGACTTCGTGGCCAGACGTCTGCTGGTAAACTGAAGGAAGTGCAGAGGCGGTGATGGACAGATAGACAGGCACGACATGCATGGAAACGGCAAGGGAGCAGAACCGCAAAACTTCATCTAAAATGCGAAGGACTTTGTTTTTTGGACAATAACGCTCATTCCCAGTGTCTCCTGGAAGATGACTCGCGAGAGGCGCCAGATCTTGCTCCTCACCCGTGGGTTTGACGCTAAGCCGCCGAAGCAATACTGTCGAAGCTGTCCCGCACATGGGCCCACAAGCGAGAGATCCCAGCGTATAGCACCCCCCCGGACCGCGATCATAGAAAACGTACGGTGCCAGTATGTACAGAAGACGGACTTGGGACAGCAAGCCAGCCAAATAAATGCTTCTGAACTGCTGTGTATTTAAATACACACTTCTGAAGCGGGGCCGCCAGCTCTCCCACAGGTCCGAGTGGGCGGGGCGCCGGCTCGCCCGGGATAGGAGGGTCTCAGTCTCCTCCCCGCTGCGCCGCTCGTACCAGGCGGAGTGCTGGAGCTGAAAGTAGGGGAGGGCAGCGGAGCACCGAGCCGTATAAATAAAATATCTCACGCCAAAGCTGGATTAGGTGAAGAAGCGCTCGCTTTCCGGGGCGGTTGCACTTAAAACATTTTAAATCATCGACCGGCGATTTAGTGGGAACTTCGCCTGCGTTTGGCCGCAGGTCGTAGCGCGGGTGTGCGGTGGGGAGGAGGGGATCAGCCGCCCCGGAGCGCAGCGGCCCGCCGTCCACATCCAGCGCTATAGGTCCACAGGTGAGCGGAGCGCCACGGTGCGCCGGACGGGTCTGCGGTCCGTTCTGCGGACGGGTGGGTCTCCGCTAAGGTTCCGGCCGGCGGTAGAGCTCCAGTAAACGTGCATTTCGGAGCTGGGACGCGAGCAGAAGCGTGTTCCGCTTTGGCTTTCCCGGTACTTTACTATAAACGGTGTCTGGAATGTCAATCGAGAAAACGGCGCGGCACGTAAATTAAGCCGCATTTCCAAAGCGTAATGTAGGCGCACGAAGGTCGCCATCTTTCAGCCTGCGCTGTGCTCCGTGTTCCAGCGTGCAGCCTGAACCTTCCACCTTCCCCGCCACGACTACCTGCATTGTCTCACTGTTTTACCGCACCTGCAACCTGCTGCTTTTTCGGCTTGCTGCAAATTCAGAGCATCTCCGTAACCTGGGCCAAGGTTCAGCGACACATTCAATGATTAATCTGCCGCTGTTAACGTTATCTGATTTATTATTATTAACGCATATAGTTCTGTAGTTATTCATGCCCTTAGGTATCAACCACACCTCTTTATAAACACTTAAACAGTGAATATGTCATGGAGTGACTGCTTACGGAGATGTGGTTTGGAGAGGCTTAAATTCACTTTGATGTACAGGTGTCTGGCTGTATGTGGGGGCCTGTATCAAGTCTTTTATTTTATGCGGTTGCACTGCCTGATTTGCAGTGCGATTTACAAACCTGTCCAATATACAGGAAGCTCAAATGGTGACTGGTTTGGCCATTGGGGAACCTGTCCCAGGACCTGGAAGTTCAAACAGTCTAGCTGTTGGAAGAGCTTCCCGAAGTAGAGTATGAACACAATTGGCAGAATAGAAGCTTTTAATGAAAAATGTAGGTTTAAAGATACCAAGAGACGGTTTATAATTAGCCATGTGATGTTTTAAAGTCAATGAAATATGTCTTGGTGTCAATTTATGGGTGTGAAGACAGAAATAAATTTCATGGGGGTCCGGGCAACCCCGAACATGTGTAATTTTACTGCCAGGCTACATACCTCAGGCTTGCTTGGTGGAGTTCAGGCAGGTTATATGTAAAGTGCTTTGTGACAATTACTGTTAAAAGTGCTATATAAATAAAATTGAATTAATTGATTGGTGACAATTTTTTTGGGGGGGGTGGTAAAATCCCCCTTTTTAACTATGTGGCTATGTGTTTGGTATGGAGGTTCATTAACTGTACAAGAAAAGAACGTGGGGGGGGGGGGGGGGGGGGGGGGGGGGGGGGGGGGGGGGGGGGGGGGGGGGGG